>CM076576.1:828619379-829219379 GCA_034641835.2 Pinus albicaulis | reverse complement strand
AACTTTGAGAATGTTTGATCCTTCTTCTACATGAATAAGGTCCAGCATTTACGACAAAATTCATCAACAAAAATAACATAATACCTGTGTTTTTCTATTGAAGCAACTGAGAATGATCCACACATGCCTGTGTGAACTCTCTCCAGGATCACTGAAGCATGGTTCTCCTTTTCATGAAAGGTGAAATTTACATACTTCCCCATAGTGCAACCCTTGCACTGATCTAATTGAGAAAGTGTTCCCATTGGAATTCTAGTAGATATTTTTTGCATGACTTTCAAGGCTCCATGAGGAAGATGGCCCAATCGCCTGTGCCATAAATCGCTCTCATATCGACTCACCACTTTTTCTTCCTTGCCCATCATGGAAGCGCAACCATCTACCTCCGCTTGTAGATATTATTATCTTGAATCCCTATCCTCTTGGCTTGAACCATTTTTTTATGTCACAGGAAATATTTTCCATCACTCAAAACAACATCATAGCCTCTGTCCTCCAACATCGCAACTGAGAACAAGTTTTTCTTCAGACCTGGAACATGCATAACATATTTAAATTTAAATGGTTTATCTGACTCCCTCTCAAAGGTAATGGTATTAATTTTGATCGCACTATATCATCCATCTGTATATGTATTTAGAGATCTTTCTCCTCCAAGTCACTGAAAAGATCCTTATCTCTTGTCATGTGGAAGGAATCAGCACTATCAAGATACCACACTGATCCCAATTCACTTGACACCATGCATGAGATCAAAGAGAAATCAAGTTCAAATTATGAGGCAAGGACCTGACCAACTGCAGCTCCAGGAGCCTTCTTGTTCTTCTTCTTCTGTGGGTAGTTAGTGGCGATATGCCCATGGTCGTGACAGTGAAAACACTTCAACTTGGAAAAATCCATATTCTTTCCTTTAGACTCAGATTTTGAATGTAATTTCTTCCCCTTCCCTTTTCTTGCCTTGGCAGCCAAAGAAAAATCCTCTTCATCATCATGATTTGATGAAGAGCCATATCTGGTGTTATGCCTGAACTCCTCATGGACTAGATCCGACCGTAGTTGTTCCCAATCCAGAAGTTTTTCCTGTCTGTTGATAGAGTCCTCATAATCGTTACAACTCTTAGGAAGTCCCAAGAGAGCCAAGCTCACCAAATCATCATCAGCAAAAATGATTCCCACACTCCCCAGTTCATCCCAACATTGGACAAACTTTGTGAGATAATTTCAAATATTGTCGCCCTTTTCCCTATTGACCTTTTTGAGTTTATCCTTCAGTTCCAATTTCCTATGGTTGTTGCTTCTTTGGAAAAGATTCGTCAAAGAATTCCACATAGCATATGGAGTGGCTTTCCCATAAAGGCTTGAGACAATGTGGTCTTGTACACCTTCCAACAAAGTCCTTCTTGCCTTTGCTAGTTTCTTTTTCCATGCATCAAGCAGTGTAGCATCTGTCGAAGTTGGCTTCGGAACATCACTATCGATGAATTCCTTCAAGCCATTATCTTCAAGAACCACCTCCATATTTTCCTTCCAGGAAATGTAGTTCGAGTTGCCCTCGAGTGGATACTCTAACCGCAAGCCATTGAAAGCCATTTCGATGTTTACTCAACTGTCATGCCAAGAAAATCTTGCAGCAAATTCAAATTGTTTCCACCAACAAACTCAGCTCTTGCTTCAAAATTGCAATCTTCTATGCTCTGATACCATGCAAAAATTTTAATAAAATCATGTATTTCCTAGATTCTCCTAATCTAAAAATTTTATGCCACTGTTAAATACATAATCGCTTCTACAAAAAACTTTGCGGAATTTAAATCACGATCGCCAATTGCAATATCAAGAAGAAAGATCAATCACACATAACAAAAATGTTTTTACTGAGAAAGCATAAAGCTAAAAACCCCACTATCATATATTATTTCTATATCGTGGATCATAAAACAATCTCATACAAAATTCTAATCCAAGAGCTCTCAGTACAATATACAATCATCTCACACTGTCTTGTAGAAATTGGCAAATTCCTTAGCCAAATTTCTCCCTCACAATAGCCTACCTCCACTGCGCAATCCAAGATGATAAAAAAGACCAATTCGATGCAATAATGCCCTCCTTTATTGCACAATCCTCATGAGTATATCCACTGTGTGTTTGGCTTGTAAGGGTGCAACCCAATATAGTAGAACTGATAGTCAGTTGTTCCTTTCACCTACATCTCAACTCAGTCTCCACTGGATTTGACATGCGTGTAGTTAACAATAGTAAATATTCAGTCTCATGTGAGGTCAATCCATGTGAATTAATTTAATATTTAATTCAATGATCTCTCACTAGTGTATCTTTAGTTACAACTAGGACAATGGAGTTTAACTCACTTAACTGAGTTAAATTACTTTACAACTCACATAACTACACATCCAACCCTGTTACAAATTCGAATCAGTTAGTTACAACTAAGTCCACTTGCATGTCCCACCAACCAACCTTTGAACTCGAAATTCCTTCAGCTAACTGGTTTGCCACTTCAGATAACTGATTCCAAGTGCTCCATGAGAATAGATTAATATTTATTGTCCAAATATTATTAAGGGATAATAATAGTCGACATGCATCTATAAATATACATGTGATCTATAAATAGAACTCTCACATACATCTATAAATATAAAATCATCTATAAATAGAATTTTCTCACCATCTATAAATAGACATCATCTATAAATAGAATTTTCTCATCCATTCTAAAATAGTCTTCCACCTAAAAATAGCCCGAGGCTCCATCCTAGTGTAGGTGCTTAATTTTCACTAGGATCATCTTGTTGAATCTCAATAGTCAGCATGTTTGGCAGCAGTGGAAGTTGGAAGGCGTATAGACCTGGAGGTGGAATGATAGTGATGATGCGACAGAGGTACGAATAGATGAGCCAGAGGATGAGCCACCATAAATCAAACTACTAAAATCTATTTTGATGGCTAGAAAAAAACCAACACCAGAGCTCTCCAATTATGATAACAGTTTATCCACAAAAGCATTTTTGAACTGTATAAGTAAGTTAGATAAATACTTCGGGTATGAGGAAATTAGTGAGGGCAGGAAAATCAGGTTTTATATCACTAAGTTGAAAGGACATGCTGCATTGTGGTGGGACAGTGTGCAGGAAGAAAGGAGAAGATTGAGTAATCCCTTGATCAAAAGTTGGGAGAAAATGATTGCAAAGATGAAAAGAAAGTTCTTGCATAAATATTACCAAATTTCCCTCTATAGACAAGTGCAAAATCTGAGATAAGGAACAATGACTGTAAAGGAATACAAAGAAGAATTCTATAAATTGAACTTGAGGGCTTTGTATGTTGAAGATACCCCTGAGAAGACAACAAGATTTGTAAATGGTCTACAGATCAAAATCTTGGATGAGATCAGTATTCTTTCCTCAAAAACTATAGAGGAGGCATATCCGTGTGCTTTGAAGGTAGAAGAAAATATTTCTATGAAGCAGAATGCAAGAGGATGATGTGGATACGGTAAAGGAAGAGGACAGTCCTTTGGCAGAGGTAGCACTGCAAACAATAATGAATAAGGTAGTAGTTTTAAAACATCGGGAGAGACTGAGAAGGAAGATAACACCAAAGGTGGAAGGCCATACCAAAGAGGAAGAGGTAATGGCAGAGACAAAAGAAATTCCTACCAGTGGTACAAGTGTCACAAATGGGGACACAGGTCTTTTTAATGTCTTGAAAATGAACCAAATGAACATAGGGGAGCATATGTTGCTCAACCTGATGAGGCAGAGGCAGCGCCACAAGAGGTGGAGAATGTGCCTAAAATAGGAGAGACCTTGGTGTTGAACAAGGTATTTCTAAAACCAACTAAGGAGGTGGCTGACGTGACATAGAGGAAAGCATTGTTTCGGACTGTGTGTAAGTCACATGGAAAATGCTACAAATTAATTATAGATAGTGGAAGCACTGATAACCTGTTAGCCACTAAGATGGTAGAAAAATTGGGTTTGAAGAAGTCCCTATAAGGTGTCTTTGTTGCAGAAAGGACACCAACTGTTGGTTGATGGGCAATTCGAGGTGGAGTTTCAGATTGGCAAGTATAAGGACAAGATAACTTGTGATATTATGCCTATGGACATGTGCCATATTTTGCTGGGAAAACCATGGAAATATCATAGAAAGGTCATCCATGATAGGGAGCAGAATTGTTACAGATTTATGAAGGATGAGATAAACCATCTGCTAGTTCCCATGAAAGAAGAAGAGACTGTGGAAATTAGTGGTACTAAAACACTGTTGATAGGTGGAAAGGAGTTTTTGCGATAGATTGAGGAGAATGAAGTGAATTCTGTAGTAGTGTGGAGGCCAAGACCAGTATTGATGCATACCTAAATCACTGATTTACAGGTTGAAATACAAGACATGCTGCAAGAGTTTACTGATATTGTGGTGGATGATCTACCAGATAAATTGCCACCAAAGCAGAGCATTAGTCACCATATTGACCTTGTTCTAGGAGCCGTTTTCCAAACAAGGCCGCTTACACGATGATTCCAAAATATAATGAGGAGATCAGGAAGGAAGTACAGGAATTGTTGGATAAAGTACTGGTTTGGGAGAGTTTGAGCCCTTGTGTTGTTCCAACTATTTTAACTCCCAAGGGAGGAGGTGAATGGTAGATGTGCACTAATTCCTGAGTGATAAACAATATCACTATCATGTACATGTTTCCTTTACCTCGGATGGATGATATGATGGATTTTCTGAGTGGAGCAACATATTTTCCAAATATAGATCTGAAAAGCAGCTATCACCATATCAGAATTAGAGAAGGTGACGAATGGAAGACAACTTTCAAGACTAATGAAGGCTCCTATGAATGGTTGTTCATGCCTTTTGGGTTGAGCAATGTGCCCATCAAATTCATGTGTTTGATGAATGAGATGTTGAAATAATTCATTGGTAAGTTTGTGTTTGTATATCTGGATGATATACTTATTTTCAGCAAGATGAAGGAAGAACATTTTTGGCATGTCACGTATGTACTAGAAAAATTGTAGAAAAATAAATTGTTAATGAATTGAAAAAAATGTTCTTTTTTCAAGAAATAATTTATTTATATCTAGGCTTTGTAATTTCTGAGAATGAGTTGAAGATGGACCAGAGAAGGCTACAGGCATAGTGAGTTGGCTATCTCCCAAATTTTTTTTTGAAGTAAGAAGTTTTCATGGATTGGCATGTTTCTATTGGAAGTTCATTAGGAACTTTAGTGGTATTTGTGCACCTATGTTGGAAACCATTAAGAAGGAAAATGAGCATTTTCATTGGACAAAATATGTTGAGAGGAGTTTTTAGATTTTGAAGAAGAAGATCACAGAAAAACCAATCCTAAAATTTCCAGAGTTCCACAAAATTTTCCAAGTTCGTTGTGATGCCAATGGGACAACCATTGGTGCAGTACTCAACCAAGAAGATAAGCCAGTAGAATACTTTAGTGAGAAGTTAAATGTGAGCAGCCATAAGTATACCTCTTATGACAAAGAGTTTTATGTAGTCGTCCAAGAATTGAAGCATTGGAGACATTATTTGTTGGCTAATGAATTTGTCTTGTTTTCAGACAATTCTGTGTTACAATATATTATGTAGCTTCACAACCTGAATCATAAACACACGAAGTGGTTGGAGTACTTGCAGAGTTTTACATTTGTTTTGAAACATATCAACGGTCAAGCCAACAAGGTAGCAGATGCGTTAAGTAGGAGGAATCTGATATTACAAGAAAGCACAATGCAAGTGTTTGGATTTGAGCATCTCAAAGACTTGTATGAAGTGGATACAGATTTTAAGGAAGCTTATGAAGCTTGCTATAATCCACTGTTGAGAGACAATAGTCCGTGGTTGGACTATAAAATGCAGGAGGGATTTTTGTTCAAAGGAGGATAGTTGTGTATTATGTAATGTTCTATACGAGAGAACATAATTAAGGAAAAACACAATGGAGGTTTGGCTAGACATTTTGGCATAGATAAGACTTTGGATCAGCTGAGCCACTTTTACTATTGGTCGATAATGCGAAGGGATTTATAGAGACTCATAATCAGATGTAAAGTGTGTCAACATGCAAAGGTACACAACCAGAATGTAGGGCTGTATACACCCGTACCCATTCCAAACAGACCATGGGACTCAGTCAGCTTGGATTTAATCTTGGGTCCACTAAAGACACAACGGGGATTTGATTCCATCATGGTGGTGGTGGATCGTTTCACCAAAATGGCACATTTCATTCCGTGCAGAAAGACAAGTGATGCCACACATGTAGCTCATTTGTTCTTTACAAAGATAGTCATATTACATGGCTTGCCAATGTCCATCATCTCGGATAGGGATGTAAATTTCACAGGCCATTAATGGCGAACATTGTCGAAGAAGTTAGACACCAAACTAAATTTCAGTTCTGATTATCATCCACAATCAGATGGGATCAGATAAATCAACAGGAAACATTGCGAAGCATCCCAGAAGATAAAGATTGGACCATCTACATGGCAGAATGGGAACCGAGGTGGAAACTTCGCAACACAAAAATACTAGATGCTAACCTCCAGAATCATACAGACATACAACATCTTGTACTTGAAAGACGTATATACCCAAAAGGCAACATGTGGATTCATGATAAAGTATACACTCATAGTATGTGAAGAGCATGGGAGGCAAAAGAATACCTTTCTGAAGATTTCAATGACATAACTGTCATAAGTACTGGTGGAGGTGATAGATCAAGAATCTATTACGAATGGATTGCCATTCATCGTAAAAGAGAACCTGTATGGACCTGGACCTGCTTCAATCAATGGCTAGGTAATAATCCAAATTTGATATTTCCTGACACAGTTTATGATTTTGCAGGTTATAAAAAGCTTTGGTGGGATTTAATAAATAAATATGGTAAAGGAGAAACCCAGTACACCAAAATAAAATTTGGCGCCATTGGAATAATGCAAAACTGTCATCAGGCAAGTTGGTTTCAAGACTGGTGGAATGACTATGGTCTCAGTCTGACATCCATGGACCCTACTTTTTATGAAAACTGGTACCAAAGTCGATGTGACCTATGTAAAGAAGATGAATGTGATCACAGACCCTTCAGAAAAGTCAGTACTCTCCCGGGATTACATCCATCACTCATTTTAAAACAACATATGATGCAACATAACTATTGGTTAGTTATGACAAAGATAAAACACCAGATTATTCTAAATAAGCCGATGATTTTCAGAAGGATCTATACAAAACAATGGGATGAAAATTATAAGTATAGATTTCCTCATTTGCAGATGATTGAAATTCCTCCAGAATCAAGCGGTTCTAGTGGACTCTGCTAAAACAAAAAGTCTCCACTGTGTATTGATACCCAGTCACGGGTTTACAGTGACAGGTCTTTTCCCGAGGTCTTTTCACCTGTTCATAAAAGTATCCTATGTGTTTGTAATAAGTGATTTTTCCTTGTGGGCCTTGTACAAAAAAGGTATCCACAATGTACCACACACACATTTCACATGTTAGTGTCGGATGGACGAATCTCGGTGCGGATGTCACTTCGGTGTTACCCGAAAGCCATGATTCTCCTCCACGTGTCTCTCATCCGATAATCCGATCAAATGTTTGTCCCCCCTCATTTCCTATATAAGGAGGGTTAAGGCTCATTCTTCGGCATTCGCATTCGGAGTGAGTTTAGAGTCTAGAGTCATTTTTGTTTTGAGTCGAGCCAAATCTCCCTGCTCTGCATCTGCGCGAAGTCTCGTGATCTGCTTGCATCATGGTGCTAAGAGTCAAGTCTATAGGTGATCAAAGAAGCCTTCGTGTCTATGTGCTCGGCATAGGCAAGAACCTAAAGTGGCCTGATCATAGATCGAGTCTATCTGTAAAGTTTGTGTGTTCATTAAGAACTCTGAGATAGAGTCTGAAACTGGCCAGATAGCCTCCAGTAATGCTCGCTCATTTATTGAGTAGCAAATCTAGTAAATGCCACTGCAGTCAATCTCTGGAAAGAGATCTGAGTCCATTGTAATCTGAAATTTTTGAAATCAATGAAAGAGAGAAAAAAATTTTGTTCGGCATTTCAAGAACTGTAACTCTGAGCTTTATGAATGTCCACTGAGGTATTATTGTCTTGGTTTTGATCTCCAAAAGTTCGCCAGAGGTTCGCCAAAGCACCGAGGGACACGGAGTAGGCCGTTATAGGCGAAGGAAGCCGCAAAAGAGCTGAAAGAAGTGTGAACGTGTGAGTAGGTTCGTGTATGGGTTCGCATAGCGTCTCTTAAACAAGCAAGAAGAAACTCAGTGAGCCAGCCTGCCTGTTGAGCAGTTTGCAGTGCAAACCTGTGAGAGGTCCCTGTAGTAAAATTGGTATCAGAGCCAGAATTCAAGTTTGACTGTGTGATCTGGTTCGAGAAAAAGGTCAATTCTTGATTACATTCTCTCTTTTTTTTAAATCCATAATGGACTCTATTCGTAAATCAGTGTCATTCAGAGAATTAGAAGAGAAAGATAGAGCCACAGAGGACCCTCTCAGAGAAATGTTTGCGTCTAGTGGTAGTTGAGTAACAAATGAGTCTGATCATTTGTATGAAGAAACTGAGCCACAGGCTAAATGGGTTCTACCCAAGATCTCTGCTTCTCAAGTGTATAATGATCTTGGTGTCTGACATTTAAAAGCTGCCACTAGAATAACAAGAATCCATCAGTTCTATAGAGGAAAATTCTGACCGTGTACAGTTGATACCCTTGTTAAATCCAAAGGAGCTCCAAGTAGAAGCTAAAAAATTAGGGACACAATTCCTGCATCTCGGATGCATTATAGCTGGAATCCAAGCCCTTGTCCATCAAGGAGTTGATTCATATGTTTTAGCCACAGTCAGAGATCTAACACATAACAAATATACAGATTCCTTAATCGGAGGAATTGTTGCACCATTGTCAAATGGTCCAATATGGTTTGACTGTTATCCCAACTTCTCTGTGTATGTGTTTGATGAAACATTGGCCGATATTTTGCAATTGCAAATCCAAACCACTGGATTTGACATGAAGAAAAAGAGAAACAATATCGCCATTCAATTCAGAGGTTGTTTTCGTCATACCACCACTTTATTTCCAGCAGTCCTCCATGCCCCCAGTAGAGAGTCAAAAACCAGTGTCGTTGTTATGACAAATCCTAAAAACCAGAAGGTTGAACACCAAGCTATAAAGTGGGAGGATCTATCTTTTCCTGAACACTGGGTAGTGCCAAATCCTAAGCCACTCTCTACACAAAAAATCACTTCTACCAATATCACAGAAAATAAATCTACTTCCACTCTTTCTTTTCCAAGAAGATCTACTATTGATAGGTGTAGAATTGAAGCAGAATGTAAAAATTCTCCTTTGTATATTGCTCCTGATTGTACAGATACTACTTGTTCATCTATTGTTTCTAGTTGTAATCATTTATCTTTGTTTGAATTTGCACAGTTAGTAAACTTCAATCCTCTTAAAGTTGTATGCCCCCAATGTCGTCAGTCTGTAAATCTCCAGTCTCTTGCTTCACTGGTCCTCAGACATCAAAACCAAAATCCTAGAATAGGGGAAGCCCCTCCTTCTACATCAGTGACTCCCTGTCCTAATCTGAAATGTTGTGACATTCCCTTCCCACATGAAGACGAACATGTCCTCATGATGCACTTAGTTCCCAGTTTGGAAGATGAAGATCCTAGACTGACTGAGATATTCATGAACATGCAATCTCCCAAAGATAAGCATGGTGTGGGTTTTTACAGTAAAAAATATGGATTGATTCCTGAATGCAGATTCAAGGATCTACCCTCTGACATAAAAAGACCATCTGTTCCTGAGATTCAAAAGTTTTATACTTTGATGGATGGTTGTGATAACATGTGATCCCGGAAAAATGGATGAAGCTAATGTTAAATTGGGATCTCCATACTCATCCCCAAGTAGATGATTTTGCTGTTTCCTACAGCACTGAAGAGAAGAGGAAACTAGCCTCTGAATGGAAAGAGTATATGACTGAAAGAAATATCTGGATATCTTTCTACTCATGGAAAAAGGCCAAAGAATCAGAGATGATTTTGATGACTGATTCTACATCCTCTTCTGGTCATTCTTGGACAACTAGTGATGGAAGTAAAGTTGAAACCTCTTCCAGTTTCCCTCCATTCAAAGGAATTGTCCTTGGCGAAGGGAAAAATTCAGCTAAATCTTATCCCTTAGTACAACAAGAAAATCTTGTAGGGATAGAAAGGAGAGTACAAACAGTCAGTGAACAGATAAACTGGAAAAACACTGTTGTTACTGGATTAGAGAAAAATATGGCTAAAGCTATCATGGTTAAAGAACATATAGACAAAGTCCATGTGTCTATCAATGATGTAAATAATGTTTTAAATTCTGTATAGTATAATTCTGCAGCTGCTAAAGATTAATCTATAGAATCTTTTAAAAAGATTGATGAAGTAGAAAATTGTGTTATAGAGAATTCTATTTCTACTCGGCATATGATTTCAGATCTGTCTAACAAATTAGACAGAATGAGTTTGAAAAAAGTTGATAAGCCCATACCAACTTCTTTTTTGACAAAAGGGAAAGCTATTCATACTCATGAACTTAGTGAAATTCCTGTCTCTAACTTTGCCTTCCTTCTCCCTAAAGAAGTTGTTGAATCTGAAAAACCAAAGCAGTCAGAAAAAGTGTCTATCAAATCCCTTAGTGAATCTGACACAGAACATATGTCCTTCCTATTTATGAGCCTCTTGAGCCTCAATTTAGTAGACATCCTGCCCCTCATCTGTATGGAGTTGGTAAGATTTCCTGAAGAGAAATATTTCATGCAGATAGTCATAAAGAATGGAACTTAGACAATCTGACTACTGCACAGATCAGGCAGATGCTTGATCAAATGATCACAGAGTACAAGCTCATGTGTGTTGTAGGTAAAAGTGAGGTAGAATCATATAAAACTTTGATACAATGTTTTACTGGAACACTTGCTCGATGGTGGGAACTTGAGTCCTCTCCAGCAATGCTTGATAAATTGGAGAAGGAAACATTAAAAGATGAACAGGGTGATATAAGATTCAATCTTGATGGCACTGCTTAGAATAATATGATTGGTGCACTGACTACTCTTATACAAGAACATTGTTGTTGCACTGATATTACACTTACAGATAAACATGAAATGGTCTTAATGAATCTGAAGTGTAAAAATATCAATCAGTTTGAATATTTCCACAGATATTGGATACAGAGAATATATTTGGTTAAAGAACCAAATAATGTTCTGTGGAAACAAGTATACCTTGCAGCCCTTCCTTCAAAGGTAGTTGACATATTAAAGCTGCAAGAAGTCTTCCACTTACCTCTTGAAGTCTACTTATGGGGAGAAATTTATTCTATCATCACTAAGGTGTTGATAACTCTTTGTACCAGCTCTAAGATGGCCAAATCTATTGATAAATTGAATAGATTGCCTGGTACTAAGTCTTTCTGTAGCAAGTATGGAATAACCATTGATGATCAAAAGTATTTATCAATATTTACACAATCATCCTTTTAAACTAGTTTGATTTAATTATTTAGTATATATATATATATATATATATATATATATATATATATATATATATATATATATATATATATATATACATAATATATACCAACTTTAAAATAATACATTTTAATAATAACAATATTTTATAATATATTTAAAATTTATAAAATCTACAGTTCTTAAAGAAATGACATTCTAGATATCTTTTAAAAAAGTCAAATTTTTATAAGATATCAAATTGTCCTTTAAAACCATTTATCAATCACACACTATATATAACTAAATTAATAATAAATATTTATTACACTATCAATATTTAAATTTTTTTTATTTATGCGAAATTAATAATATTATTATATAAAACCAATAGAATTCAATAGGGTAATAACATTCTCACATAACACATATCATAAATCAAATAACTAATCAAATCAAATTAAAAAATAAAAATAAAATATTTTTTAAACTAAAATTTATGAAATATTTTTATGTTGCCTTCAATTTCATTATCTTAATAATGAAACTCTTTCTTTTGTCTCCCTTTTGAATAGATAATATTTATAAGATATTGTTTTCATGAAATTAAAAATGTTATATTCAATGGGCTAACAATAGATCAATTAACTAACCAAGCAAAACTGTAAATTAAAATTCTATTTAACCAATCCACACACACACACACACACACACACACACACACACACACATATATATAATTTTATGGTTATTTTAAAACTCAAAATTTTAAAAATATTTTATAAATTTGTGTTCAATTTAATGATTGTTTTAATAACTTAGAAATTTTTTATTTGTTTTTATCGTGAATATATAATATATATATATATTTTTAAATTTAAGTGAAATTAATAATATTATATATATTTTTTAAATTCAAATAAAATTAATTAATAATGTTATTAATATTATTTAATGTAGTAATGATATTATCAACCTAACAATTATCATAAATCAAATAACTAACGAAGTAAACCTCAAAACCAAAATCTTATTTTACAAAATAAATGTTATACAACATTTTTTTGGAGTCTGTATGTGTAATTTGATCATTATTTTAATAATGATTTTTTTTAACTGGGTGAAGAGATAATTATGATGATCATTTTAATGATTATTATTTTTAATTAGAATGAAAAGTGGTTGTGTTAATAAAGATATATATTTTAGAATAAGATATTTATAATTATAATTTAATTATCAATTATTATTAAATGGATGGCACATAATATTTTTGTTAGTAGTAGCCACACATTAAAATTAATATTTATTCTAAAGTGGTTATGTGTTTTTTTTTCTTTTTCATTAAATTAATTGATTAAAAAAATCTCTTAAGAGTATCTAAAGTGTCGTATGAAATGAGTTATGATTTTATAGCATGTGGTATTGGTAAGTCATGGTATTGGCCCATAATATTGTAGCAAAGTTTAATTACATGTTTAGAATCACCATTATAAAGTAGGAGTGAAACTCCATAGTTAACAATGTGGTTACATATTTTTTAAATATATATGTTTAAATCACACACACACACACACATATATATATATATATATATATATATATATATTAATTACTTTTATAATTAATAGTATTAGCAATATAAAATAAAATTAAGTTTTATGAATCTTTTAATATTAAAAAATGTGAGATATATTATGTAATAAGTGTGGATTTTTATTATAATTTGATGCATATTTACATGTTTATTTTAGATTAATGTTTATGTATGTTTATCAATTATTTAATTCATATAAATACATTAATTAGATAAAGTACTTAAGATTAAATTTAAGATCAGTCTAATTATACAATAATATATCTAATAATTTTATATATTTTAGCCTTGAGGGTTAGTTGAAGGTACATAATAGTATTGAAAATTTGGTCATATATTTCAGTTATAAAAGCTAGTTGAATTGCTTAAAGTCTTGTTACTAAAGCACCCTATTACCCTATTATTAAGATTAAGATGGCAAAGGTTCAACATAAAAAAACAAAAAACGTTTATATATTCCAATAACATTTTATATTCATACTTCTACATAAACTGTATATGTTTCATTTGCACTACAAAATTTATCAAAAACATCGAAAAAAAAAATCAATATATGAATGTATGAACTCCAATTATGAAAACATGCAATTTAAAAATATATCCTATAACCCTACGAAAAAAATATAGGTATTCTATAAGAGTAACGTTTACGGCTAGTACAGGTTATTATTTTATCACAAATAAGAGTAACAACGTTAACGCCCGGGTTGAGGGATAAGGATAGGTAAGGTAATGTTAAGATAATAGGAAAAATGTGCCTCCATATACAATTGCCATTTAGAAGTAATAAAGACAGTTGCGTTGCTTCTTCCATATACAAGGTAGATGAGATATGTCATAACTATTGCCTTTACCAGTGAGACTATTGCTTGCAAAGCTCTTTGTTCTGCACTATTCAGACCTTCCAAAATATTAGTTTTACATTAAGGCTGATGGATGCATTTTTGCCTTCAATATTGCAGAGATTTACTTTGGCTCTTGAAAGACAGATTTCAGGTTGTATGATAAAAGATTCGCAACTCTTGTCTCTACCTGTAACATAATATGTCAGATTGTTGTCTTACGTTTCTTGCAATTTCAGCAGGTATTCAAATTTAGGCATTAAGTGCCTTCATACACCAATTTGCTACTATCAGAAGGATTATATTTATAAACACTCTCTTTTAAAGTAGAAAACCATTTTAAATTTTTCATGTCAAAAGAAAGATGTAGTTGCATCGTTGTTAAAGCTGCTTGGATTCCAAAAACCCCTTCCACATTGAAAAAATATTGGCCATCATGTCTGATTAATAATCATCCTTTGGATTTTGGTCATCTAATAAGTGTGGAGTTACATATGCACTCTCGACCATAGCAAAAAAAAAATAAGGAAATTAGAGAATTTGATTAGTAAATTGAATAAAGACCAAGTTATTTGTTATGTATTTGTTTTAAAAGAAAACTCAGACATTTATTTTCTTACTAGAGTTAGTTAATAAAACAGAAATAAATTATGTTTTGGATTTATGATAAATGAAAATTTAGTTATGGAAATGGTTCTATAAAGTGAAAGAATAATGGTAATATATATATATATATATATATATATATATATATATTCCAACTAAGAAGTAGTGAAACAAAAACATGTTACTGTGGATTAAAAAAATTCCTGCTGTAGAATGCGTAAGTAGAAGAACTTCCAGAGAGACGTGAATTTTCCGGTGATGAGACCAATGAAATACGCCATTTATCTGAAATATTCGATATGATTGGACCGGAGTACGTCTCTTCGAAACCTTGTTTCTATCTACTTGGCTCGAGGTGAACCTGCAGGGGTGACCATGGGCCTCATCCACGATAGGAAGGACAACCATAGTATGTTGATAGATAAGTAATGCGAAATTACGCTTTAAGTTTAATGAAGTAGAATCGATATTGTAACTCGTTCATGAATAGACTCAGTTGGTAATTGATTTGGTTAAGAAATATATTACTTTGTAAATGTCTGTTAAATTATTGAAATGTCATTACCTATGAAGGAAAAGAATTATTGACTGAAATTCTTAGATTTAAATTATTATGTACATTTTTTTTTTAAACTGATGAAATATTTTGCATGTTGTTTGAATTATCATTTAAATACAGTGAAATATTTTAGACTTCCATAAAAATTTATTTACACAGAAAACAATCTCTTTCCTACAGTAAAGAACTGTGTGCAGAATAACAGCTACATGTAACCAAATATTAAGAATGGTGTTCATTGAGTAATTTCTGAACAGTAGACAAACTGAGGAAATACACTAAGTAACTGGAATAAGAGGATTCAATTATGGGTCGGTAGGGAAAATTTATCCGAATCCAGAGTGCAAGGATCCGGATGCAAGATAATTGTTCTTGACATAAAAAAACTATACACGGACAATTAAACCAGTTGGTCCGGTCGACTTTTAAACAGAAAAGTTAGAATAAAAGCAAGCAAGAATTTTTATGAAATAGCGAGAAATGAAGCTAAAGGGTTTTTCAACACCAAAGAACCATAATCATATAAAAGCACATATACAGTAAGTAAACTGTATTTTCATTTTTCTGAGATGTAGAGGAATACAAAAAAATTATCAGTTCCTTAGACATGCAAAATTTGAATCGAAAACGTTATGTATATTTATGCATACATTTTATGAAACCAAATAACAAAACCCCAGAATGATAACAAGATTGTTGGCCAGTCACTATGGAATAAAAGAGTCACACACTGTTATTTAGATATTAAAGTAAAAAACCCTCAAAATAGTAGCATTTCCTGAGTTCAAGACAAGAGGGAGATACTCATATACAAAAAATGAATTTAGTCTCTTAACCTAGAAAAGAAAAATAAGCACACAGAATGCAGAGACCCATAACTATCATGACTCGGTGACAACAATGAGAAGAGCTGAGAAACTGCTCAGTACCTGTGGCAGAAGAATTCATTTGCAAAGTGAGACCTTGACGGGTGGCAGAAAGGGACACAACTGTATTGAAACAACAAGAACGACCAAGGCAAGCCCATACCTGCACAGTGGAATAATCCATATGTAAATTTAAAAATACCTTTGAGACATTCGTAAATGATAGTTACTGGAAGCAAAAAAATTTGGACATCTTGAGAAAAGCAGTTTTATTATACCTGTATGAGTCTCACGCAGAAGCAGAGATTTCCCTGCAGAAAGACAGGGAAAAAGGGGTCAACCGAAGTGGATATGGAAGAGTGGCACATTAAATAAACTAGTAAACTAACACCAACTGGTGGAAATCTAAACTTACCTCTTGTGGCAGAGAAGAGCGTGTTGCAATCCGGCAGAGAAGACATGGTGCTGGGCAATGAGCCCAAATCCTTAACCCAACAGAGTGTGGAAAGAATCCCTCAGCGAGACTATTCAAAAAAATATGAAGGAAACTGGTTTCATGAGAAAACTGAATCATAAAACCCAATTTCAAGTCCTTTTGTGAAGACTGAAAACTTAAAGGCAGCAAAGGTGGAAGTCACGAGTTTCTAATTACAGGCCTTGCCACAACACAACCAGCCGCATGTATCCAATACCTGCAGACAATGTAAGAACATAGCCAGAGTTAGAGCGCTACGGGCTGTTGTAGAGCTTCAAAACTCTTAGTGGTCTTGGTGCAAATGAACGGAGCAGTTAGGGTTTGGAGTGTAGTTCATACCCCATCTTAGAGGGAAACACTGATAGTCGTAGAACCACTTCTAAATCCGATGGTGCAACCATAACCAAGTGTCATAGACACGAAACTCAAAAAGATGTATGGGTACAAAAGATCTGAATGGATGCTTGAAAAAAAAACGTTGATTACCATTCTCAAGTGCAAGGTGTAAGTTGGTAAGGGCTTAGCATGAATGGATAGTACCCTTGGGATCAGTATTAATAAAAAAGTAACCCAAGTGCAGTACTGACTAGGATATGGAATGAATTATGTGCATACTGTGGTGATATGATAGACCTAGTTCATAATAAAACCAAATTCAAGAACTTTACAAAATTCATATAATGCTTAAGTCAAATAGCAACCATAACTTTGGTAAAACAATGAGATGTTAATTATGGTAAATAATGTGTAATGTATAGTTAAAATAATTTATTTATTTATTTATAATGTTTAGTTGCTGATTTGTACAATTTGGTTAAGGGTAGCTTCTTTTGGAGGATAGAAATTTCAGGGTTTATAGTTTATTACAAAAATTTGTTAATTTGTGTGTTTGAGAATAGCAGGTGCAGTGATTTTTGAGATTAGTAAGGGCGGTGATTTTGAGAATCCTAAGTAAATGGTTTTGGGATCACAAGTAAAAAAATGGAAAGTTGTTGGATTTCATGTAGAAAATGGAAATTAATTGTGAGTGGAGAAAATTTCTCCGTTTCAAGAAAAGCCCAGATAACCAAGAAAGAAAGAATTTGAGCCAGATATTGAGAGTAAATTTTATAATAATTAATTGATTTTTTAAATATAATATATTTGTAGTAAGAGGAATTATACGTTCCATATATTTTATTTTTAAATATGTATTAATTATAAAATATTAGATAAAATTTGAAATTAAGGAGGGGTAGTTTTGATTTTTTAATATGTAGTTTTTAAATAAATATTAATTATAAAAGGATTTTAGGTAAGATTTGAAAGTAGGAGGGAAGATTTGAATTTTGAAAAGAAGAGATTTTTTGGAGATAATACCAACGTGGTTGTGGTTTTCATAAGTAAATTGTAGTTTTAAAATTGTTTATATTGATTAAAATCATTAAAAACTATTTAAATTTGAAAATGAATGGGAAGAAAATGATGGAGGCATTCTTGTTAGAAGAAAAAGAGTATATATATTTAAATGTTAGAGATATGTACTCTCCATTTTTTTCCAAATTGAAAATTTTCCTTCGATTTTTTTCGGAATTGAAAATTTTCCTTCGAATTAGAACTTGGTAACTATGCTCTCAACTATACTTGTTTCTAAGAGGTAAAATAAATCTAGTTGAATTGTACCTTTATTATTTTGTCCTAACATTTAAATACAATATGTTAATTTATGCATTATAAAGGTTGTTCCCAAGAGAGTGAAAATGACATGCTAACCTTCAAATTTGTTGGTTACATAAAATGGCCTACATTTCCTTTGTTGCAGTTGCAGCGTCTACATTCCTGGCAGAAAGGGGTCAGAATGAATTTCAATGGATGAAAGTTTGTATCTTTTATGAAAATTTGTCACCAAATTGGAGAGGGGCTTGTCAGTATCTTCCTTGTCAGTCCAAGTTTGGAGACTGTTTCTGGAATTTATGCATATCATCTTTTTAGATTATATCGATCTAAAGGAAAAATTATTCAGTTTACACATGTTATAGAAGGTAAACTAGGTATTTTCAATAATAGGTTAAAATTCATTTACTATTACCATCATTGTTTTAGGGAGTTGGGAATTCAATGAAATTTCCATAAAATTCATCACATATCTTTCCAAAATCTTGTAAATGTCAGCATATTTAATATAAAATTTCAATCCATGTTTGGAATATTTATCAGTTTTAACTTTATATATGATTTTACTTCATATGTGCACTAATATTCCACATTTTGTTTAAAATATATCATATGTAATGAATTTTTTAAGTTGGAGAGTTTAGATCGATGTCCATGATTCATGGAACTTGGTAGGAGCATTCCTTCCATTGCTGGTGCAAGGATTACCCGGAGCTTATGTTCATGAAATCCAACACATGTAGATACCCTTGTTACACAAATAACCTCTTTATGCTAGATTATATTCCATTCAACCATATCGATCAAGTGCCAAATGGTACACTTTTCCAACAAGGATATTTAAATGTACCTATTCAGATTCATTAGTCATTTGCGAGGATGTTATGCCTCAATTAGTTTAGAGTTTCCACCTTTTTTAAATTGCATGATCATTCTTGAAAAACAATCTAAATTTGGAAATACGTCATTGTATTTGAGAACCCTCTCTTCGACATATTTTCTACACATCATTGTTAATTCTGAATGAACACATGAAGAAGCCATTACAAGATATGTGTTGTTTGCTTCAACATCATTGAGATCTTATCCAATAATTATGTTAACATATTTGGTTTGTCATGTATTCAATTATACAAGCATGAATTGTGGTTTTTTATACTTGAAAGGCATAATATCATATATATTGAGTCTCTAATATCATTATATCCTATGCTAACTAGGTAGGTAAAACTAGGATTTATTATATTATTTAAATATTGCCATAGTCCCGATTTTGAATATAAGATGGGAAATCTTGGATAGTGAATTCCCTTGGATTACCAGGCTCAATAATGTGTGATCATTTCATATACTTGATATCATATAAAATTGTTTTAGTATGTATCTTGTTGTATCAAGGCTTTCCTACAAAGTATGGATCAACTAAGATTGGTCTAATGGATGACAAATTCCCATAATGTACGAGCTTGGATACATTTAAACATACTCCTTGGGAGAACCCATTTATGAAGAATTGTTGAAAAATTATTCATGACAACTTCAGCTCACTATCCGAGAAGTCATTCACTGTCATGTTTCTTTTCTTGATGAAAGTGGATCTCTTGATCTAAGCCTTTATCGCAGTTTTTGTTATTGCATTGGGGCCACGATAAAATATCCTCCATTTGAAAGTTCTTTTTAGGGTCTGTAGATTTATTTCTAATATTGGATATTAATGTGGTATCTTCCAAAGTTAGGGCTAAGAAACTCAATATTACTCTATTAGGTCTCATTCTATTGTACATGGGATTACTATGAAGGTTATTTCACTTGGCTTGAATCCAACAAATAACAATTGGCGAAAGAACTTCAATTCCTCTTTGGCAATCCCATTATGGGAGAATCCCCCAATTATTCCATTCCATGAGGATTCATCCTTTTTTATGCTTGATGTCAAACAACTGCATATCATTATTTATTATCCCACAATTTTCATACAAAGTAATGAGGGCATTCCATATAAAGATATTTGAGCAAAATCATGTTCTCATGATTCATATGCTCATTGTTTTAGAGAAACATGTCCCAATGGTAATGTTAATTTCCATTTCCATTGCCATTACTTGCATGTGCCCTCATGACAAATTATGCCCTTTATTGATTCTCATTACCACAAATTTCATGTGAATATCAGTTTTGCGTGTGAAGAGATTTCATGTGATATGGCAATGATCCAACATATTCCATTTGAGATTCGCTTCTTAGCCATGTGAGTAGTTCATCTCCTATAGTGTTGTGTGTATGTGTGTGCATGAATTTGAAGTTACCAATTACATGTTCCCATTTGGGGCTTTTAAGATATCTATATTGTTTTTTGTTATTAAGATGAATATTTCTTTTGTTGCATTTCATAATAAATGCTTTATTTTCTGTCTAGAATAATGTTGTCTCAACTTGAAGTCCCATAGGAACTTTTTTTATTTGTTATTATTTATGAATTGTAATAAATAATGACATTATTTTCTGAAATTGATGTAGATCCTCATCTTGGTGAAAATATTGAGAATAATTAATATGATGCTGATTGAAATGATGATGATGGTGATGATAATGATAAAAAATAATGTATAGTAAAATGAACCCATTAAATAAAGCAATCATCTCACCGGAGTAACCAGAAAAAAGATAGTAGTCCTTGTGAAAAGAAAGAAAAAAACAAAGAGGGAGGGATTGTCAGGGCCATAGGATGAGTGGCTCATGTCATATAATTACCATTTATGGGCCCGTGATACCTCCAATAAGTCCTGAATTTAAGGTATCTCGAGACAATGTACAACAACAAACATATTTCAACAAGAATAAGACGAAGCCCAACCCCTTATCTCTCCAAAATGTAAGAAAATTAGAATGTAAAAGATAAATTTCTGGATAATTCACTATTGATGGAACACGCCTTTATTTTTGGATCTTATATAACACATAATTTTCATAAATTTGAGAATTACTATTTTTGACAAAAAAAATTCAAAAATATATTGAGGTAATTTGTTTTTGTATCTGCTAGCTATTGTTGGATGGAACTTGTTTTTGGACAATCTACTTTTCTTATTTGAAGGTATTTTTAATATAGCAACATGTTTGTAAACCTGAGTTTATGTATTTGTACAATAAAAATCAAAATATCTAGATGATGACTCTCTTAAGGTGAGCTTAGCTAGATCATCATTTACACCCTTTTTTTCGCATAAATGGAATGGTATGTCTCTCGATATAGATGTTTAGTTTAGCTTTAAATGCAAATATTATTTGAAAAAAATGGTTACATATATTTCGTTGTATCCTCATCTAAATTGAAACTCTACCAATATATTTTTGTATACTTATACATTTTTACATTTAACAATATAAATTGTGTGTATGTCTATGGAAATATATTCACAACACTGATTATAATTATACTAAAGGAGATTTTTCTTCATCCTAACTCATACAATGTTCACAATATATTAAAAAAAAATTATAGACAATTGTTGGTCGCTTTAATTGTTTTCAAAATTCAAGCTCCACATAAATTGTCAACCCGAGGAAGTCTGTTTATTCCAAAGACAATCACGCACTGGATATGCTCAATTTCAAAAGCAAAAACAATGTTGTAGTAAAAAGCCACATAATTATCAATGATACAAACCTAATTATTCACACTCTGTTTAATCAAAGCTAAAGTTACTTATGTTATAGCAGAAGTAATTCCTACGTTGCAGTTTAGAACCCAAATAAAGGGAAATCAATCTGCAGGAAAGGAAACCAATCAACCATAACAGGAACAGGACCCTATTCCTTTAAATAGGAACTTCAGCACCTGCTGCCTGACACTAATCACTCTGTAGAAGAGATAACTCAAGAGAACAGGACCCTATTCCCATGAACAGGAACCTTCAGCACCTGTCTCCTGTTCCTAATCACACTGCAGGAAAGGAAAGGCAATCAATGGAAACAGGACCCTATTCCTTTGTATAGGAACCTTCAGCACCTGCTTCCCAGCATCATACATTCAAAAAAATAACAGAAATAGATCCCTCAACCTTTTAATATTGAATGTCTTAAACATATGCAACGTTAAGGAAAAAGAATACTCAATAAACTACAGAACTGTGTAACTAGTGTTCAGCAAACAGAATTAAAGTAAAGTGCGAATAGCATAAAGAAATTAAAAAAACTATAGAGACAGTCGGGTGAATCTTGTGAGGAAGGCGGGCCCTTTCCCTCTCACAAGATTCCCTAGGGAAAGAATTAAATTGGAGTGCTCAAAAGGAAATTTTATTCATCTGTCAAAAGAAATGATACATTACAAATGGAGTCTAGCTCCAGTCTCTCAAACACAATGTTCTCCTATAGCTTTCAAACTTGAAATCCCTTCTAATGATTATGTCTCCTCTTTTAAAGAGGAGACATCTCTTACAATTACATGAGAGAAAATCTACGTTTATCCTGAATCTGTTCTTCTTTCTTAAAACAGGCTATTCTGTTCTTCCATAAAAAGATATTGTTACAACAGATACCAAAAGAGTACTATCTTCAGAATAATCTGTGTAACCACGGCTTCATGTTGTTGCCATTGTTCCACAAAATTCTCTTCCAAAATCGCAAATTACGAATAGCGGCAGAATTTGCGTGCCTGCTGGTTGTTTCAGCAACGGAGTCGACTGTTTCAGCAACAAAGTTTGACTGTTTCAGCAACGGCCGATTGTTCCAGCATAGCATATAGCTTATCTGCGATCTTTTAGACTTATGTTAGCAACAATCTACTTCGATTAATGATAAAATATAAGAGTAATATGGAATTATATGTAAACAGATTAAACATATAGTAAAGAAGAGGATTTTATATACCTTTGGATAAAGTGAATGAAAATGATGATGGAAAACATGGTTATAAAGGTAAGGTGGTGTCAAAATATATAGTAAAAATGATACATAGTGAGGTCCTAACATCCCCCCCAGCTGAAAATGTTGCATGTCCTAGTGGCAACTCCTAGTCTGAGTCAGAGTCTGAGTACTGACTCTGTGCATGCAAGTTGCTCAAGCAGTAGCTGGAGAAGGTGGCCTCTGTCAGAGGTCGGAATCCTCTACTGTTCTGCAATTGCTACCATGCTACAACTTCATCTCTACCAGCCAATTGGTAGTGACACTGATATTTCTCTGAAGGCAGCCATAGAATTGGAAAATGAAAACGGTAACCAATCCAATTTTCTCCACAATGCCGAATACATCTGATATAACTAGGTACCCTGGAAAGTGCAGCTTGAAGATTATCAGGGCTAAAAGGGTGATAGTCTTGTCTTTCCTTACATGACTGCTGCCAAAACATAGTGTTGACCTTCAATGCAACAGCCTCCTTTACTCTGATTTGCTATTGACACTTTAAAAGTGTTGAAGCCTGTAGTTGTTGCATGTACCTATGCATTCCTGGCTTCTGTAAGAATTGGTGATATTGTGCTACAAACATGGCCGGACTTAAAGGTTCCGGTCTAATCCAAAGGAGCCTATTCTCCTCATTATGAATACTTGCAATAAACGCAGTTTGCCAGGTGAGCTGATTGGCCAAAAATGAAACAAATGCCCTTATTTGTACATCATCTGCAATTGGAGTGAGATTGACTCTTCCATTCTCAGGTATGGCCTCGTTATGGAGATAAAGTTCACACAACAAATGTTGGTCACTTTCAGGGGCCTCAACAAAAGTCTTAACAAATTTTTCCGTAGTAAGCAATTCATGAGGTCTGCCATCCTTTATTGCCTTCAATTGAAAATAAACCAAACGTTCAGAGAGGAAGAGAGAGTAATTCAAAGAGGGTTTATGGGTGGCCATCAACTTTTGCACTAATGAAAACATCAAAACCATCTTTTCCTTTGATTCCTTGACTTCCTTCTTGGAATCCCTGAGATGTTGCAATGTCTGTTCCCAACTATCCCAGTTGGCATACATGTGATTCTGCCATGCTAACTTATGCTGCTGTAATATTTTATCTTGGTCTACAGCATATTGTTTCTTCCATTTGTTCATAAGTTCTAATTGATTCCATGGCAGGGTCTGTGTCCTGGCATTAGAAGTACTGGGTTGGGGAATTGTCTGAGTGGTTGAACTGACTAACTCAGGGCTAGATATCTGTGATTCAGGTACTGTCTGAGTGGCTGAGCTGACTAGCTCAGGGCAAGATATCTGTGGTTGAGGTACTGTCTGAGTGGCTGAGCTGACTAGCACAGGGCAAGATATCTGTGGTTGAGGTACTGTCTGAGTGGCGAAGCTGACTAGCACAGGGCGAGATATCTGTGGTTTAGTTTTTTTTCTAAACTTTTTGAGAGCCCTACTGGTTCTTGTGGAGCAATAGGGCATTCTTCTTTAATTGCAGCTGATGTAGATGCCTTAGATACCTGAATTTTGACTAGTTTGTAGTCTGCCTGCTGGTAAATATTACCACACTCATGGCACATGTATTCTCTACATGGCTCCCTATTTTGTGCTGACGCTGTGTGTGCTAGCATATAGAGATTCAATTATCTATCAAAGGCTTCTAGTTCAGACTTCAAAAACTCATTTTCCTCCAATAAAGATGCCATAGTGTGTGAACCCTGTGTGCTGGTTGATTATGATGGGGTTGCCTGCTGATCCACAGCTGTAGCTGGTTCTTGTGGAGCAGCTACAACTGGTTTCCCTGTATTATCATGCTTGGTGTATGATTCTTATACCACAGTGGTTGGTTCTTGTGTTTCAGCCTCTGGGTAAGTGACTGGTTCTTGTGTGACAGTCACCGTTTGAGCCATAAACGATGTCATATTATCCCGGGGCACTGGTTCTTGTGTGGCAGTGCCACCAGACGAGACGGGTTGGGGAATTTGAAATGGGGGTGAAGATTGAAGTTTTAACAGAATAGTGGCGGGGTCAGGGGAAATGGGAGTAACTCCTGTTTCAACAGTCATCTTCATTTTCCTTTTTGGCAGGAAAACAGAGAAGTCATTGTCTTTCCTTTTCTTTGTAGCGGAATATTCTTTTCTGGGGGAAGGGCTTTTGGAAGAAGTGAAAATTTGGAATGTGGCCCTTGTTCGTCGTTTTGAGACAGAGACTGTTGGGGTTCTTCTTTTCCTTTTATGAGTAGGTGGGGATGGGGGTGTTGGAGAGTCATCGCTAGGGATAGGAATAGTGGGAAGGGGTGACTCTACTAAGTGGGACGACCTTGGGGGTAGGTCAAATGGTTCTGAGGACGGAATTACTGGGGAGTCTGGGATATCGTCCAGTTGCCTTTCATAAGGACTCTCAGGAGTTTCTTGGGAACTTTCGGCTTGGTGGGGGATTTCGGCCTGCTGGGGAATGAGGAGTGGATTATTCAGAGGGGGGTTTTGCTGAGCAAAACCCCTCTAAATTAACAATTGACATAAACGGTGATGGGTAAGGGATAACAATGGGAATTTAACCCGTCTGGAATAATATGACATGTTTTTGATACAACCAAGCAAATAATAGGGAATATTAACTAATCGACTATTCCTCAAATGATTCATCAAACGAAGTCGTGTTGGTAGACTACCTGGTAATGCCCTTCGCATGTCAAGTAGTGCTTGATGAATTCTGCTACTGTTGGCCATGGTCGAGGAAGTGAATGCATACTTATTCCGCAGCCTTTAAGTTCAACTGGTTCATCTGGACGAAGAAAATCTTGCTGTGCATTTAAAATAACTTGCTTCCTACTGAACCAACGAGTCCCAATAACCGGCAAACCTGAAACTTGAGCTATGTCCTCCTCTGTAACTGAAATGCGAACACCTTGAACCACTGAGAAATTCCCCTGAAGGTTCTGTGCGAACTCTAAAACTTGCTGCTGATCAAATTCTACTAACCTTTCGAAGTATGCTGTCCATCCTACTTGTTGAAAATTTTGATAGGCCTCTGGGAACAATTGAAGAATATTTATCGAACCAGGCTCGTGTCTGATAGTCGACCCTCCAATGGCTACTGGCTTGAGTCACATGCAGAGGCACAGAAGACAGAAACATAGGCTTTGGTCAAGCTAATTGTTGCAACAGAGGATGCAGAGTCTTAATGACGGCGGAAATGGAATGAAGAATGAAGGAGGATTGGTTGATGTGAAATGATTATTCAGTTTTTGAAATTCCCCCCCCCCCCCCTACGTATGGTGCAATGATGATTGAGCGTGTGGAGATTGCAATCATTATGAGCGAGATCCTCTCTTTAAAATATAATTTAACTACATTACATTGAAACCACATACCTTAAATTTTTACCTTTGGTTCAATAATTCGAAGTGTAGAGTGCTTCATAATGGCTTGATATTAATGGAAGAATCTTGTAGATTTCTCTGAAATTTAGAACAGGAGCATAACAGGATCTGCTCAGTACTGAATAATTTTCACCCAAAGGATCTGAAGAGTAAAAATGGAGAACTGAAAAGCTTGTATAACAGAGGAAAGAAATGATGTTTTAATGATGACAGGTTGCTGAAACTGGTGTTTCAGCAACGGAAAAATGAACGACATGTTGCTGAAACTGGTGTTTCAGCAACGTGAAAAATCAGGAAAATTGGGATATAATGACTTGGGTTTAAAATAAATGGGGGAAGTATTTGATGAGGGATAATTTCAGCAGTAAGGGATGGGAAGTACTAGCTGAAGGATAATATTTCAGGAATGGTAAAAGTGGAAAAAATGGAAAAAGGGAAATAATGTAGAAATGGGATGAAGGGATATTGCTAGGAAATGGGGTAAAATGAAGGGAACAAGCTTCTGTGATTGAAGCTTCAGATCTTCTTATGATGAATCTGTCCTCCTTGATGAGCTTTTCCAGAATCTGCAAAATTCAATTGTAATATGCCAACCCTTGACAGGGATTATTAGTTTTAAATCTAATCTAATCTAATACTAAAAAAACAGTGCAAAAAATTAAATGCTGTGAGGAGCAGAAGACTCCCCTAGAAAAAGATAATGAATATCAGTCATGCAAACAGTCTTGAAATCCTCTTTAGAAACAGGGCGCTGGTATAAACGAAGCCTATGACCATTGTGTTGCCAATATGATGTAGAGTGTTGTCCTTGATGGCAACCCACTAAATGAAGATGAAGACATGGGAGTGTTGGCATGTGTTGTCCTTGATGGCGATCCACCTGACGAAGTTATTCTTGACTTGATGGACTTGGTAGATGATGTAATCTGATAAGATATGATGTTTTGTTGGCAATATGATGCTGAGTGTTGTCCTTGATGACAACCCACTTGATAGAGTGTTGTCCTTGAATGGAAACTTACTTGATGAAGTTGTGCTTGATAGAATATGTCTTGATGAACCTATTTAAAGATGAAAATCTGATGTATCTACAGTGAGTACAGAAGGTAATGAAGAAAGGAATTCAGCATGTGCTAAATCTATGGTGAAAAGACTATGTCAAAAAGTGCAAAACCAGGGGTAACCACCACGGTATTGACCCATTGTATTGGGTAATGATTCGTCTAAATGACCCTGTCCAGGAATACCATCGAAAGTAATGTAGTTTTGGGATCATGGTATTGTTTTGGCTCATGGTATTGAAAAAGGATAAACCTATATAAGGAGAAGAAATTCATTGTGCAAAGACATAAGCGTGGGTGCAAGATGTCTGAGCTTGAATGAATACTTCTCTCTAAAGTATATCTGAATGGAAAGGGTTATAGTTGAATGATAGATTTGAATGTGTGATGCACCAATGAAGAAATGATGAAGAAGGGATCTAGATCTGGAATGTATTTGTATCTGCTAGATCTGTTTATGACATGATTAGATCTGAGATGAGGCGAACATTTGTCTGAAGAAAAGGGTAAAATCTGTGTAATGTATCTGTTCTGAAGAATTGCAAATGACCTAAAATATCTGAAGAACCATACGCTAGTTCGCCGTAGAGGAAGCGCGTATATACGTGGCTTTACTGAAGATAAAGCGCGTATGCGCAGTGAAATTAATACAGAGGTATATGCTGGTTGATATGGACGGAAGCGTGTATATACGCGACATGAGTGAAAGGAAAGCGCGTATGCAAAATAGGGTTTGCTGAAGCATGGGGTATGAAATCTCTAATCTAATCTGCTCTGTTTTAGCTATCTGTTGTTGATGTTTGACTGTGCTTAAATGTATGGAGAGGGTCCAGTCTGAAAATATGATGAAACGTGGCCTACAAGTTGTGCTCTTTTGAAGTTGTTGGATCCAGTGTGAAAATTGATGAAACGTGGTCCAAGGTGGTGCTGAGGGTTGTAGCCTTCAGTCAGGGGGTTGTAGCTCCCTTCCAGGTGAGGCTGGTAAACGAGATCAGGGGGTCGTAGCTCCCTTCCAGGTGAGGCTGGTAAACGAGATCCGGGGGTCGTAGCTCCCTTCCAGGAGAGGCTGGTAAACGAGTCAGGGGGTTGGAGCTCCCTTCCAGGAGAGGCTGGTAAACGAGCGCAGGTGGGTGCCTGCGTGCTGGTCAAGTCTGCGTCAGCACATATGTTGTAAGATGTTTTCTCTATAATGAAATATTGAAGGCTGAGCAACTGCAGCGGTGGTTTTCTCCCGACTTGGGTTTCCACCTAAAAATCCTGGTGTTCATGTGTGATGCTTTGTGTGATGGTTTATTCTGTTCTTACTGCACATGTTTACTGCTTATTGAACATCTGATGAATGAATAATGGAATGATATAAGAAAAGAACTAATGACACAATTAGATCTCTGTGTATACGCTAGCTGCATGAAAGGTATCCACATATATACGCGAGTTTACTAAAGTAAAGTAGCGTATGGGTTTTAAGGAATGAAAAAGTGAAAAGTTTTGAGTATGCAGTAAATACTGATTTACCCCCCCCCCCCCTCTCAGTATTTTTCCCAACAATTGGTATCAGAGCCGGTCCTTCTGCAGAAGCTTGATCGCTTGAAGGAGATCCGTCGCAATGGGAAGTCAAGAAGGAGTAATGTCTATAAAGCCACCTCTATTCAATGGAAGCAATATGATATTCTGGAAGGTACGAACAAAAGCATATCTGCAAAGTCTTGGTGCAGATGTATGGGCAATCGTGGAAGAAGGTTATCAATACCCGGCAAGTATTCCTACTGATGCAGCTGAAAGAAAGAAGTATGAAATCAATGCCAAAGCATTGAATGTCTTATTGGGAAGCATGTCTGAATCAGAATTTGCTAAAGTGATGCAGCTACATTCAGCAAAAGAAATATGGGACAAAATCATTCTAAGCTATGAAGGAGATACAAAGGTAAAAAGTGCAAAACTCCAAACTCTTAGAATTGAATATGAAACTTTGAAGATGCATAGTGATGAAAGTGTTGCCAGTTTCTTTCTTTGTCTAGATGATATTGTAAATCGAATGAGAAATTTGGGTGAAACCATAACTGATACTACTCTGGTGGAAAAGGTCTTAAGATCCTTGACTTCAAAATTTGACTCTAAAGTTTCGGCTATTGAAGAAAGGGAAGATCTGCAAACTCTTACTATTGATCAATTACATGGTATCCTGACTACTTTTGAAATGAGACAAGGAGGTCCTTCTCAAATCAGAGAAGCTGCTTTTAAGGTATCTGCAAGAGGAAAAGAAAAGGAAGTTGTCAAAGAATCCAGCTATATATCCGATGAAGAAGAAGCGAATTTCGTGAGAAAGCTCCAACTAGGTACTGGAAAATTCAAAGGTAAGCTTCCCTTCAAATGTTTTGAGTGTGGAAAAGTTGGTCACTATGCTGCTAAATGTCCTTATAGAGAAAACATGGTAAAGGGAAACAATTTGAAAAGAGAAAGAGTTATTATGCAAAAGAAGATGATGATGAAGTGTCCAGTGAAGATGAAGAAGATTCTGACCATGATCTGAAAGTGCTCATGGAAAAGAAGCAAAAGAAGAAGCCTACTTGAAACAAGGAGATCTCTTAGAAAACATGGTTAGCAGAAATTGAATCAGATAGTGATTGGGGTCATGATTGTCTCATTGGTACAATTATTGGTGAAGATAGTGAAAGTAAAGTTGTGGATCTAGAAGAAGCTCTCAAGGTTAAAGATGAAGAACTACAAAATTCATCTAAGAAGCAAGAAACTATCAACAATGAGATGATCTCTCAAATAAAAGATCAAATAGAAATGCTGAATGGACAGGTGGACAAGTATCAAAGGTTTCATACTTATGCATCCAATCGAATTAAAGAATTAGAAGCACAAATCAATGATCTAAATGCAGATCTCGAAAAATCAAGCAAGAAGAATGAAGGACTTGAAGCTGCAATCATCTCTCTACAAACAGATCTTGAAGCATCAAGTAAAAGGATTGAGGAACCTCTACAAACATTTGAAAAGGAAGGCCTTGAAGCAGAAATCATCTCTCTCAAAGAGGATCTGGAAAAATCAAATAAAAGGAATGAAGAGCTGCAACAAACATGTGAAGAAAACGAAAATTGGTTGAAAGAAGAGATTCTAAATCTGAAGTATCAAGTAGAAGATGGAAGAAGGAAAGAAGAGAGCATGACAAAGCAATGTCAAGACTTGGAGGTTGAGGTAAACATTCTCAAAGGTAAATTAGAAGAAAAGGTTAAACTTTTGAGGTTTCATGATAGTACTAATACTTTAGACAACATTCTGAGTAATCAAAGGTCTCCTGCTATCAAACTTGGTCTTGGTTTCCATGAAACTGTTAAAGGAGAATCTAGCTCACAAGGAAGTGCAAAAAATTCAAAGGGTGTCAATGCAAAATCTGAAGTGTTGAAAGAGACAAACGGTCAACCAACAATGATGAAATCTCAAAGGAAATCACTCAATAATGTTGAATGCTTTAAATGTCATAATTATGGGCATGTTGCAGCAAATTGCAGGAGCAGATCATTTCAGCCTCAAACTAACAGTTCCTACATAGAAAGGTACTCTAGTTTCTTCAAGGGATATTGTTTTTTATGTAACATGTATGGACATAAAGCAGCTGATTGCAAAAGAAGGAAGATCAGAAATACTCATTATGATTCTTATTACTCTGGACACATGAGATGCTATTCGTACAACAAGTATGGACATGTAGAAAAGGAATGCAGGATGAACATATATGAGAAATTGGATATCTTCCATCACACAAATAGAAAGTTTAAACAAATCTGGAAAAAGATGGAGGGATGGAATAAGAATCAATCTAGATAAGAAAAGGATATTTTTTTGGATGCTCTAGAAGACAATGATTTTCTTGAAGAAAACACTCAATTCAAGATGGAGGACCGATCAGAAACATAGGGAATTCTGACCCTACTACAGTCATCCACTTCTGAAGCTTACTTCTCTGATTGACTGTAGGAATGATGTGGGATACATTATGAGTTTTAGCAATGTATCGTCACGGGGGGAGCGATGTATGGTTATTCCCATGGTTGTTTTGGTGATTCTGGTTATATTTATTTCTGACAGAGCATCTGATATGAAGAAGACAGGTATAGGAAGTACAAGTTTAGGGGGAGATGAAGGAATGTGAAAAATTTCTATGTTTCACTTTCCATACGCAGGTTCTATTAACAAAAGTCGCGTATACACGCGAGTTCCAGCAGACACAGTCGCGTATGCATTGATGATAAGAGAATCTATATGATAGCTAAAGATCTAGAGCAGAGGTTCAGGGGGAGCACCAGTCTGACTGTTAATAACTGTATTATTGACTCAATATCAGCTTATTTTCTCAGTTCTAAATAATGATGATATGATACATGGTTTCTTGTGTTGAAGATTGTGGATGAGTCCTATTTGCTTGTTGATGAAGAGTATTCATGAGATAAAAGTCCTATAATTCGGAGATAAGGGCAGCCCATGCAGAGATTGTTGTTGATGACTTGCTGTTGAACGTATTCAGGTTGCACAAGATAAGATGGAGCACTGGTTCAGGGGGAGCAGCAGGTTGAATACTAATGATTGCATTGTTGGCAATATGACTACTTATTCTTTGGTTTTTGTGATACTCATGCTCAAATGATGATGACTTGGTACATGGTTTATTATGATGAGATTTTGAGCCCTGGTTGTTGATAATTATCTTTTGTGCTCACACATGGATGAGTTGGATGTCGTTTGATTCAGAAATAAGAAGATATCATGCAGAGCTTGTTGCTATGGTTGATATATTTTTCCTACATATGTTACTTCATGTTAAATCGTAAAGATCATGGTGATGTTGGATCACACGGATGATTGCTTGACATGCTGTTCTGGTATGGAAAGAATGTATTGATGCTGCAAAGAATCTGAAGGCTTGGTTACTAATGTGCTTATGCTACAACCATTGGATGACGCTTGAAGATACAACTACATTGTTTTATCTATCTTTATTCCAGGAAAATATTCAAATATCTCAGAAAGAAGCTGAACATTGTCTCTGCCTCACAAAGGATCATTTTTGGTTAAAATATAGAAGATGGTATTGTATACGCGGGTTTCCTGAAACACAGTCGCGTATATACGCCAGTTCCTGCATAGAAAACCGCGTATGTCTGATTGCTGACAATTGTTGCTTGGAGTCAGCTCTCTTCAGCACAGCTGCAGTGCTGTTTGGTATTTCTGATACTGCTTGGTATCTCTGGTGGTGTTTCAGTTCTCATAATTCTGTTTCTAATGTTTTGATAAAGATGCCTTGATAATCTGTTGATGAAAGTGTTCAGGATACACAAACTAAGGGGGAGCCTTAGTCATATGAATGGTTTCTTGGATGCACAGATTCAGGAGGAGCATTAAATTTGCTGAGTATAATGCATTGTTGGCATTATGATAATTCTGAAATATGTTCTTTGAAGTCTTTCTGGTGTTGGTCTTAAATGGTCATTTTTGTATTTTGATGAAAAGGTCATGTTGAGACCCATGGTGTAAAATTGTAATTTTCAGTCATGTAAGGACTTGTCAAATCTTGTAAACCCACTTGGTTGGGTTGCTGAGTCAAATTTTGTAAACCCACTTGGTTGGGTAGCTGAGTCAAATTTGTAAACCCACTTGGTTGGGTAGTTTGAGTCTCATATGTAAATCCACTTGGTTAGATATTTGATGTAAGTATGAGTCTTTGGTGATAGGAAGTTCATAGAGTCATGTACTTCTTTGGAAAATATGTTTTAAGATTCAGCATGAACTCAGGGGGAGCTTGGTCACTTCAGTATATATCAGATCTGCAGAACGCTCCTTCCACATGAGGAGAAAAGGGGGGGAGTATGTTTGTTTTTGATCCGCCCTTTGCCCTTGATGTCAAAGGGGGAGAGTGACATGGTGTTTGAAGAAAGAATGGTGTCAAAAATAGAGAGAATGACATGGTGTCCTTGTATTCTTAATGTCCATATCTGTTGTGGTAACCAAACACCATTGTTGTTGCCATCAAGTCCAAAGGGGGAGATTGTTGGCAATATGATGCAGAGTGTTGTCCTTGATGGCAACCCACTAAATGAAGATGAAGACATGGGAGTGTTGGCATGTGTTGTCCTTGATGGAAATCCACCTGACGAAGTTATTCTTGACTTGATGGACTTGGTAGATGATGTAATCTGATGAGATATGATGTTTTGTTGGCAATATGATGCTGAGTGTTGTCCTTGATGACAACCCACTTGATAGAGTGTTGTCCTTGAATGGCAACTTACTTGATGAAGTTGTGCTTGATAGAATATGTCTTGATGAGCCTGTTTAAAGATGAAAATCTGATGTATCTACAGTGAGTACAGAAGGTAATGAAGAAAGGAATTCAACATGTGCTAAATCTATGGTGAAAAGAGTATGTCTTAAGGCATACGCGGAAATGGCTAAGGGAAGTCGCATATGCACGCGGGAAAGAACGTGATAAGTCGCGTATGGGTAAAAGCGCTCAAAAAGTGCAAAACCAGGGGTAACCACCATGGTATTGACCCATTGTATTGGGTAATGATTTGTCTAAATGACCCCGTCCAGGAATACCATCGGAAGTAATGTAGTTTTGGGCTCATGGTATTGTTTTGGCTCATGGTATTGAAAAAGAATAAACCTATATAAGGAGAAGAAATTCATTGTGCAAAAACATAAGTGTGGGTGCAAGATGTCTGAGCTTGAATGAATACTTCTCTCTGAAGTATATCTGAATGGAAAGGGTTATAGTTGAATGATAAATCTGAATGTGTGATGCACCAATGAAGAAATGATGAAGAAGGGATCTAGATCTGGAATGTATTTGTATCTGCTAGATCTGTTTATGACATGATTAGATCTGAGATGAGGCGAACATTTGTCTGAAGAAAAGGGTAAAATCTGTGTAATGTATCTGTTCTGAAGAATTGCAAATGACCTAAAATATCTGAAGAACCATACGCTAGTTCGCCGCAGAGGAAGAGCGTATATACGCGGCTTTGCTGAAGATAAAGCGCGTATGCGTAGTGAAATTAATACAGAGGTATATGCTGGTTGATATGGACGGAAGCGCGTATATACGCGACATCAGTGAAAGGAAAGTGAGTATGCAAACTAGGGTTTGTTGAAGCATGGGGTATGAAATATCTGATCTGATCTGCTCTGTTTTAGCTATCTGTTGTTGATGTTTGACTGTGCTTAAATGTATGGAGAGGGTCCAGTCTGAAAATATGATGAAACGTGGCCTGCAAGTTGTATTCTAAAGGAAGCTTTGGATCCAGTGTGAAAATTGATGAAACGTGGTCCATAGAGGAGCTGAGGGTTGTAGCCTTCAGATAGGGGGTTGTAGCTCCCTTCCAGGTGAGGCTGGTAAACGAGATCAGGGGGTCGTAGCTCCCTTCAGTGGAGAACAATTACTTGAGAAATGAGTCAGCAGCTCCCTTCAGGAGAGAATTTGGTAAACGCCCATTCAGAGTCATGCAACTCCCTTCCGGAGAGGCGCGTAAGCGACCTGGGTGGGTGCCTGCGTGCTGGTAGGAGTCTGCACCAGCACATATGTTGTAAGATGTTTTCTCTATAATAAAATATTGAAGGCTGAGCAACTGCAGTGGTGGTTTTCTCCCGACTTGGGTTTCCACCTAAAAGTCTTGGTGTTCATGTGTGACGCTTTGTGTGATGGTTTATTCTGTTCTTACTGCACATGTTTACTGCTTATTGAACATCTGATGAATGAATAATGGAATGATATAAGCAAAGAACTAATGACACAATTAGATCTCTGTGTATACGCTAGTTGCATGAAAGGTATCCGTGTATATACGCGAGTTTACTAAAGTAAAGTAGCGTATGGGTTTTAAGGAATGAAAAAGTGAAAAGTTTTGAGTATGCAGTAAATACTGATTCACCCCCCCCCCCCCCCTCTCATTATTTTTCCCAACACATTGACTAGTGGAGGTGTTTTAGAATCATCAATTGTTAGAAGTCTTACTGTTCCATTAGAAAAAACAGCATCTACTTCATATGGTCCAAGCCAACGTGTACGTAGCTTACCCTGAAAATTTTCAAACCGAGAGTCATACAACAAGGCCCAATTACCTTTTTGGAACTGCTTGTGTTTGATAATTTTATCATGCCACTTCATTCTTTGTTTTTGAATCATGGTTGTTTGGTGAATGCCATCTAATCTCTTTTCATCCAATTCAAGAAGCTGCTGCAACCTAGCTGTCTGCACATTAGTCAAATCAAGATTAACAGCTAAAGCAGTTCTTAGAGTTTTTATTTCAAATTCCACAGGAAAAACAACATTTTTACCATAAACCAATTCATAGGGAGAAAAACTTGTAGTGTTTCTCCAAGTAGTTCTGTAAGCCCATAATGCTTCAGGGAGCCTTTGAGACCAATCCCTCCGGTTGTCCTTCACTGTTTTAGTTAGAATGGCTTCTAATACTTTATTTGTGCTTTCCACCTGCCCATTGGCCTGGGGGTGGTATGGTGTAGTCATTCTATGATGGATATGATATTTCTGAAGGGTAGACTTAAAACCATGAGAATTGAATGGAGGTCCTCCATCTGTAACTAGCTCTCTAGGAATTCCAAATCTAGTGAAGATTTCTTCAAATAAGAAAGCTAGGACAGCCTCTTCATTGGCTCTAATAAGTGCTTTGGCCTCCACCCATTTAGTCATATAGTCTGTACAGACTAATATATAAGTTCTTTGATTGGATGGAGGAGTAATGGGTCCTATGAAATCCAAGGCCCATCTTTCAAATGGTTGAGAAACTACCTGGGGGTTTAGTGGCATTTGATCTCTATGATTGGGTTGACCCATTCTCTGGCAGCTGTCACAAGCCCTTACATATTTCTTTGCATCCTTAAATAATGAGGGCCAATAGTAACCCATCCTCAAAATTTTGTGTGTTTTTCTCTTATCAGCAAAATGCCCTCCACAAGGGCCATCATGGCAAGCTTTTAGTATGTCATACACTTCATCTTCCCTAATGCATCTTCAGATTTCCTAATCAAGCCCTGTGTAGAAAAGACACCCACTTATCCAGCTATACCTGGCACTTTGTTGAACAATTCTTCTTTTTTCTCTGTATGACAGGTGTGATGGTAATTTTCTTGCAACCAAATAATTAGCAATATCTGCATACCATGGAGAGTGAGCAGAAACTGCAAACAAATACTCATCAGGAAAAGAATCATCTACTGGAATATCATTGTCAGTTTTTAACCGTGAAAGGAAATCAGCCACCACATTTTCTTTACCAGGCCGATCTACAATTGTGATATCAAATTCTTGCAGTAATAATAGCCATCTGGTAACTCTAGCATTTGTAACAGATTTTTTCATTAAATACTTAATAGCTGAGTGATCAGTGTGGACAAAAGTAGAATAACCAGTGATATAGTGTCGGAATTTATTAATGGCATAAATTACTGCAAGAAACTCCTTTTCGGTAACTGTATAATTAAGCTCAGCAGGGGTCATATTTTTACTGATAAAGTAGATAGCATAAGGAAGATGATTTTACTCTTGTCCCAAGACATCTCCAATTGCAGTGTCTGAAGCATCAGAAGATATATGAAAAGGGAGGGCCCAATCAGGCCCCCTCAAAATAGGAGCAATAGACAACTGATGCTTGAGTTCTTCAAAAGATTTCTGACAAGAATTAGTCCACTTAAATTCAGCATTTTTCATAAGAAACACAAATAATGGAGAAGCTATCTTAGAAAAATATTTAATAAATCTTCTGTAGTATCCAGCATGTCCTAGAAAAATTCTCACATCAGTTTGTGTTTTAGGAACAGAAAGATTCTGAATGACCAATATTTTAGATGGATCTATCTGAATACCTTGAGATGAAATAAAATGTCCAAGCACTACTCCTTCACTCATCATCATATGACATTTTTCAGTACTTAGGGAGAGGTGAGCTTGTATACATCGTTTAAGTACCTTCTCAAGATTTTGTAATGCATCTTCAAAAGACACACCATAAGGAGTAAAATCATCCATAAATATTTCCATAGAATCATTCAGCATATCAGAAAATATTCCTATAACAGCTCTTTGAAAAGTTGTTGGTGCATTACATAGCCCAAATGGAAGAACTCTATAAGAAAAATTTCCCCAAGGGCTAGTGAAAGTGGTCTTGTCTTGGTCTTGGGGTGCAATTCTAATCTGATTATACCCACTGAATCCATCTAGAAAAGAAAAGAATTTCTTCCCTGCCAGACTATCCAACACCTGATCAATGAAGGGTAAAGGAAAGTGATCCTTTTGAGTAGCTTTGTTCGAGGCTCTGTAGTCAACACATACTCTCCATTTCCCGTTTTTCTTAGGGACAATTACCAATGGGGAAACCCATTCACTGTCAGATATAGGGTATATAAATCCTGCATTAAGCAATTTCTGAAGTTCTTCTTTAACAATTTCTCGTAAATTAGGGTTCATTCGTCTTTGGGGTTGATAGACTGGTCGGCATCCCTCTTTAATGTAAATTTGGTGAGTACATAATTCAGAAGAGATCCCTTTCATATCTGTGTAATCCCATGCAAATGCTTCCTTATATTCATGCAATAACTTCATTAACTGTTGTGTTTCAGCAACTGTTAGATCAAGATTTATGTTTAATGTCTTGCCAGGTTCAATTTCAACTGTTATGCTTTTAGATGAGATGGTGGTTAATGTCTGAGATGAGTCTTCAGATTCAATCTTTTCTTGGGTATCTATTTCAAAAATTGCAGTCAATTGATTGTGTGTTTCAGCAATTATAGAAGAAGGTTCACAAATAAAATTATTAATTGTTTCATCCTTTGTATTGTCTTTAAGAGTTAAAGCTTGCCCAATAGTTAGAATAGGCTGAACAGCATTATCATCATAATCCATCCACATAGAATCTTTATTATTAATTATGGGTGTAGCATGAGGATAAAGAGTAAGCTGTTTGGTTTCATAACCATTATAAATTGTCATTGAACCAGATCTGCAACTGATAAAGGCATCAGCTGTGGCCAGCCACGGCCTCCCTAGAATTAAGGGGTGTCCCCCCAGCTTTGTTTTAGTCTTCAATACAACAAAGTTAGCTGGGTAATTCCAGGATTCAACTGAGATAAGTAGATCTTCAACAACTCCTTCAGGTTTAATTGTAGAACGGTCATCCAATTCTAGAATGGTGGGTGTATCTCTGATTGTGTTATTTAGCTGTAACAATTGTGAAGTTTCAAGAGTCATTATGTTTATTACAGCACCTAAATCTACCAGAACTTGAGGAATCATTGTTTTACCAATCTGAACTGTCACGGTAGGATGGCCGGGATCACCATATTTCACAGGAGGGGTTTTTCCGGACATTAATGCAGATAAGTCACCCATCACATGTATTGTAAGGGGATCTTTAGTTTTCCTACCAGGTTTCTTAACAAAAATATCCCTTATTGTTCTGGCATAAATTGGTACATCTCTTAATGCTTGTAAAAGTGGAATTTTAACATACAAATTTTGCAATTCCCCTAAAATATTAAAAGCAGGTGTTTCAGGCGTTCTAGTTAAAACCAAACGCTCGGGGAATGGTGGTTTTGTTATTTCAACACTCTTGTTAGAAGGTGGTTTTTCTTTCTTATGTTTCTCAGTTTCCTCTTTATCAGAATCAGAAGAAGTTATGTCATCAATAATAGGCTCTACTATTTTCCCAGATCTTAAATGAATATCATTACATTGCATAGTAGGAATAGGTGGGATCTCTATTACTTACTTTGTTCCTTGAAGCTCCCCTTGAACACCTCTTAGAAAGTTCAAAAATCTCATCATATGATTCTTTAGATATATCTCCCTTGCCCAGCATGTTTAACATATCTAAACAGTCATCCCTTAAACCTCTAAGTAATATTGTTTTGCGAATTTCCTTACTTATATTCGGATGATCTGATCTCTGTATATTGTACTGCAACCTTTCTACATAGTCCTCCAGATTCTCGTCCGGCTTTTGTGCCATATTGAATAGTTCATCCTTCTTTTCTCTCGTCCGGCAGTAGTCTTGATATTTAAGCAGAAATTTCTGTTTCATCTGTTCCCATGTTGTGATTACCTGACTCCCAAGGCTCATGAACCATCTTAAAGCATTTCCTTTTAATGTTGCTAGAAACAGTTTTAACTTTTGAGCATTAGTAACATAATCATAACTTCTGCATAATATATCAAATTCAAAAAGAAATTCATCCGGATCTTCAGAGGATAAACCATGGAAGTTAGGTAAAGCTGACAATGGAATGTTTTTCATAGGAGTTGTTCCTATAGGAAGATCACTGATAGGAAATCCCAAGGTAGAGAGAGAATTTTCATCCTTTCCTTCTCCTTCAGGATCTACACGTCCTCCACCAAAGAAGTTTTCATTGTTTCCTTCCATTGTCTGTTCTCCTACTGCACTTGCTCGATCGTCAAGATCTTCTACTGGCTCCTCAATGTTTTCCACTGGTCGTCGAACACTCTCTATTATTTCCTCAATGTGCTTTGTTGATTTGCTAACACTTTCTTCTGACTCTCCAGCACTGACTGCTGGTTCTTTAATCACTGGCTCCTCTATATTTTTAGGACCCACAACTTCCTCTGTTTTGTAATTTGATTGAGGGGAGTACTGAAGTTTTGGTCTTTGAGAACTTAATCTCTGTGATGATTCAGCCTTTGATACAATCTCGTCAATAAAAGTCTTTCTTCCTCCCCTTCCTTTGCCTTTGCCACCTGTGGGGTTATTTTTCTTCTGGTTTCCACGTCCTCTCATACAATCTGCACATCTAAAAAGAAAATATTAATTCTTTTGAAATCTATAATTTCCTTCACCGGCAACGGCGCCAAAATGTTGGTCGCTTTAATTGTTTTCACAATTCAAGCTCCACATAAATTGTCAACCCAAGGAAGTCTGTTTATTCCAAAGACAATCACGCACTGGATATGCTCAATTTCAAAAGCAAAAATAATGTTGTAGTAAAAAGCCACATAATTATCAATCATACAAACCTAATTATTCACACTCTGTTTAATCAAAGCTGAAGTTACTTATGTTATAGCAGAAGTAATTCCTATGTTGCAGTTTAGAATCCAAATAAAGGGAAATCAATCTGCAAGAAAGGAAAGCAATCAACCATAACAGGAACAAGACCCTATTCCTTTAAATAGGAACTTCAGCACCTGCTGCCTGACACTAATCACTCTGTAGAAAAGATAACTCAAGAGAACATGACCCTATTCCCATGAACAGGAACCTTCAGCACCTGTCTCCTGTTCCTAATCACACTGCAGGAAAGGAAAGGCAATCAATGGAAATAGGACCCTATTCCTTTGTATAGGAACCTTCAACACCTGCTTCCCAGCATCATACATTCAAACAAATAACAGAAATATATCTCTCAACCTTTTAAGATTGAATGTACTAAACATATGCAGCGTTAAGGAACATAATACTCAATAAACTACAGAACTGTGTAATTGGTGTTCAGCAAACAGAATTAAAGTAAAGTGCGAATAGCATAAAGAAATTAAACAAACTATAGAGACAGTCGGGTGAATATTGTGAGGAAGGCGGGCCCTTTCCCTCTCACAAGATTCCCTAGGGAAAGAATTAAATTGGAGCGCTCAAAAGGAAATTTTATTCATCTGTCAAAAGAAATGATACATTACAAATGGAGTCTAGCTCCAGTCTCTCAAACACAATGTTCTCCTGTAGCTTTCAAACTCAAACCCCCTTCTAATGATGATGTCTCCTCTTTTTAAAAAGGAGACATCTCTTACAATTACATGAGAGCAAATCTACGTTTATCCCGAATCTGTTCTTCTTTCTTAAAACAGGCTATTCTGTTCTTCCATAAAAAGATATTGTTACAACAGATACCAAAAGAGTACTATCTTCAGAATAATCCGTGTAACCACGGCTTCATGTTGTTGCCATTGTTCCACAAAATTCTCTTCCAGAATCGCAAATTACGAATAGCGGCGGAATTTGCGTGCCTGCTGGCTGTTTCAGCAATGGAGTCGACTGTTTCACCAACGAAGTTTGACTGTTTCAGCAACGACCGATTGTTCCAGCACATCATATAACTTATCTGCGATCTTTTAGACTTATGTTAGCAACAATCTACTTCGATTAATGATAAAATATAAGAGTAATATGGAATTATATGTAAACAGATTAAACATATAGTAAAGAAGAGGATTTTATATACCTTTGGATAAAGTGAATGAAACTGATGATGGAAAACATGGTTATAAAGGTAAGGTGGTGTCAAAATATATAGTAAAAATGATACATAGTGAGGTCCTAACAACAATAGAGGAGAGATTCCACCCTGTAAGTTGTTTAATGAAATATAAAATTTGTCTTCTATTCCAAATATGATAAATACATTGTCTAACATCTTCATGGGAAATGTGCAGGTCTAAGTTTCACATTTTGTTTTCCTACCATGTATTATATGTATATTTGTTGGGGTTGTGTATTAGTGCCTCGTGGCCTATACTTAGACCTTATATCCATGACTTTGTGTTCTATTGTGGCTTTTTAGACTTTATCTTCAATGAGGTTGGGTGAGATTGGTCTTATTGTTAGTAGGGGCTAATTATATTCTCCTGTTGTTCTATGTGTGGTGGAGCTTACTTGGTTTCTATTTTTTTTTAATGATGTAGACAAAAAAGGCTTCCCTACTTCCAAAAGTGATTGATCATGTAAGATACTTGAAGCGACGTGCATAAAATATTGCCAAAGGAAATTATGTGCCAACATGTGTGGATGAATTGAGAGTAGAAGAAGCAGATGGAGATCGAGATAATAATGAGGGTAGGCTTTTCATCAAAACATCTATGTACGGTGATGATAGGAAAGAAATTTTTGCTGATTTAAACTAGACCCTTCACTCTCTAAGACTCATAGTTGTGAAGGAAATGATTTCTACTATAAGTGGCAAGATGAAGAATGCGTTTATTGGTACAAGAACAAAAGGAGTCCCTAAAAAATACCAAGACAACCCATTTGTTAATTGTGTGTAGGAATTCCTAAGGGTTGTGATGGAGAGGGATGGTTGTAATGGATTTTCCTCCAGAATCTTGGCTTCAAATAAAAGCCAAAGAATTCTTCCTTTGGATGAAAAATATCTGCTACTTAAGATCCTATCATGAAGGTGGAAACATGGAAGAATGTTAACATATATACAATGTGCAATGCATACTCCAGCTATCCATTTTCTGTGGAAATTTTTTAAATTCATGCTTCATATATACAAAGTTGTTGTAATGAAAAGATAGTGATAGTCAGCACCTTGTTGAAGACCATGGTATGATATTTTAATTAGGAAACCCATATCCATGTGAATTTTCAATCTCAATGATGTACTACGAAATTATATTTTAAAGTAAAGGTCCATCCCCATGTCTAGAGTATGAAATCATATTGTCAAGGAAAAGTCCAATGCATGTTCTGAAGTTGTGTTTTTTCATGTCTCTTGATCTATGTCTTTGTAGGGTTGCGATGCCATCAAGAATGGAGATTTTGAACAATATGTGTGCAACCATTTTATTTTCAGCTTCTAGGAAAGAGAAAGTTAAATTAGGTAATCTAGCATTAGTAAGGGGAATTGGTAACTTTGTATACTTGCAACGCATCTATATCATGACCTAAAAAATCGCTGGTAATTCAATAATTAATAGCTATATTGATCAAAAATTGCGATAAGGTTATGAATGATTGTGGTTGATGATAATGCCTATGATTTTCTTAAGCTTTTGATCCTTTTTGGCTCATGATTGATGGTTAGGTAGATGGAATCAAAATTATCCTTTATATATGGATGTTTCATTGATTTAACTTGAATTTTGCAAATGTCACATGCAATCCATTTGATTAAATGTTGCACTCATCTCGTTGTTTAATGAAGTAGTTATGATCCCCTGGTTTATTGTGTTGTAGAACCTCTATGAAAGTAGGGTTCCATCAATGTATATCACTGAAATTGGAGGATAACACCTATGAACAATTTATACTACCCTATCAAAGCATTCATCTTCTTGGGATTAAATTCCCACTAGATTCCAATTTTTATCTCACATGGATTTTTTCTTAACCAATAAATTTATGTGTGGAGGAAATTATTATAATTTTTAATATATTACTTATTATTGTGAAGGAGATTACTATAATTTTTAATATATTAATTATTATTTCCTTTATTGTCAAAACAAAATTACAAGTTTTTCAATTTAACAATCCTATAAGTGTTTCCTTGCACCTTTTCGAGAAATGATAGTTAATAACATGTTTGCATCAATCACATGAAAGAGATAAAATTTACGAAAAAAAATCCAAAAAATCCCAGAATGTAGATAAATCTCACAATCATTTGCAAGGTATTATTTCCTTCAACACATTTTTTTCTTACCGGAATAGTTTTAAACACTTCTAAATATTTTACATACTAGGGAATATTGTTCCATCTCCCCGAAATTTAAAGCAAAGAAAAAAAAAATTATAATAACATCATTTAAGAATATATATGAAATTCAAATAAACACAAATTAAAGTATGAAAATTTCAAATTTCAAATATACAATATTAAAAAAAAATTAATTAGAGAAAAAATTATAACAATTATTAATTATTAGAGTTGCATGAAAAGGAAAAATGTTGAAAGTAGAGACACTGATAAAATATAATAGTTTTTAGTGAATATAATGTGCACTCATTATGTCAATTTTAAGTTTTCTTTTAAAAATGAAGAAAGACAAAAGACCGGCTATAGAAAACATGGGAGATGTTGCATGAAGTGAAAATGATATTGATCAATGGGACATGTCTCTAAGTTTATTTTGACAATTTTTTTTTATAGTTTGAGTTAGGAAATGGTGTGGAATGTTAAGAAAGTGACTCCATATTGTTTTTTTTTGAGAAAGTGGCTACCTACTCTAAAGGCACGTTGTAAACTACATGAAAAATACCATTGAATAGATGAAGCTTGAGACACTGGTTTTTCACTTCCATGTTTCCTCTTGAGGTGGAATGATACTCTTTATAAAATTCCAAAACATTGAATTTTCATTATGTGATTATAATAACTTACTACATATTCTTGGTCGACAATGAAATAAATGAGTATTTTCTACTTGTAAGAAAATTCATTAATGTGAAATTATCCAAATGTAGGGTTGGAAAGTATGTTTGTCATTATTCTTGTTAATTAAACTCCCTGATGATTTTAATCCTTTGAACCTATTATTACTTACATTATTCATGAAGCCCAAAAAGGTCATGCACATTTTTCAACAACCATAAGTGTGAGTATCACACCTTCAAAAATTCAAATTGAATCCACCATAATCATAAAGCTAAAATGATGGGATGGGTGGAAGATGGGGATGAATATAATAGCTGACATAGTTCCAAATAGTGAAATAGCCATAAATGTTATTCCAATCTTATTGAATCCTAGTCAGACCAATTCTACGTTTTCCATGGGGAGGGCATTGGTAATGGAAAGAATCTTTATTTCATAGAAAAGTGGATAGGGAGGTTTCCAATATTCTATTTTGGCTATGTATAGGAAACATGTTGTTGATAGTTTGGTTGTCAGTTCTTTCAGTGGGAATTTTATGGTGGATCTAAGTCAGTCAATGCTAAATAGTCTCACACATCCTTAAAATGAATGTGGAAGAGATTTCCTGAAGTTTTTACACAAGATATAGTTGGTGGTGTTAGATATGTGGACAATATTGGTGTATTACATCTAATTAATGAATATTACTCCCATGGTCTCTACCATGTGGATGAAGCCTAACAGTAGGGTATTTCCACTTGAGATGGAAGGAGAATCTCAATTTCATACGAAAAAAAATGATTTTCGTCTGTTGGAATTGGAGTGTTGCCATTGATGTCAACATGGACTTGGTAATATTTATATTGTCATTGATGTCAACCCGATGTTGGTATCCCTCATAACTTTTGATGAGTTATCATTAGTTTAATGTAGAGATCTTGTTTTTATACATAGATGTTGATTCATGTTGAGGAAGTTCACCAACTAGGCCTCCATATATGTATTTATGATCTCATGGTACATGTTCATTAGTATTGCTACTGACATGATCATGGTTATGCATATGCGTTAATATACTAATGTGTTGCTAGTGTTATTTTATGCATGAATCATTGATTGTGAAAATATAAGTAAAATTTGGTATGAATTGGATATAACTCACACTACCAATTCATCCCACCCCACCCTAGTATTCTTCAAGTTCTCTAACAAGTGGTGTTAGAGTGGGGATGTTGGTTGCAGCTTAATCATTGGAGAATAGATATGAGCATATTAGTTTGTTTATGAAGGATGTGGTGGGGGATTGTCTTCATCTAGTGTATTCCAACAGGATTATTTACTGAGATGCATCATGTATGATAATATTCATAATGTGGATGTGGACAAAATAAGAGATTTAAAATATGCTAAAGAAAAATGGGACATATTTGAGATCCTGTTTGGTAGAGATAGTAGTAACAATAGTGGAGAGTTGGAGAAGAGCAGAAAAATGAAAGAAAAGAAGAAGGGACCAAAGAAGGAAGAGACTCAACCTAAAGGAATAATTCCTCCCAATGTGAGTGGTGTAGCAGATCAAAGTGACAAACCAGAAATTGAAGCTTCAGTGGAACCGGTTGTGGTATAAGAAATCAGATCAAAAGGTAGAATATGAATGATATAATTTTGAGTTATGATTCTGATGGATCGGATTGTTTGCATAGTGAACAAGAGAATGAATACATGCTCCTTAATGCATAATATAAATAGGCAATGGTTGTAATTGAGAAATTATTTATTGAAGTGAGTACAATAACAATTTCATGTAAGGATCATGAAAATCATTTGCAAATATTTGAAAAAAAGGAGAATGCACTGAGAGAGGACATCTTTAGCCTAAGGATTTAGTTACAAGAGTGAAAAATAATAGAGGATGTGCTGAAAAATAAACTAAAGGAGAAATAAGGTCAATTTGAAGACTTGGATGGTGAAGTGGTATCCATAAGAAAACAATTATTGAAGAGAATAACCAACTGAAGCAAGGTAAGAGTAATAAGCTCTTGGATATTATGCTTCAAATCCAAAGATACCCTATGATTAGATATGGCCTTGGATTTGGAGAGGCTAGTTAAAAACTAGGCAAAAACATCAATGAAGAACCAAAGAAGTCTACAAAAAATATTATGATTAACGGTAGTAGTGAGAAATGAAAAAGGTAGCAGACCCACTAGTAGCATTCAAGAAGAGAACTAGGAGAATAATTTACATCTAGAAGATATTTTTCTCCTAGATTTGATAGTGGAAGATTTCATAGGAGGAGCCAAAAATCCTTTTCCCCCTTGATGGAAAAGGTCGAGTACTTTATTTGTTACATTTTTGGACATGTGGCAGCCACTTGTAAGAGTATAATGTACATGTATGTGCAACAATTTTATCAACCAAGAAGAAGATTTGACCTTAGTTATACAAGTTCATTTGATGGTTATTGTTATGATTGTAACCCATTTGTACATAAATCCATTGATTACAGATCTAGCATGAGGAGATCGAGATCTGACATGGAAAACAAAATATCACATCCCTTGGCTTCATATCTTGGTCATATAGAGTTAAGCGTTGAAAAATTTTGAGCACATGACCAAATATTGTAAGTTATATAGATTCTAGACGCCGTCCAATTAAAAGGAGAATAAAAATCGAAGTAGTCCTAAAAGAAATACAGAGGAGAGTGATCAAGCAAGAAAGAAACAAAGTACCGTGTGGAAGAAAAAGGAGGAGCAACTTGGAAAGTGTGATATTTTTTAATATGGTTGTGTGTGTCAAAGCCATGAATTGTTTATATGGTTTTTTATTATTGTTGTTGAGAGTTGAGTTGTTGTTTTCATAATATATATGTTGTTGATGGAGTTGTGTTTATTGTATGAGTGCAAAAGGTTTTTTGTTATTTAAAATTCATACATATGTTGTTGATTAGGTTGTGGTGATATTGGTTATCGTTGAGAGATGGCCTGCATCATTTATGCGAGTGGTGCCTTACATTTTCTTTTCAAGTAGAGGTTTTCACACTAGTGGTGGACAATGAATCAGATGTAAAAGAACCTCAATATTAATAAAAGAATGAGGACAAACACTATCTATTAAGGGTGGTTTTTACCCTTGTCATTTCCACATTACATCTGGTGTCCTTGTGCAATGTGATTGTTGATGTGTTGTTTTTATGTGCTTTGATGGTTTATAGTTTATCTATTGTTGATCTCATGGTAAATGTTCAATAGTATTTTTTCCCACATGATTGTGGTTATGCATATGTGTTGATCTACTAATGTGTTACTAGTGTTATTCTATGCATGAATCAATGATTATTAAAAGATAAATAAAATTTGGTATAATTTGGAACTAATTCACACTACTGATCCCCCCCTGTAGTGCTCAATGTTTCTAACATCATCATGTGATTATGATAACTTATTATAAATGATTGGTTGAAAATAAAGAAATGTGTGTTTTATAAGCGTAAACAAATTCATTAATGTGTAATTATCAACATGTAGGGTGTGAAATCAATCCTTTGAGATTCATTTGATGATTATTCATGTTAATAATACTTGTTAATCATGTTAACCCATTAAAAATATTATTACACAAATTCTTCACAAAACCCCCAAAAGATCATACCCATTCTTCAACAATCACGTGTTATTAATGCAACTTCTTCAAAAATTCAAATTGAATAGAGAGTTAACACAGGCCTAGAATGATGGGAGAGGAGGAAATTGAGGACCATTATATAGAAGACATAGTTCCAAATAGTGAAATATTTATAAGGTTTAATCCAATCACATTTAAGCCTTGTAAGACTAATTTTAGTATTGTTTTGGGGATAAAATTAGTAATGGAAAAAAAACTCATGAAAAATTGGATAGAAAGGTTTCCAATTGTTCTATTTTTTTGTGGATAGAAACCATGTTGTTGATAGTTTGGTTGTCAATTCCTCTAATGGGAATTAGATGGTGGATCTAAGTGGCTCAAGGATCGCCTCAAACATCCTTACAATTAATGTGGGGAGACTTTATGAGGTTTTCACACAAGAGTTACTTGGTGGTTCCATATATGTGGGAAAGGTTGGTGTATTACATCTAACTAGTGCATTTTCTTCTAATGGCCACTACCATGTGAATTATGCCTAGGTGTATGGTGTTGATTTCATTGGAAGAGAACTAATTGCAAGGGCTCTAGCTTGTCAAAAGCCCTTGGCAAATGATACTGGAGTCATTATTGAGCCTCAAAAGGGGAAAAGGTTTCAAATACTAGTAAAATAAAGAAAAAGTACGGTGAGATTTCTATTGGGGGAATATGTAAGACTGGACTAATCTTTGTACATGATATTACAACTATCTAGATCATTGTGACCTAAAGTAATTGCATGCTTACTAATTGAATGATTGATGTATGATAGCCATGTGCGTTTTTGTGCATTGTAAATGTGTTGATGCCAACATTGGATGGAAAACAAGAAGTAATGCTTCACATTCTATTACCTTACGACCTTTTAATTGCAAGATGTGTGGTAAAGGACCTATTTAACTTATTATCCAATATAAATCTATCATTAAAAGGTGTTAAATGAAAATTAAAACCTTATGTGCTTAAGAATGTCCAATGACATATAATTTTTACATCAAAATTCATGTATTATGAGCAGTTGATGTACCCTAGTTGTAAGTAATCTCAATTACTTTAAGTATGAAGAGGTATCATGATTGAAAATGTACAATTAGAGAAAGGATTCCTTAGTTAAGTAAATGTTAAAGTCCTTAGAAATATATATTTAATTTGTTGTAATCCTCTAATTGGAATACATTCTTCAAAACAAATTTTATGATAATATTTTCTTAAAATTATGGCTTGGATAAATTTATGTTTACATCTTAAATGAATTTGATACAATTTATATAAATTTCATTATATATAATAATATTTTTTAACTAATTAACTATAATTATTATTATACTTAAATTATAAAATAGTTAATATATATATTTATATCTATATATTAATTGAATTTAATAATTAGTTTATATATATATATATATATATATATATATATATATATATATATATATATTTTGTTGAATCTTTTATTTCTTCACTCTTTAAACTATTTCTCATCCCTAAATCATTTCATAAGTTCATATTTTCCATATAACAATTATCTATATCATTGTAGATCGTAGCTATAATTACATATATAATATATGTATTCTCTAGATTTATTACATATCTAACGAATGACTGAAGAAATGGAAGAAGTGAGGAAAATCGATCTATCCAAATTGCATAACTAGTAGTTGCACCACATGTTGCAAAAGAAACGCCTTAAGACAATACCATAGGAAAGAGTAGCCTTTAACATTAAATATGTTCTGTGAGCTAATGTGATATAATATTTTACAAAGTAAGATGATTAAAACATTAGCACGTAGAGAAATTTTGAACATCGTGTTCAAATAATTACAAGTAAATAGTTTTTTATATAATATACGCATTACAACGTAATTACATATCTAATATACGCATGTAAAATTTTCATTACTCCAACAATTTTCCTCATATTTTCCACATCACAAAGTAAAAGTTTAATTACTCCAACAACTTTAAGCTGCATACCTTCAACGATGCTCTCCCATTTTTTACTCATATGATAATGTGCAACATTCTTTTTTTTTTCACTCATTTGATAATGTGTAACATTATTTTCAGCAAGACATTTCTTTACACATATATTATAAAGTATCATACGTTATAAACGTGTCACAACAAGAATGAAAATTAACGAAATTCTGATATTTGAGATGAAATTCAAGGAGAAATCGAGGCAACATACAAACTCGTTACAAATGATGAAAGGTGAAGTAAAAATACAAATAAATAGTCATGTCCTTATCACATATTCATTACACGGACCACGTAGAAACACGAATAGCACATGTTTTTATCAGGTCGTGTTTTAAGAACATCGTTTTAAAAAACAACCGTTAAAAACTCCCGAAATTGAGATAAATCTCACCATCAATGACACGACATTATTTCCATCCATACAATTTTTAATTGTGAGATAGTTTTAACCATTTTTACATGTTTTACATAGTAAGCCTGATTGTTTTATCCACCTCGAATTTAAGGAAAAACAAAGACACTATAATATGGTATTATTTTGGAGAAGAAGTTGAGCATTTGGGTTGAAAGTGAAGGTAAGCGGGCTAAACGCCAAGTGGGTTTTAGAAGATAGCACTCAACAACGGACCACCTCGTTACGCTTAGGATCATTGTGGAGGAATGCCGCAATGATAAATCCAATTTCTTCTATTTCTTTGTGGACTTTAGAAAGGCTTTCGATATGGTTCCTAGAAACAACCTATGGAATAGATTAGAAGAGCTAAATGTTCCTTTCGAACTAAGAGCGGCCGCTATAAGGTTATACGAGAATGAAATTGCCAAGTTAAAGTGAAATGAGGGGTGGTTGAAAGATATTAAGTGTAATATCAGAGTTAAACAAGGTTGCCCCCTCTCCCCTACCCTATCTGGAATTTACATTGACAAGCTAGAAGGTTGTTTAGAGGAAGCAGGACATGCTGGCACGATCTTAGCAGGGATAGTCATCATCCTTCTTCTCTATGCTGACGATATTGCTCTTCTCGGAAGGTGCCCATCTGATCTTGATAAGCAACTTAAACTTCTTAAGGATTTCTGCTCTACCATGGGTATGTCTGTTAACATTGACAAAACAAAAGTTATGATTATCAAATCCAAGAAGGACACTTACGCTAATTTTATGTATGACAATAGTAACTTGGAGGAAGTGTCTTCTTACAAGTACCTAGGAATTTATATTCATCACAAGCTCAACTGGAACTATAACATTCAGAAAAGGATTAATGGGGGGTGGAAAAGCTTATTTTGGTCTTGAAAATAATTGTAAAACGGCAAACCTCGCAATGTGGGATAGAAAGAAGTTCCTCTTTGAAAGTTTACTCACTCCTGTTATCTTATATGGATGTGAGGTTTGGGGTTGCAGCATTTCTAGAGAATCCTAGAGAAAGATTGAGCAAATCCAGAAGCGTTTTATAACTTATAACCTTAAAATTAAGAACAATACACCCTATCCTATTCTCCTTATAGAAGTGCGTCTTTCCCCTATCGAGAGCCGAGATATGACTAGGCTTCTGTTGTACAAGCACAAGCTAAATAACATAGGAGACCATAAACTTCCTAAGATAGCTTTAAATTCTAGCCAAAACCACCTAAGGCTTAAACAAGGTTGGTATAAAGACACTAGGGCCTGGTTAAACCATTGAGAGATCGACAAGAATGTTGCATTGCAAAACATTAATAAATTAAAAAAATTGTTACTTCTAAGTTAAAAGAAAAAATGTGGTGTGAGAAAGATCTAGCAGTTAAAAGAAAATTAAGATATTATAAGGAGGTCATCAACCCCACCCTAAGGAGGTCATCAACCCCACCCTAGAAGATCAAAACTATCTATCTGTTTTAACTAGCTCAAAGAAGAAAATTAATATAGCCAAGATTAGAATGAACTCTCATGAGCTCCATAGTGAAACAGGTCGTTGGTTAGTTCGTAAAACACAATGGATGGAAAGAATCTTCCATCTCTGTGAGAATATGAACATGAAGGATGAAAATCACTTCCTCTTAGAGTGCTCAGCGTACAACCACATTAGAGCTCGATTTCATAATCTTTGTTGCAATACTAACCTTCCTAGCCTTTTAAAATGTCAAAATTATAGTGAGCTCGGGAGGCTTCTCTCCAAGCTTTTTGAGCATAGGAATAAAATCTTAAATCAAACTACATAACTATTTTCTTTAGGTCCAATGGACCAAAGATTGGTCTCAGTGGACGTTAACCACCACCATCATCATCATCATCATGAATAAGCTAATTTAATAGTATGCAGAAATTCAAAGTAACAAATATTAAAATATGAAAAATAAACATAAAAATCACACAATATTTATAAGAATAAAAACACCTAATAAAATATCAAAAAGGGAAATTAGAAACTGATTCTAACAATTATGTTACATTAATGTTTACATTCTTTTTATCTCTATCAAATAGTGACCATTATAAATAAAAAATAAATAATAAATGATTTAGTATATAATAATTTTTATTTATTTAATTTTTATATTTTATAATTTGTTTTAGTATGTTACTGATATATAAGATTAGATTGTGGTTTAAAAACTCGTAATTTAGGCATATTTCAACTAAAGAGTTTATATATTTTTTTGGATTAAATTAATTGCTTAAAAAAAAAGCATAAAAGTATCTAAAGTGTCATATGAAATAAGTTATAGGTTTTAAGGCATGTGATATTGATAAGCCATTGTATTGGCCTATGGTATAATAACAAAGTTTACTTACATATTAAGAATATTCATAATAAACTAGGAGTGAATATCCATGATTAAGAATCTTGCTACATATATATTTTTAATATATATATGCTTAAATCATATATTAATTATTTTTATAATTAATAGTAATGATAATTTAGAGTAGAGTTACAATGTAGTTAAGTTTTATGAGTTTTTTAATCTTAGGAATATGAGATGTATTATGTAACAGATTTTTATTTTTATTACAAATAGATGCATATTTTGAGATTTGATTGTAAATATATGTTTATTAATTATTAATTTATATTAAGATAAAATTTAGAATGAGTTTAAGCACACCATATCATTGAGGATATATCCAATAGATATGTCTCTATAAAGTCTATATGTTTCATTTTCACTCCAAAATTAATAAAAGGCATCCATATAATATCTAAACATATGAATTCCAATTACAAAGACGTGCAGTTTCAAAATATACCCTATCATATTTGTGAAAAAAAAAAAAACTATGTTTACCCTTTTTAACACTATCATTTACTACATATTTCATATACATATAAAATAAATATATAAGTAAGCTATTACTTGGGACATACCAGACAGTATTGATATGTCGATACCTACGTGGTCCTACCCCTTGGTTAATTTCTAGTGCTTATACCTTGTTGGCGTCAATGTACGAATCTCAATGGCTCATTACAGCTGACATATCCAAATTTAATACACAACTTTGCGATTATTTATATAATTGAGGTGGTTAGTACCACACTACATAACTTGAAAATCTATTTCATGTGATTTATTAATTGTTAATCAAATCTTGCAGGAGGATAAGAATTGATAACGTGGATTTGTTGTATTGTACCTTTCATGGGAGATTGTATCACACAGCAACATATGGCCTGCAGACTACAGTTGGATCTAGGGTCATGAGATCCACAGTTGAGACCTTCGTGATACCCGCACAGGGTATTGACCACCCCCTCCTAACCCTAAGTAACTCATTCACATTTTCACTTCGTCGATGTCTTCTCTGCAACTCTGCTACGAGTTATACTCTGTCGAGCTACTGTCCTTCCTCCTGCCTCAAATCTGGTGTATGCCGAATAGATATTGCACTTTGTTTTGCAGGTAATTAGTTTTCACCTATTATGGTAATATGAAACAACACTCTTAGGTTATTTAATATTTTATCGTTATATTGAACTCGAGAGGCCAGCAGTGGCTCTCTGTCGTTCTCTGGCATTCATCCTTAAATGAAGTCTGATTTGGTTTAGTGTTGAGATTCTCCAGGTTCATGTTGTAGGTTTTCCGAATGTGCGGACTCCATTTCTCCTGCCGACAACCAACAACGGCTGCCTCCAGGACAGGTATGCCTTTTCTTTAAATGTGCTTTTTCCTATCATTGTTATTGATACATGTTCTCGTGTTTGCATTAGTCTTAATTTTCTTTCTTCTCTCTTTCTAATCCTTTTATGAATTCATGCTGGCATAGGGTTCCCGCCATGGACCAAAAAGTCTCTAGTTTAGGTAAATGCCATTTACTCTTGTCGATCCCGGTGCTACATTCCATTCGAAGTTTAAATGTATTTGCGAACTAATCAGTTACGAACTTTCTTTTTGTTTAGCACGTAATTCTCCCGCTAAGCTTATAGAAAGGTTCTGGAAGTTTTGTTTGTCAATTACTTGAATTCCTTCGGCTTATACAACTGTCCCTACCATTGCACTTATATGTAATTGAATATATGCTAGTGAGGAGCTTATTTTCTGAAGCTGGCCTCACCATTCTTTTGGTCCTTTGGTGTTATGATTTTTTAGGGTTTCCAGAATTCAATTTTCTTTAAGGCACCTAATGTCATTTCATGTTTACTTTAACATTTACGACTTCACCCTAAATGAACATTTTGCTATACAGTGATAGAGTAATGTTTAAAATATTTCACCTTATTTATTGGTAGCACTTTTTGCTTGACCTAAGAGGTAGTTACCTATGTTGTCGGGGTTTAACATTATGTAACATGTTTGAAAAGAAAATTTATTTAACCTCTAAAGTTATTGATTAAAAAGCATTGTTCTATTTTCCACTTTTATTGTGGCTAACTCTCGAGAATTTTTAAAGGTTGAAAACTGTGGCATTTTTCCTTTGGTGAATTTATATGTAATTAAGAATACGTTGCAGTTCCCTTCTCTGGGACCCTCCTACTATTCTTGCTTGTATTATAATGAATCCCATTATTCGCATTGCTCCTAACAGTACTAGATTATTATCCATAATGTTTTACAGTTTGAGTATATTTTGTTATTGCTTATATTTTCATAGCAGTTACTATTTCTGGGTTTTCCTCTGCACCTATTCTTTTTTGCAATTCGCATGCGAGTATTACATTTCAGCGGTAATTATATCGTTCTTTTCAAGAAAATGAATCTATATTCGTCTGGTATAAAAGAAACATCTCCGTTATTGTTTACATTTATATTGAATGTAGCGTTTTCTAAGTTACAGACAATATATTCTGTTTTTATTTCATGAACATAATTTTGTTTTACTTCTTTCAATTAAATAATTAGAGAGACATCTAGACCATCTATATTTTATGTCCATGTATATCATAGGTTGAAAAAAAATGACCAGTTCGGGGTTTGGAGTTTCGACTTTGAACCCTAAATTAACGGTTTTCCAGGTTTAACTTCCAGTAGATGTTTTACTTTGTTTTTCTTTTTATATGATAATGAAAATACAATTTTATTCTAAGAATCAAGTAATAAATTCAACACTACACTTCTACACATTTCATATATAATTCTATCCATTCTGTTGTAATCATCTCAATACATTAGAAAATTATAGTAACAAAAATATATACATATTTCTAGAACAAGAATCCTCATTTCATATTTTAAAGAACATTAATTGTAATAAAAATATATCCCTATCTAGACTGCATATCCAATACTAAATATTTCGGCAGTATGTTCACTTATTTGTTTTCCCGAATTAGATGAGGATGTCCTCCCTACCATGAGAGAGGAGATTACGTCCTCATCTCCCCCCGTGCTCCACACTGAGATGAGTAGGTTGACAGAATTTCTAGAAGAGAGCTTACAACCCCTAGTCTAGTACTCTTCTTCTCAGGATTTAGGAACGTTGAGTGTTTTCCACTAGTCACAACCAACTCAGGAATTCTCTACTCTCTTCCTTCCTCTCCTTAGCCATAGAACAAAACCCCTTTTCCTCACTTGGATGTACTTTTTATCCTTGGAGGAAAGGTAACTATCTTTAACTATTTTATGTTCAACCACTCTCAGTTCTTGGAATACTTTTACCATCAGTATTTTAAATTTTTATGGAACCACTATTCCATATTCATGTTTTATTTCAACAAAACATGATTAATTTATGTTCATCATGTAATCCTTTTCTCAAAAGAAATAAATGTTTAGTCTCTTTACGAAAATAAATAACATAACAACTAATTAGCACTTAAGCCAATTATCACAACTTCCCCCTCTAGAATTAAACATTGTCCTGGGTGTTTCATTCCAGCTCAAAAAAAATTCAAGATAAGCCTCATGAACAAAACCCTCATCTTCCCAGGTAGCCTCATCTGAGCTGAAGTGCTTCCACTGTACTTTAACCTGGGTGATGGCTTGCCTTTGGAGCATGTTTTCTCTTTGATCGATTATACGCCGAGGTTCGACCTGAAATTCGCTATTCGGTTCGACCTGCATTCAATAAAACTTTGAATTAAATTCTCATAAACTTAGTATTTTAAGATAGGATTTTTTTTAATCTTACCCTACTTGAATTCTTTTCCAGTGGATTACATGCTTTGGGTCATGCATGTATCATTTTAGTAAGGATACATGAAACACACTGCGCACCTGAATATGGTTGGGTAAATCCAATTGGTAAGCCATAGGTCCCACGATCTCCAATATCTAGAAAGGTCCACAGAACCTGGGAGCCAACTTGGCATAGGAGTTCCACCCTAGTATGCCCTTCTTCAGTTTAGTCCTTACATACACATGATCACCCACTTAAAATTATTGATAAGTTCTTTTCTTATCTGCATATACCTTCTTCCGATATTGAGCCTCTTTCAAATTTTGTTTGATATTCCTTACTTCTCATTCCATCTCAGCCAACATCTCTAGTCCAAGCATCAACTTGGTTTCGGGGCTACTCCAATTGATAGGAGTACGACACTATATCCCATACAAAGCTTCAAAGGAGGTCATCTTAAGAGACTCTTGGTAACCACTATTGTATGCGAATTATATGAAGTGTAGATATTATTCCCATTTCGTTGGTTGTTGCATCATGTACATGCGCATCATATCCTCAAAAATTTGGTTCACCCGCTCAATTTTTCCATCCCTCTGGGGATGATAAGCAATGCTTAAATCTATTTGGGTTCCCAAACCTATAAATAAGGTCTTCCAGAATGTTGAAGTAAACTTCACATCCCTATATGATATGACATTCTTTGGAATGCCATGCAGTCAAAAAATCTCTCTCATAAAGATATCTAATATTTGCATAGCTTTGTAAGTAGACTGTACGAGTATGAAATGTGTTGCCTTACTCAATCTATCAACCACCACCATAATGGAATCATTATGTTTTTTTTACCTCGGTAAACCAATAATAAAATCTAGGGATATAAATTCCCATTTCCATTCAGGCACTGGTATAGGCTGCAACAATCCAGTTGGGTGTTGATGCTCCACCTTAACCTACTAACACTCCAGGAATTTGTTTAAGTATTTCGCAATATTCTTTCACATACCATTATAGAAATAGACTTTTCTAATTGTTGTTATCATTTTCTGGTATCCAGGGTGTCCTACATAATTACTGCGGTGATACTCATCCATGATCAGTTCTTTTAAACTCATTCAGTTGGGGATATATAACTTTCCCTTCAAGGTTAAAAATTGATAATTTTTAATCTCATAGTCAGAAGGTTTTTCTTGTCTTCTGGCTTCCTCCACTTGTTGCCATTAAAATCAGTATTCCAGATCCTTCTTCGCTTCCTCTTTTATCTGATCTAAAAATTTACATTCGATTTGATTATAGAAAAGTTCATAAAAACAATGCAATTTTCTGCATCCACCACCCGATTTTTTTTGCCTTTTACATGTTTTATATCAAAATCAAATTCTCTTAGGAAAGAATTACACCTTGCGTAGCGGGAATTTAAATCATCTTGATTAAAGTAGCTGGTTAAGCTATTGTGATCGGTTTTCAACACAAATCTTTTTCCTAACAAGTAGTGCCTCCATACTCAGAGTGCATGCACTACTTCTGTCAGATTTAAATCATAGGCTAAATATCGATGTTCATGATACTTCAATTTTCTCGATTCATAGGCGACCACTCTACCTTTTTGCGATAAAATTTCCCCAACTCCTTCCTTACAACCATCGGTAAAAAATTAAAATTCCTTGTTGGGATCAGCTACCCTCAACACCGGGGCAATATTCTGTGAATGTTTCAACTTCTTGAAACTATTCTGACACTCACTGGTCCATTTGAATACTTTCCCCTTTCTCTGCAAAGAGGTAATTGGAAAAGAAATATTTGAGAATCCTTCAATGAACCATCGATAGTATCCAGGCAACCCCATAAAGGAACGGATATCTGCCACATTTTTGGGTGCTTTCAATTCCATAATAGTTTTAATTTTCTTTGGATCGATCACTATTCCTTAAAAGGATATGACATGGCCTAGGTACTAGATCTGTGCTTTGAAAAAGTCATATTTGCTAAACTTGGCATACAACTGATGTCTTTGTAACATCTCCAACACTATCCTTAAGTGATCCTTGTGCTCTTCCATGATTTTTGAATAAATTAAAATGTCATCAATGAATATCAAAACAAATCTGTCTAGAAAGGGGTGGAATATTCCATGCATCATCGTCATAAATGTTGTTGGTGCATTAGTCAAACCAAATGGTAATAACACGAACTCGTAATGCCCATATCTAGTACAGAAAGTAGTCTTGTAGATATCCTCGTCCTTAATCTGAATCTGGTGGTATCCCGATCTTAAGTCTATCTTCGAGAATACAACAGCCCCCTTCACCTAATCAAATAAGTCATCAATCTGTGGTAATGGATATTTATTTTTAACTGTCAATTTATTGAGTTGTCTATAGTCCATGCACATGCGCATGGTTCCATCCTTTTTCTTTACAAACAACACTAGTTTTCCCCATGGGGACACACTTAGTCGAATGTAACCTTTGTCCAAAAACTCTTGCAGTTGCATTTTCAATTCAGTTAGCTCTGATACACTCATTCGATATGGGGCCCTTGAAATTGATGATGCTCCTGGCATCAAATAAATAGTGAAATCAATGTCTCTTCTTGGAGGTAAACCCAGTACATCTTCTGGAAACACGTCCATGAAGTCTTATACTACTGGTATGTTCTCCATCATAGGATTCTTCTCCTTAGAATTAGCAAAACCCACCTGAATGGCATATATCTGACATCCTTTTCTAATACACTTACTCATTTGGGTGGCTATAATAAGTTGCAGCTGTAGGGGTTTCTTGATTCCTTGTATCTCTTTACGAGTTCAATATTGCATTCTATAATATATAATATTCTCTTTAAAATATACCAGTGTCCAGTGTTTCTCCAACCAATCTGTAGCACATCATAGGATCCCAAAGGCAGTATATTCAGATCCACATTTAACTGCTGGTTTCCAATTTCCAATGTACAGTTTGGAATTTAGGCACAAATTTTTATTTTTGCCCCAATGGCTAGCAATACCAACCAAGGATTTTTTAATTTCTAACTTGTAATTTATAGATTTCTACTAATCTAGGATTTACATAACTTAAACTGGCACATGGGTCAACCAAACTAAAAACTGGTTGCGAAAGTAGCTTACCTTCTAGTTCTATCATCGATGGTTTATAATCCGCATGTCGGTCCTCCAAATCTACATTAATTCTGGGTATGTTCTAGGCTACATCTCCCATTGTAGAGGCTTCTTGTAAATTGGCTATTGTATCAGTTCTTCCCCACTGTGGGAAATTCTTATAATAGTGAGCCTCACCACACCCCTAGCACTGTAGAGGTGGTTTCTGATTTTTTTCCTTGCTCATGCTTATTGGAAGCCTCTGTGGGATTTTCCTCCATAGGCCTTTGATGGTTTCTTACAAAAAAATTTCTCCCTAAATTCCTTGCAGAATTCTTAAAATTATTGGTCCTAGCATTTTTGAAATTGTAACTGCTTTTCTACATTTTCTTGGGTACCAATTTTTTCCTATTTCTCCTTTTGCTTTGGACTGTCGGTAACACATCCTCTCTTTTCAAATTTCCTCGTTAATGGTACTTCGATTCACGAACTCAATTTTTTCTTTCATGTGGGTTTGCAAACTACTCAAGAATCGCTAAACCTTAGCCTTGTCATCCCTTAAATAAGGAACTTATCTCAATAAGGAAGTAAACTTCATTATGTATTCATCCATTGTCATTTGACCCAACCTCAAATCATGGAATTATTTGGAATTTTCATCATAGAAGCATTCTGTTTGATATTTTTCTTTAAATTATTTCTAGAACTCATCCCATGTCATGTCCTGGTCTTCAATGCTGCGGACATTCTTGACTTCCTCCCACCACAGGGTGGCCTTTTCTCTCAACTGGTAGATGGCCAGTATGGATTTAATATTTTTGTTGTACTCATAAACTTGAAAATATTTGTTCATATTAATCAACCATGCTTCAACCACCTCCTTCGCTTCTCCATCGAACGTAGGTGGTTTAATCTTTCAGAACTCACCTTGTAACTCCACTTTTTGTTTCTTAATTTCTTGTTGGTCTAACACATTACTAGACTCAGCCTCATTATAGTTTTCATTCTTGCTACTTCATTGTGAATGGCTTCTATCCACTCTATCATTGGCTTGGTCCCTATCTTGTCGCTCATTTTCTTTCTGCATTTCTCTGTCAGGACTCGGTTGTAACACTCCTTGATTCTATTTATCATAAAGGCTTTTTAGTATCCCTTCTTATTCTTGGATCAAGCGGTCATTGTCACTACTAACCCAGACCATTTCTTGCTGTAACTTCTGCACAATGCTTAGAAATATACTAGTTTGGTGTTGTTGTTCCTCCAGTAGTATACTATTCTGTTGGTGCTAATACACAGTCAGTTGAATCCACATTTTAGAAATCATTTCTGGATGAGATTGGGGTGTAGGTTCCCCTACATTCTGGGTTTTTTTTGCATTGATCCCCTCCTCATTTGTCTTCTAATGTGTTATTTTTTCTCTGTGCACCAATTACACACAACATTTTATCACGTTAGGTGAGCCATTTGGACCCAACATATGAACGCTTCCTTGATACCACTTGTAACATAAATCACAATATAAATAAATAAATAAATTTACATTTACCCTTTTTAACACTATTATTTACTACATATTTCATGTACACATAAAATAATATATAAGTAAGGTATTACATGCCACATACCAGACACTATTGATATGTCGATGCCTACGTGGTCCTACACCTCGGTTAATTTTCAATGCTTATACCTTGTTGCCATTAGTGTACGAGTCTCAATGGCTCATGATAGTTGGAATATCTGAATTTAATACACAACTCTACGATTATTAATATAATTTGGGTGGTTAGTACCAAACTGCATAACTTGAAAATCCATTTCATGTGATTTATTAATTCGTAATCAAATCCCGCCGAAGGATAAGAATTGATAATGCAGATTTGTTGTACTGTACTTTGCATGGCAGATTGTATCGCATGGAAACACCTAGCCTACAAACTACCGTTGGATGAAGGGTTATGAGATAAACGGTTGAGACCTTCGCGGTACCCACTTAGGGTATCGACCACCACCTCATAACCCTAACTAACTCCTCATTCACAATTTCGCTCCACTGATGTTTTCTCTACAACTCCGTTGTGAGCTATACTCCATCAAGCTATTGTCCTTCCTCCTGCATCAACTTTGGTGTATGCCAATCAGATATTTCACTTCGCTTTGCAAGTAATTAGTTTTCACCTATTGTGGAAATATGAAACAACACTCTTAAGTTATTTAATATTTTCTCAGTTATATTGAAGACGGGAGGCCAGCATTGGCTCTCTGTTGTTCTGTAGAGTTCATCCTTAAAAAAAGTCTGATTTGGTTTAGTGTTGAGATTTTCTAGGTTCATGTTCTAGGTTTTTTGGATGTGAGGAATCCATTTCTCCTGCCGATAATCAACAGCGGTTGCCTCCAGGATAGGTATGCCTTTTCTTTAAATGTGGTTTTTCCAGGCATAGTTATTGATACATGTTCTCTTTTTTTCATTAGTCTTAATTTTTTTCCTTCTCTCTTTCTAATCCTTTTATAAATTTATGCTGGCGCAGGGTTCCCGCCATGGACCACAGAGTCTCTAGCCCAGGTAAATTAAATTACTCTTGTTCGTCTTGGTGCTACATTCCATTTAGAGTTTAAATGTATTTGCGATCTAATCAGTTACGATGTTTCTTTTTGTTTAGTAGGTAATTTTCCCCCTAAGCATATGGATAGGTTCTGGAAGTTTTTCTTGTTAATTACTTGAATTCCTTTGGCTTATGCAACCATCCATGTCATTGCACTTAAAGGTATTTGAATATATGCTAGTGAGGAGCTTATTTTTTGAAGCTAGCCTCACCATTCTTTTGGTCCTTTTGTGTTTTGATTTTTGAGGGGTTTCAGCATTGAATTTTCTTTAAGGCACCCGATGTCATTTCATGGTTACTTTAACATTTAGGGCTTCACCCTAAACGAACATTGTTATATACAGTGATAGACTAATTTTAAAAGTATTTCACCTTATTTATTGATAGCAATTTCTGCTCGACCTCAGAGGTAATTACCTCTATTGTCGGGGTTTAACATTATGTAACATGTTTGCAAAGAAAAGTTACTTAACCTTTGGAGTTCTTGATTAAAAAACATTGTTTTGTTTTCCTCTGTTATTGTGGCTAACTCTTGGGAATTTTTAGAGCTTGAAGACTGTGGCATTTTTCCTTTGGTGAATTTATATGTAATTAATAATACTTTGCAGTTCCTTTGTCTGGGGCCCTCCTGCTATTCTTGTTTGTCTTATAAAAAATCCCATTATTTTCATTGCTCATAACAGCACTAGATTATTGTCCATAATGTTTTACAGTTTGAGTATATTCTGTTATTGCTTATATTTTCATAGCAGTTACAGTTTTCTGGGTCTTTCTCCACACCCATTCTTTCTGGTAGCTAGCATGTAAGTATTACATTTCAGGAGTAATTATATCTTTCTTTTAAAGAAAACGAATCTATATTCGTCTGGTACAAAAGAAACATCTCCGTTATTGTTTACATTTATTTTGACTATAGAGTTTTCTAAGTTATGAACAGTAGCTTCATTTTTTCTTTCATGAACAATTTTTTTTTTTACTTCTCTCAGTTAAATGATTAGAGAGATGTCCGGACCATCTATATTTTATGTCTGTGTATATCATAGGTTGACAGGAAATGATCAGCTCAGGGTTTGGAGTTTCGAGTCTGAACTCTGAAAATTTTTCTTTAACTTCCAGTAGATGTTTTACTTTGTTTTTATGTTTATATGATAGTGAAAATACAATTTTCTTCTAAGAAACAAGCAATAACTTCAACACTACACTTCTACATAGTTCATATATAATTATATCTATTTTGTTGTCATGTTCTCAATACATTAGACAAGTACAAATACAAACATCTATACATCTTTCTGGAACAAAAATCATCATTTCATATTATAAAGAACATTAACTATAATAAAAATATATCTCTCTCTAGATAGCATATCCAATACTGAATATTTCGACAGTATGTTCACTTATTTGTTTTCCCGAATTAGTAGATGATGTCCTCCATACCATGAAAGAGGAAATTATGTCCTAATCTCCCCCTGTGCTCCACACTGAGATGAGTAGGTTGACAAAATTTCCAGAAGAGACCTCAAGACCCCTAGTCCAATACTCTTCTTCTTGGGATTCAGGAATGTTGTGTTTTCCACCGGTCACAAGCAGCTCAAGAATTCTCCTCTCTTCCTTCCTCTCCTTAGCCATAGAACATAACCCCTTTTCATCATTGGGATGTAATTTTTATCCCCAGAGGAAAGGTAATTATCTTTAACTTTTTTCTGTTCAACCACTCTCAGTTCTTGGAATACTTTTACCATTAGTCTTTTAACTTTTTATGGAACCATTATTCCATAACTAAATTTTATTTCAACAAAACATAATTAATTTATCTTAATCATGTAATCCTTTTCTCAAAAGAAATAAATGTTTAGTCTCTTTAACAAAAAATAACATAACAACCAATTAGCACTTAAGCGAGATGTCACACTATGTTATTTTAATTGATACATTTGACTTGTTTTAAGTTAAACAAGATTAACAAGTATGTTAAGAAAATTATGAAAACAAATTATTTCTTTTTTTAATAAAGATTAATTTATCGTGTGGTTTCCATAAACTGATGGTAAAAGTTTCCAAGATACGGGACTAGTTAGATAAAAGTAGTTATTTGACAGTTACTTCCCAAGATACAAGAGTAGTTAGATTAAAGTAGTTATTTGACAGTTACGTTTTCCTTTGGGAATAAAAAGGAAATCCTCGAGAGGAAAATGGGTTATGTGAAAAAAAGGGAAGGAACAGCTAGAGGGCTGAAAGGTGAGAGTGTCTAGAGCTTGAAAGGACCAGTTGAACTCTGCAACCTAACAATTGGAGGAGAGGCTAGACATAGGTCTTGAGGTATACCTCCAGAATAACTATTGTTTAATCCTACTCTGGTGAGGAGCACAGGGAGAGCTGAGGATGTAATTTCCTCTCTCATGGTTGGGAGGATTCCATCAATTATAATTATCTGAGATGATTATTACAAACCCAAAATATATTGCAATAAGGTGTACTTGTTATGGATTTATAAATATGTTAATCTTTGTAATTAAATTTTTATACACTATGAAACTTGAATACAGAAAGGTAGAAGTTATTCTTGTTATTAAATGGTTGAATATACTATTTAAGTAAGGTTTAAATACTTTGATCCTGATGTCTGAAAAAATCTCTCTAGTATAAATATGGAGTATACTAGTGCAGGATAATACAGCATTATATGCGCAAAGAAATCTTAAATATTTAAGTATAACTAACATTCTGAGTAGTACTAGAAATAGTTTGAGATTTGGTAGAAAAAAAATTAATGGATCGGACAATTAGTATGTCAAGGGACCCTTTCTAAATGATGGTCAAGGCATCTCAGAAAAAAACTTATTTAAAAGGAATAAAATACTGAACTTAAATTAAAATGTAGAAGTAGCACACCTACAGTATTGAAATACAATGTAGCTTTAAACAATTATCCAAATAAAAACATTACAGTGAACGAGTAGTTCTCTGTAGAGTATCAAACTTAAGAAAAAAAGAGATAATTTAGTTAGAAAAAAATAGGAAAACCCTTGTGAAGAGGTAAAAATTTTGTTGGACATGACATAAGAATAAATTGGAAATAAATCTCATCGTACATAACTACACTATAATTCACAAATGTTAGGAGGAAATATTTCATGTATATAAACAAATGTAAACATTACCTAGGAACTTAATAATGGAGCGAAGAACCTAGAACGAGATTTAGAATTGTGCACAACCCGTTAGGGAGTGGCAAAAAAAGCAATATTCATAGCAAAATTGTAAGGCGTTATGGCCATAAATAACATAAAAATATAAATATAAGTCACGCAACTTTCTATACAAGAGAATTCCGACAATTGGGAACATAGTCAAAATGGAATGTTGTGTTTTATTATAAGCCATTGGAAAACAGAGAGAGTCCATTTTCACAAAATAGAAGTTCTATTGATTGAATACTTAGACTTAGAACTAAAACTTCAACCAACATAAACCAAAATTTATCATTATATAGATTACACAGAAGCCTCAAAGGGCTATAAACTTCCACCATAATTTAAAAGTGTTATGGATTGTACACAAAGAGTGATATTTCCATTTTCAACTAACAAGTGAGCATATCTAAATTAAGGACAGGGAATGAAATATCTCGGAAGATACAAACTGAGGATGTCTTGGTACTTGGAGACAAATGAGCGATGAATTACTATCTGGAAGACTGCATGCAAGCTAAAGTTATGACTTAAGGTTCGAGGCAAATACCTGCTGGAAACATAGAAAAAAAACCATGAGGATTTAACACAAAAATCCCCAAATGGTTTTATAACAATGAAAGGAATTTGTACAAGCATGAATTTGAACTAAAACATACCTCTCAGAAGTAAAGTGTTCACAATGAAATCTTGGAAAGGAAATCAATTCAAATTGTGAGGTCAGGAATACATTGATAACTTAAACTAATATAAAACAATAGAATGGAAAACCCTTGCTTGTGTTGTCCTTGTCGAAGTTGGGTAGCCATCACTGGATGAAGAAAATCTGGAGAGGTCCGAACAAAACCATGTAGTACTTTCATGGCAGCTGCTGTGCAACCTCTGCCAAGCAACATAGGCTGGAAAAAACAGGAAACCTACATTCATCTCTTAAAATAAGCATTGCATGAGAGCAGTAATAAAATAACAAGCGATGGAAGATAATTTTGGAAGAAATGGTGGAGCAAAATACAAGTAACACCTCCATGCTTAAACAAAAAACGAAAATTAGAGAAGAAAAAACATGAAACAGAGTTGCAGAGCTCGACGAAACGTAGTGACATAAAATGTGGAAGTGGTTAGGGTTTGGGGGGGGGGGGGGGGGGGGTATTACCCTAACCATCCCAACCTCTATTACAACCGTTAGATCATCAAAGATACCAAGGGTGAAGATCAACCCATGTTTCCAGTGCAAGAAATATCGCCATATCCGATGATACGGTGGATGAAGCCAAGGGTTAATAAATCCATAGAACATAAATAATAGTACCACCAAAATCTCATGCCACGGGTTAAGAGATGCATCGATTTGTTTAGTAATCAACCCAACAATCGAATATAATAATTTTGAACCATAACTTAAGGAATATAATCTAATGAATCATGAAATGAATTATTGCAATGTGGCATAGTGCTATAGGGTTTATATTTGTACGTACTTTCTATGAAATCATGTATTAAGACTATGATTAATAGACGACATAATGGTAATTTGATGTTATGTATATGCTTTGCAACCAATCATTTAAGACTATGATTAATAGGGCTATGATTAATACATGACATAGTGGTAATTTTCATGATTAGCAAAGTTTAAATGTTACATGGTATATATATATATATATATATATATATATATATATATATATATATATATATATATATATATATATATCTTTATATTTTCATTGGTAAGTTTCAACGTTTTACGTGGAAAGACGTTACAGGTGGTATAAGAGCAGTGCCCACATGCTAGGACCCAAATGGGTCATCTAAATAACATCTAGTGTGTGTAAATTGTGCACAGAAATAGGAAGAATGGATTGACAAGAGTACAATGAGGAGGAGTTTGGTATATCATGCTCCCAGGACTACAAGGGAAGCACACCCCTCGTCTATCCTAGAAATGAACCCAGGAATGTGGGTGCAGCTGAGCATGGACCACCATCAACAAACCATCGGATAACTCAAGGAGCATCAAAGGAAAACCAGTAAACTTATAGATACTGTGCAACAATTACAAGAAGAAATGGTTTGAGTGAGAAGTGATAATGAGAGGTTGATGTGGGAAGAGGAGAGGATTATTAAAAGCCTCTAAGATAAGAAAAAATCAAGGGACAACTTAACCAAGCCTAGAAAGAGACACCCGAGAAGAGGGTAAATAATGAAAACAAGCTAATGATAAGCCAGAAAGTAGTCATACCCAACGGAGAAATAAGAACAAGACTTATAACAAAGAAGAGTCAAGAAATGTCTCAGAGTAGCAAGAGATGAAAAAAACAAAAAGTGGAGCTACAAGGTGAATTCCGAAAAATTAAACCTCCTACATTGAATGTAGAGGCCGAAGAGTTATCAAAAGCATGGATAATTAACATGAACAAATATTTTCAAGCCTATTAATAAAGCAAATAATTGAAAGCTCTCATGGCTATTTATCAACTACGGGAAAAATCCACATTGTGGTGGGAGAAAGTTAAAAATATGCGAGGAATCGAGGACCAGAGTGTGACCTGGGATGAGTTCTAGCAGTGTTTAAAGAAAAATAATTAACCAAGCGCTTTTATGATGGAAATTCTTAATAATTTCATGATTTGAGATTGGGACAGTTGGCAATGGATGAATTCATAACCAAATTTACCTCTCTATTATGGTATGTACCATATTTGAGAGATGAAGAGGCAAAAGTACATCGATTCTTGAGTAGCCTACCTACTCATATGAAGGAGAGGACATAATTTGTAAATCCAAATACCATGGATGAGGTGATATGAAAACCATGTATGTGCTATGAGCAGTCCAAGGTAAAAGGATAAGCTAGTAGGAATTGGCCGGCAAAGAAGGGGCATAAAATTATTTCAAATTTTAAAGGCAATATATCTAGAAATTATAAGAATAATGCTAGAAATATAGAAAATAGACAGCAAGGAAGGAACCAATAGAAAACCAAGTGGCCAGTGGAAGAACAACCCACTGAAGCATCCAATAGACCAGATCATGGGCAGATCCAGAAACCGCTACTATAGTGTTGGGGGTGCGGTGAGGCACATTCTTATAAGAACTGTCCTTACTGTGGGATAAATGAAACTGTAGCTAATATTCAAGAGGCATCCATAGTAGGGGACATGGTGCAAAACATACATATAATCAACGCAGCACTTGAGGATTGACAAGTGGATTTCCAGCCGACTGATCTGGGACCGTTGGCTATCGGATTTACCCATGATATTTAAATTCTCTGATGTGGTTAGAATTTCATTTAAAAGAGCATTAAAATAACACATATTCATGTTTTAAGAAAGAGGAAACAAGACAAAAATCAAGGACATAAGAAAACAAGACGTTTATAATAGAGTTCACCCAGCATGGGCTACGTCTCTGGGCCCGGCAAGCAAATGGGGTAGGCCACTTCATATAGTGCTGGAAATGGTGATGATGTACATGGATTATGTTTTATATCATACAAGGATACATGCCCTAAACATGAGTGGCTTTTCTCTCCACGAGACGTTCTGCTACAAGAAATCTCACTCACAATAGGCCTCCTATCAACACGGCATAATCTCACACAAGGTGACGATGAGGATCCCTTCAACAAGGTTACATAGGGATCATAACAATCCATCGAGAATACATCTCACATGAAGTAAAAACATAGATCCCGCAACATACATCAATCAAGGATCTAAACAACATATTACATCTCACTAGAAATGATAAAAGAGGAACATGATATTAATATCGAGTGTACCACAACCCCTGAAGTTGGATGCATAAGTGGATGCTCAGCTACTGAATCTGGTTGCACCATTGAATTTGTGGCATTAAGAGGCATAAAATTGACTGTCCATACATGTGAATCTGACACCGTCACTCCAATATAGAAAATGGAAAAAAATGGGAAGCTCTGTTGCTGAAAATTACATTGCCACTGGATTCCTGTCACCAAGAGGTGTAAATCGACATAAAAATTTTCAAGTTATGACTCTAGAAAGTTTTGGCCTCAAGGAATCCTTTTGATGCCCTCAAGATTCCCTCGGGCATGATTCCACCATCTCCATGTCTCGTGGTTATTTCCTACAATAAAATAATAATATTATTGAAACTCATGCTGGTCCATCTGCTCCTTCATTCTTCTCAACCTCCTCTTGTCGCTCTATGGACTTATGCCTTTTATGGTTGAATGGGGGTGAGGCTTTCAAAGCTTTTATGTTTTGCTTGTTGGTGGCGGGCGAGAGTAATCTAGCAGAGGATGCGGTTCAAATCCATGCCTCCCCTATTCTTTGCGACTTTGTTTTGCATTCGTGGTATTTTGTTTGAATGTTAATTATTTTTGGTACCGCCCACTCGGAGGCCATCCACATGGGCCAAGTGAATTCGACCCCCGTTAGCACCGTTGCTTCCATGTTCGATGGATAAATATGTATAATATGTTTTGGTGGGGGCGTGAGCTAGGTCCACAGGAAGTGGCCCACCCAGAGGGTCTGGAAGGGTCATGGCTGCCGACCCATTTAATATCACCCCATTTTCTTTGCATAGTTTGGGTTTCAGGGGTGGCAAGGTTGGCAACCTGTCCCCCAACTAATTTTTTATTTTATTTTGGCGTATAGTTGAGGGTGTGGCAGCGTTGGTAGCCTACCACATATATATATATATATATATATATTTTGTTTTTTATAAGAATAATGGTTCTTTTTTCATTTTAATGAAAATAAGGGTCAATGGGCATTTTAAATAGGCCACAATTTCACCCGTTTTCGGGAGCTAAGTTCCATACCACTTGGTGATGGATTTGTGGGACACTTAATTGTGGCCTAAGTCCAACTTTGAATAGAAAATTGACTTGCTATAACTCCTCCGTACAGCATTAGATTGGAGATACATTCACACCGTTGGAATCAGGGCGGCGAGAAATTCAGTCTAAACCTGGTTCGAGAGAAATCCGATCGCTTTGAATTATGAAAATTTCTGAGCCCTCCTTGTCTCCTGAGGATTTCTAGAGTGAATTGGATCAATCCTCCCCACTGAGGAGATTTTGGTCCACCAAAAGCATGAAAATAATATGTAGTGTCTTTGTACCTTTTCTGCACCACAAGTGTCCTGAAAGTTCACCCTTCATTCTCCTTCACCTTTGTTCTTTGAAGCCATAAGTGATAAGCCAACACCTGCATCCTCTATAAACCTCTAGAACATTATTCTTAGAAATTTCATACTGAATTGCATGACCAACTACGAACCAATAATCCCATATTTTCCATGATTTTATAACTCATACTCGGTGGTCAAGCTTACATTAAAATGGAATCAATACCTCAACTATCAATACAAGGCCAAAACATCATTGTTGCTTAACAAGTGATAGAAAACACATCATCACTTTTACATTTTAAAGTGCAACACATGATTTACAAGATAAGGAAAAAACAAGCTAACACATCTAGAAAAAACATCTCTCACTTATCAAAGTGAATGGGTTATCTTCCTATGGCATATTTTCTTGTCGAATACTTGTTTCAACTGGTTCCTGTACAGACACTTTGTCCTTGGGATGCTGCTTTGGATGGATCCTCCAACACACGGCTCCTTGATGGCCACTTTTGTCGCAATGACTAAATTGAGTCTTCTTCCTCTAGACCTGCTTTACATTCTTCTTTTCCTGTGATGGATAGGGCCTTTCATGCCTCATCCTCTTTCGTGTTGCCATTCTCCTCTAGCACTCAGAAAATACATGGTTGTGTAATCCAAAAAAACTACATGTTTTTGGATGCCATGATTTATATTCATTGTTAGTGACATGTTTGTAATCAAAATGAACCTTAGAATACTAAGACTTGTTATAACTTTCTTATTGGTCTCTGGTGTAGTCATGGTGATAAGAGCTTGCCTCGACTCTTTCTCTGCAATGTGCATTGTCATAGGATGATGGTGAAGTGTTCCCATCATTATCTTTCCCCAATGATTTCAACCATCCATTGGAAGCTTCTGACACTTTTGAGCATTTTCCTTCAATGTATCCCAAACCTGTGAATCAAGGCCTCTATACAACCTCCAATGGATGAGTTATGCCTTGGCCATTAACACCAAGTCCTCCTCCTTTATACCACATTTTCGTAAGAGTCTCATGCTAATTCCTATAATGGGTATCTCCATGTTTCCCGTAGAAATGATAGCATGTGAAGATGGAACAGAAGAAAAATCAACATTGTTTACCTCATATGTTAATTTAGAAATAGGAAGTGAAGGATTCTTTAAGCCTTTGTTGTACTTCAACTTCTCCAAGGCCTCTTCCGTGGCTCGCAACTGAAGCTGCAATCTCTTATTCTCCTCTTCTCTTCTTGTCGTAGCCTCCTTAAATCAACATTACCTTCCTGAATATTATGGTTGATATCCTCATTCGAATGATGAGAAGACGATGAAGGCGATGAAGAAGACGCATAAGCACTAGAATATGTGGGTGAAGCATCATTCTTTCAACTTTCTTTCTCCTCTTCCTCAGTTCTCTTATCATAAACGTCATACATTATTTCTACCATTTTTGACATCCTTAGCATGGCCTCTTACATGTCATTTTCATCCTTCATTGTTACACGTTCAATCATTGTTCACACTCGCAATTCAAATCAGTTAGAAAATCACTCTGACACCACTTGATCTGGGTCTCTCAGCTACCGGATTTACCCATGATCTTTTACTTATATGATGTGGTTATAATTTCACTTAAAAGAGCGTTAAAAGGACACATATGCATGTTTTAAGCAAGAGGAAACAAGACAACAATCAACAACATAAGAACACGAGACGTTGATAATGAATTTCACCTAGTGTGAGCTACGTCTTCAGGCCCGATGTCAAAAATGGAGTAAGCCGCTTCATATAGTGCGTACATGGACTATGTTTTCTGTCATGCATGGATATAGTCCCTCAACATGAGTGGCTTTTCTCTCCACGAAACGTTTTGCTACAGGAACTTTCACTCACAATAGGCCACCTATCAACATGCCATAATCTCACACAAGGTGACGATGAGGATCCCTTCAACAAGGTTACATATGGATCATAACAATCCATGGCGAATACATCTCACATGATGTAGAAACATAGATCTCAAAACATACATCAAGCGAGGATCTAAACAACATATTACATATTACAAAAAATGATAAAAGAGGCACATGATATCAATACTGCATATACCTCAACCCCTGAAGTTGGTTGAAGAAGTGGATATTCAGTTGTTGAATTTGGCTACACCATCAAATTTGTGGTGTCGAGAGGCATAAAATTGACTATCCACACATGGGAATCAGACACTATCACTCCAATCTAGAAAATGGCTTAAAAATGGGAAGATCTACTGCTGAAACGGACATCACCTTTGGATTCCTGTCACCGGGAGGTGTAAAATCGACATAAAATTTGTTAAGTTCTCACTCTGGCAAGTTTCGGGCCTCAAAGAATATTTTTGATGCCCTCAAGATTCCCTGGGGCATGGTTCCACCATCTCCATGGCTTGTGATTCCATCTTGTAATAAAATAATAATATTATTGAAACTCGTGCTGGTCCACTTGCTTCTTTGTTCTTCTTGGCCTCCTCTTGTCACTCTGTGGACTTATGGATTTTATCTTTGAATGGGGGTGGATCTTTCAAAGCTCTACCATTTGGCTTTTTGGTGGCCGACAAAAGTAATTTGGTGGAGGACAAGGTTCAAATCCCTTCCTCTCCCATTCTTGGTGACTTATTTTTGCATTCATGGTATTTCATTTGAATTTTTTTTATTTTTGGTGTCACCCACTTGGTGGCCGGCAATGTAGGCCGGGCAGGTTCCACCCTTGCTGACACCATTACTTCCACATTTGGTGCATATATGTGTATAATATATTATGGGGGGGGGGGTGTGGGTCGAGTGCACTAGGGGTGGCCCACCCACCACCCATTTATGGTGGCATTGTGAGGGTATGGTAGGGTCATGACTGCTGAACCATTTAATATCACCCCATTTTCTTTGTATAGTTCGGGTTCTGGGGGTGGTGGGGTTGGAAACCCGCCCCCCAACTAATTTTTTTTATTTTGGCATATAGTTGAGGGGGTGGCGGGTTTGGTGGCACGTCACCCATTTATATGTGTGTGTGTGTGTGTGTGTGTGTGTGTGTGTGTTTCATAGGAATATTGGTTATTTTTTCATTTTAGTGAAAAGAAGGGTCATTGGGAATTTTAACTATGCCACAATTTCACCTGTTTTTGGGAGCTATGCTTGCTGCTAGTTGATGATGAATTTTTGGGACACTTAATCTTGTCCTAATTAAAAATTTGACCGAAACGTTGAATTTCTCTAACTCCTCCATACGGTCTTGGATTGGAGATCCATTCGCACCGTTGGAATCAGGGCAACAAGCACTTCAATCAAAACCTAGTTCAAGAGGAATCTAACTGCTTTGAATTTTAACCATTTATGAGCCCTCCTAGTCTCTTGAGGGTGTCTGGAGCCACCTGGATCACTGACCATGATAGAACTGGAAGGTAAGTTTTATTCCCAAATTGTTTCTATTTTGGTTGATCCTAGTGCCAGTTTAAGCTATGCAAATCCTCGAATAGTAGGAAAGTGTGACTTGCAGAGCCATAAATTTAAAAATCTTTGGTTGGTACAATTGGCCACTGGGGAAAAGAGAAGAGTTAATGCTAAAGTTTCCAACTATCCCCTAGAATTTGGAAACCAACACATAAATTTTGAATTAAACATTCTACCTTTAGGGTCCTATCATATATTACTGGGAATGGATTGGTTGTAAGTGCATTGGTCACTGGTAGATTGCAAAGAGAAAATCATTTATTATAAGGCAAAATATGGAAATCACCAAGAATTTCAAGGGATTAAGATACCATTTCAGTTTCATCCTATTACTGAATCTCAGTTAGGAAAATTCATTATAAAAAGTTGTCAAATTTATGCTATTCGAGTGGGATTTGCCAATTCTAAAGATAAGACCCCTATGATGGAGAATATACCAGTGGTACAATACTTTATGGATGTGTTTTTGGAAAATATACCGGGACTACCTCCAAAGCAGGATATCGATTTCACCATCGAATTAATTCCAGGGGAAACACCAATATCACCTGCACCATATCGAATGACTGTACCCGTATTGACTGAGTTGAAAATGCAACTACAGGAATTTCTTGACAACAGATATGTTCATCCTAGTGTGTCTCCCTCGGGGGCACCAATGTTGTTCGTTAAAAATAAGAATGGTATGATGCGAATATGTATGGATTACAAATAGCTTAACAAATTAACTATTAAGAACAAATACCCACTACCACGGATATATGATCTTTTCAATCGAGTAAAAGTGGAAACTGTATTCTCAAAAATATATCTAAGATCTAGGTATCATCAAATATAGATAAAATATGAGGATACATATAAAACATCTTTCCATACCCGATATGGGAATTATGAATTTTTGGTTTTACTGTTTGGGTTAACCAACACACCAACGACATTCATGAGTTTAATGCATGGCTTTTTTCATCTATTCTTGGATAAATTTGTTCTAATATTCATTGAAAATATATTAATCTACTTAGAAACCATGGAATAAGATAAGGAACATTTGAGAATGGTATTAAAAATGTTGAGAGAACATCAACTCTATGACAAATTCAGTAAGTGTGATTTTTTCAAAGAACATATCCAATATTTAGGCCATGTTATTTCTGCTGAGGGTATCATAGTAGACCCTAAAAAAGCGACGACCATTATGGAATGGAAAGTACCAAAAACATAGTAGATATATGTTATTTTGTGGGATTGACTGGCTATTACCATCGTTTTATCGAGGGGTTCTCTATGATTGATTTTCCTATAGCCTTATTATATCATAAGGACGAGTGTTTAAATGGACTAGAAAATTCCAAACCAGCTTCGAATGGTTAAAAAAATTGTTGACTATATCTCATGTATTGAAGGTCATTGATCCAATCAAGGAGTTTGAAATTTGCATTGATGCTTGCAAGGAAGGAGTGTGAGAAGTGTTGTCATAAGATGGAAAAGTTGTGGCTTATGAATCTAGGAAGTTGAAAGATCATGAACAACGATATTTCACATATGATCTAGAGTTGATTGCAGTAGTGCACACACTCAAGGTATGGAGGCACTACCTATTGGGAAAAATGTTCGAGTTAAAAACAAACCATAGTAGCTTGAATAGTTATTTTAAACAGGCTGACTTGAATGCTCATCAAGCTAGGTGGAATGCTTTCCTAAGAAAATTCAATTTCGAAATTCAGCATGTTAAAGGAAAGGAAAACTGTGTCGCCGATGCTTTAAGTAAAAAATTGCATCATGTGTGTGAACTTTTCTTTAATCGGGTCAAATTTAAGTTCCAAGAAAAAGTGAAGGAGGTTGTAGAAAAGGATCATGGATATCAATATTTAGGGAAAAAACCATAATAAGCATAAAACCAGATAAAGATAACAGATTATAAGATAAAAATTGAACAATTATTGACTTTTCAAGGAAAGATATACATTCCTAATCGAATAATTTTAAAAGAGTTGATCTTAGATGAATATCACTGAAGCTCTTATTCTGGACATCGTGGTTACCAGAAAATGTTAACAACAATTAGAAAAGATTACTTTTGGCCGGGAATGCATAAAAATATTGTTGAATACTTGAGTAAATGTTTGGAATGTCAACAAGTCAAGGTGGAACATCAACACCCAACAGGTTTATTGCAACCTATTCCCATTCCAAAATGGAAGTGGGAGGTTATATCGTTATATTTTATTACATGCTTACCAAAAAAAAGTGACACAATGACTCGATAATGGTGGTAGTTTATCGAATGAGCAAGGAAACTCTCTTTATTCTAGTACAGTCAAATTATAAAACTGTATAAATTGTTGACATCTTCATGAGGGATGTGTTTAGATTTCATGGCATTCTAAAAACAGTTATCTCAGACAGAGATGTAAAGTTCACCTCAACTTTTTGGAAGGCACTGTTTACCAGTCTAAGCATACAAATTCAATGTAGTACCGCATATATTCCACAGAAGGATGGGAAGACTGAACATGCGAATCAAATTTTGTAGGACATACTACGAATGTATGTAATGCAGCAACCCACGAAGTGGGAATATTATTTTCACCTCGTAGAATTTTCTTACAACAATGGATACCAAGAATTGCTTAGGATGAGTCCCTTTGCGGCATTATATGGCAGGCAATGCCGAACACCCATTAATTGGAGTAACCTAGAAACCAAAATAGTTCTTGGACCAGAAATTTTGACTGAGATGGAACAAGAAGGAAGATCCCAAAAAATCTAAAAGCTTCCTAGGATTATTAGAAAGTATATGCAGACCGAAAGAGGGCTTATCAAGAATTTGAAGTGGGTGATCATGTATATGTGAGAATTAGACCCAATAATAGCACCTTAAGGTGGACTACATGTGGAAAGTTTCCTCCCCGGTTCTTTGGACCTTTCCAAATCTTGGAAAGAGTAGGACCAGTAGCCTATCGGCTAGCTTTACCTAGACACATATGAGTGGACAATGTGTTTCATGTATCTATTTTGAAATGATATGTGCATGAACCAAATCATGTAATACATTGGTAGAACATTCATGTAGGAATGGATTGGATACTAAGAACTCTAAGGGAGATAAGTAGTTCATTAATTAATTTAATCTTTGTTGGATACAGGTCGAACCAGACGACGAATTTCTGGTAGAGACTCGATTTATTCTCAAGCAGAGAGAAATAACACTCTGCAAGTGAGCCATCACCCAACTTGAAGTGTAGTGGAAACACTTTGGCCCGAAAGAGGCTACTTGGGAAGATGAAAAATTTCTACGAGAAGCTTATCCAGAATTATTCACTAGAATGGAGGAAGACACCAAGGACGGTGTTTATGTCAAGAGGGGGAAGAAGTAACACATGGATTAAGTTTGCATGTTATTTTAATTTATAGATTTGACTTGTTTTAAGTTAAACAAGCTTAACAAGTATGCTAAGAAAATTATGAGCATTTTTATTTTATTTTTTGAATAAATATTAATTTATGGTTTGGTTTCCATAAACTGATGGTAAAAGTTTCCAAGATACCATAGTAGTTATATTAAAGAAATTATTTAAGATTTACATTTTCCTATGGCAATAAAAAGGAAATCTTGGAGAGGAAAATACTTTCTATGAAAAAAGAGAAGGAACAAGTAGAGGGTTGAAAGGTGAGAACTATGTCCAAAGTTGGCAAGAACCAGTGGAACTCTGCAACCTGAAAATTGGAGGAGATATTGGACAGAGGTCTTGAGGTCTACCTCCAATAGAACTGTTATTTAATCCTACTCTGGTGAGGAGCATAAGGGGAGATAAGGACGTAATTGCCTCTCTCATGGTTGGGAGGATACCATCAACCATACTTATCCGAGATAGGTATTACAAACTCAGAATAGATTGGAAAAAAGAGTTCTTATTATGCATTTATGAACATGTTAATCTCTGTCATTAAATTTATGTACACTATGAAATTTGAATAAATAAAGGTAGAATTTATTCTCGTTATTGAATGGTTGAATAGACTATTTAAGTCAAGGTTAAATACTTAGATCATGATGTCTGTAAAAAATTACCTAGTATAAGTATGAAGTATACTAGTCCAGGAAAATTACATATTTATATGCATAAAAAAATCTTTAAGATTTACGTATAGATAACATTTCGAGCAGTAGTAGAAATAGTTTGAGATTATGTAGAAAACAAATGAATGGATGGGACATTTAATCCATCTAGGGAAGCATCCCCAAATAGGACAGTCTGTCTTGTAAAAATATTAGGAGAATCTTTGTTACACCAATTTTTGGTCATCTAACATGTTACTATTAGATGGACCAAAGTACACCATGTAAGACCAATTATACCATAGTAAAATTGCTTTCACTATAAAAAATAACTTAATAATCCATAATTTATTAAGTTTTTTCTACTCTAAACACGAAACCCCATGAGGAAGAATTGAATTGTTAAACACCATGTTAAAAAAACACATGGTATATGAGAAAGATAAACACACACACAACAAGAAACTCAACACACAATTAAGGATAAGCATGTAGCTCTTTTATTTTTCCATTATACATGATGTACATTTATAGTACAATGGTGTGACTCTTGGTTTCACATTCCAAGGTCACTTGGACTCCATTGTGACTTTTCGCATTACACACCTACCCATGGAGGATTAGGTGTTCCAACATTCCCCCCCTTAATCCGAAGGGGTATGTGTGAGTCCAAGAAGTGAGATGTAATACAAATCTGCAAAGTATACATGGCAGTACTTGGGCTGAATCAACTCTCTGAAATGTTGGAAAAAGAGGTGGTTTAAGGATGACCACCAACACTGGAATGCAAAACTTGTTGCAGTTCCCGGAACTCTTCCAATACTGGCAAGAAGCTGAAATCTTCTGCTAGAGGAATTGTCCCTCATATAAAAGGGAGACCTTCAACCTAAAAGAAGGGAGGTCTGCTACCTGTGATGGTTTTATGTTTTCCACCAACCAAAGATGATGGTTTAAGGCTCTCCACCAACCGAAGGCATGCTCATGGGCATCTGTGTCTCTGGCTACATCTCTGAATCTGGAATGACAAATTGTGGCTCAAGCTCGCTTGAACTGCCGTGTCTCTGGCTACAACTCTGAACATAGAATGAGAGATTGTGGCTCAGGCTCGCTTGATCTAACGTCGAAGCCTATACATGACCACCATTTTCCCCCCTGTCAGGGACAAGGTGAGATGATGGCGAAAAATCAACTGCAATTTTGCTCAATATCTGTGAATAAGTTCTGACATGTGTCTTAAACATCTTCTTGGCTGCTGATGCCCACTGCCAAGAAGCGATCCATCCAAGATGAATATTTGTTCTTGCAGGAGAATGGTTTCTGAAGGATCTGTTTGAAGAATGGGTGTGCCGACCACATTGCTTGCATGGATGAAAATCAAAACAATGATCTTTCATATGGCCAACTCGATCAAAGTTTTGGAATTTTTCAATCTATTGTTGTTGTGGAAGTGGAGCAGGATCTGAAATAGCTGTAGGTGAACTGTCATATAGGAATCCGACACTTTGAAATATGATGGGCTTGGTGTAGTCTAGAATATCAAAGGACACATCCTTGTCATATCCAAGACTATTTTGGTGCTTGTTGTGGACAAGCTCTTCCCAAGGTCTGATGATGGGCTTGAGAAGTGCAGGTTGAGTTGTTGCATCTGCATGTAAATCTACTCTTGTACAAGGAACTGAATGTGAATCAACTACAAATTTATCTTCTTTCTTCTGATGAGAGTCCTTCTCAATCTTCTAAACAGAAACAGGTTTAGAATGGTGACTCTTTTGCTAAATTTCATCTTGTTGAAGCTGAGATTCCAACTGTAAAAACTCAATATTTTCTTTTGCATTTTGCAAAAAAATTTGAATGTTACAAAGAGAATCCTTGCTCATTTTTATCATATCATCAACATTGGAATGAATGAGGTTATTTAACAACTCTAATGCCTCATTCATTTTAGCCATTTTCAACAAATTAGGCTAAAATAATGAAAGGGTGTCGGCTTCAACCGAAAATGCACCCATTTACAATCTGATTCAACCTCCTTTCAAAAATTACAAATGACTCAAAAGAATTTCCAACTATGGAAATCTCAAAGTACAAAATCTTCTCCTCAAATTATGGAGAATAATCAACAATTTTTCAACTCAGATATTGATTGCAACTTTGAATGAAGAAGCAATACAATGTTAGCTCAATACAATATTTCTGCAAAATATTTTTGTAAATGTGTAGCTAAAAACTACTGTGCAAGAGGCTTTTAAGGTAGCTGATTTTTCTTCTTCAAGGAGCTGCTTGTCTTCACATGTCAATTTCTTCATAAAATTAACCTTTTATCAATGCCACAAATCACAATGCAAAACTTCTCTTTTCACTATGTATTTATCATTTCCTCATATGCCATTTTCTTTATTTGTTGTTCATTTCCTCTTTTCCTCTCTCTCTGCTGTTTTTTTTTGTTCATTTCACTGGGGGAGGTGTTTACTGGGGTAGATAATAATACGGGAAGGTTTTTACTGGGGGAGTTGACTACTAGGGGAGGGTTTATCTAGGGAAAGTAGATCTAGGGAAAGATGTATCTGAATTTTTATTTTTTTATTTTTTATTTTATTTAATAAAAAAGGTTAATTTATGGAGGAAATTTTATTTAAAATAAAAAACTGAGATTTATAAACAATGGGAGGGAGGGATTAAAAAAATTTTAGAAGTCGAATTTAAAAAAGGAGGAATTAATTTTAAAAAATGAGGAAAGGGACGAGTGGGATGAGGGATCGTATTGCAGTAAGGGGAATGGGTTGGAGTGTAACAGTGAGGGAGCGTTGGGTTTGCTGTGGTGAGAGCATAAGGGGGAGGGCCACAGGGTAGGCAGTTAAGTAGGGGTTTTGCAGAACGGCTAAGGGAGGTAGGGAGGGCGCGCGGGTTGAGAGGGGAGTTGAAGGGTGAGAGGGGGCATTGTCATCGCAAGGGGGTTGAGTTGTGAGGATAGGCCGAAAGTGAGGGCTGTGGAGAGTGGCTACAGGTGAGGGGACTCTGGGTTAGGGAGGAGGAGTGTTGGACTGATAAGGAGGGGCTGGGTAAGGTTTAGTAGGCCGAGCGGTCGTGAGTGTTGGAAGGTGAGGGAAGAGGGGGTTCTATGAGGGGAGGAGCAATGGGAGAGTGAGGTTGAGTGGCGTAGTGCAGTACAGGGGTAGGGAAGGCTCAAGCACTGAGTGGGTAGCATAGCAGAGAGGGAATTCGTGGGATTTAAAAAGATTTTAAAAATAAAAAAAAAAAAATTTAGGGAGGCCGTGAAGGCCGTGTGCGGGGTGAGAGTTGCAAGAATTTTTTATTTTTTTATTTTTTTTATTTTTAATTTATGTGTAAAAACAGTAGAGAGTAGGAAATCAACTTTAAAACAGCAATAGAATTTTTAAATGTATAGCAGGATTGGAGAGTTTTCATAATCTTGTAGACTTGGGGCAAGAACTAATTTTTCCAGCAGTAGAGAATGAAACTTTGAAAATGCAGAATTCTTCCAGAAAATTTCAGAAGAAAACCCAGAAATTTGCAGAAATTTTTCAATGAAAAACTCAGAAATTTTCCTTTCAGAAACCCACTTTGAAAAAATATTCCAACATCTCTTCAAAATGCAGAATTTAATAGGTAGAAATTGCAGGAAGAAATCAGAATGAAAACCTTCAGATACGCAGTGCTGCTCTTCTTCAAAACCACTACTGCTCTTCTTCAAAACCACTTTCTGAATGGGGCAAAATGTCTGTTGCAAAAACTCTCTAAATGCTGCAAAAATGCCAAGAATTTTTGTAGATATGCACAAGCCATAAACACAAATGGCTCACTCAAGTTTGAGTTGGTTATGGACGTATCAGCTCTGATACCATGTTAAACACACACATGGTGTATGAGAAAGATAAACACACTCAAAAAAAGAAACTCAACACACAATGAAGGATAAGCGTGTAGCTCTCTTATTTTTCCATTATACATGACGTACATTAATATTACAATGGTGTGACTCTTGGTTTCAAATTCCAAGGTCACTTGGTTGTGACTTTCCGCATTCCACACCTACCCATGGAGGATTAGGTGTTCCAATAAATCCTTATTTGTTTCATTTTCCTCAGGGTATTATTAATTAAACCACTATTTAATTAATATTCCTAGTCATATTTAACCCAAAACAGGAAAATTGATTAGATAAATCATTATTTATCTTATTATTTTTTATTTAAATAATATTCCTTGTTAAATTTGACTAAATCATTTATAAATAATTGAATAAATCACTATTTATTTAATTATTACTCAACCACATTCTTAAAATAATAAATGAATCATTTATTTATTTATTATTTCTAAATAAATAGATTTGACCAAATTCAAATTCTTTTTCCCTCCAACAAAAATAATAAAATATTCCATTAAAGTTGCATCTAGATTTGGTTAATAATATTTTAATTATGAACCAATATCTAGACTAACTCAATATTTTTTTATAAATAGAAGGATTTTTCCATTCATTCACTACCTTTTATTACCTAAATACCATACTTTTGGTCCGACTTTGATCTTCCATCATTGTCATATTTTTCTTCTTTTTTCTTGTGAGCTCTCTTTGAGTTCCATTTTAGTGTAAGGTGCTTGTTTATCTATATGAGCATTAGTCATGACTTGTATGATTTCAAAATTTTAACATTTGTTTCCTGCAATATGTAGTAAGTGCTAGGTGTTACTTTTTCATTTCTAGCACAATGTTATCTACATTATGTGATTCGTGGTCTATGGAGTAGTCACTTAGAGGAGTATGAGAGAGTGTAATAACTTAATGGAATGAGAAGAATAGAAAATTTATCTTACCATAACAACATGGATCTTGACATAATTGAGCATGTCCAATGAAGAAAAAAAGCGGATGGATGCTAGCAGAGGAAACATGGTAAACACGTAGTCATCTGAATCTGCTAAAAGATATTGCGTTTATCCTATTGCGGATCTGAACTAAATGCCTATACCTAGTCCTAAACAAGGTATTATCTGGAAAAACAATATAGAAAATGAGTTGTTGCAAATGGAGATTATAATTTCCCCCATTAATATTTAATAGTCCCAACTAAACCAATTCCTTTCTACGTTTTTAACAACCACCTAATGGGTGTTTAGTCCATTGCTCTTCTCGCTTTATTTTCATTTTTTCATATCTCAATCCCATTCTTGATCAATGAGATTTTCTATCAATTCATCCAGCCTACTCTTGAAGTGTTGTATTTTCATATTGAATAATATATACAAATCATGAGCTGTCAATAGGTTAATCCATTACCACCTGAGAGAAAATACTCAGATCTTATTTTTCATGCTAACCCTCTTCAAAAATATGTTTTTACCTATCTTTTCCTTGCTATATTCTACAAGCGCTTGTTGTGGTTGAGTCTACCAATGTTGAAACTACTCTACTAAGGTTATGATTTGCTGATGTCACTCTCAAATTGTAGTGTTTTCTATTGCACAAGTTTTTTTAGGTCTTTGTATTGCTGATACTCCTTGGAATACTCTAAGTCTCGATATTTCATCCATTCATTGATTCAACAATTTGTATTTTTACTTTCAATTTCTATTGCTACAAACAAATAGTTTGTTTGTTGCGAAATTAGAAGTGAAAACCCACATTTTGTATTGAATGCCTTTTCATATATACTTTCAATTGTTGAGTTTGGATTTTTTTCTATGACTAAATATGTCTCAAGTGCACTTCATGACAAAGACTCTTCTAGTTTCTTCTTCAAATTTTTAATTTCCTTACCTCAATTGTTGACTGCTTCTTGTGTTTGTTCCCATTATTCAATTCTCAACCACAAAAATTCTTCAATTCTTCCACTTAAATTCCCTTCTATTGCATTTTTTCTCTAACAGTGGTTCAAAAAAATTAGGTGTACTATCCAATTGATCTTCCACATCCTCAGTTGCACCATTTAGTTTCAAAATTTTCTTCTCTTTATTAGATTTCATAGTTTCAAATTTTATTGATTCATTGCACAATAAAAGATATGGTCCTCCAATTTCTTAATAGTTTCTTCTCTTTCCCAAATTGCACCCCTCAATTTACTTATTTTCTCATATTTTTCTTATGTAACTTAGGTTAATTTATCTTCAATAATTTTGATTTATTCTCGTGGATTTTTTGAGACTTTTTTGATAGACTGCTCTCTTTTTGCAAGATCTCTCTGTAGCCTTTTTCAATGTACCCTCTCACTAGTAGGGTTTTTCCTAAGTTGGCTCAAAGTAGTCCTTATTTGGAGTTATTCTTGTATTTTTGTTAATTCATTGTTCCTATTAAACTTCAAATCTATTAGTTGGCCTCTCAAGTTGGAAATTATATGTTGTGTTGTTGTCCCATATTAAGGCTCTTAAATTGTCATCGGTTGAGTCAAAAATTCTTGCATCTTGCTCTTTACATTATAGCTTTAGTTGACTGATATCAGCTCCTCATTTTCTAGCCTTGTTTGAGGCTTGCCTATGTTGACCCTAAGCTACTAACTGAAAGAGAGTATTTTATATTTTCTAGCTTTATTAATTGATTAATTATTTCTTGGGATTTCCAATTATTCTGGTAAGCTCAGTTCATAGGGCATAAGGTTGTGCTTCATCCACTTCCATATATATTTATTATCATCATAACCCCTTATATCGATGATTTTGGTCTCTCTTATCCTGACTAATCCTTATAGTTCTTTGTTTCTAATAGCTTTAGCTTCTTCATGGATTATTTCAGTGGAAGGTTGAGGGACTTGTCTAGTATTTTTGCATCTTGTGTTGAACTTTATTATTTTGTAACACTTATCCTTCTCTTTCCATATTGACCCTTTGCTCAGTGAAATCCTCTTTTCCATACCTAAGTGTATCTTTATTCTGACATTTAATTTCTACATTAAATTATTTGTAGTAATATTTGTGATTCGATGCACTCTCAACTATCCTTTGGAATGTCTTATCACTCATAATTTTTAACATTTTCATTGATAGGGCCTTAGATATCATTCACCTAGGTTCCATGTTGTTTTCATAGTCAAATTCATGAAATTAAAAAAAAAAAGAATATGTGATAAGGTTTACCCTAAGTCTAAACCCACCATGATTCTTGTCATATCAGTCAAATCCATCCAATATCATTTTGTTTTCATAGTCATGTCTTCAAATTAAAAAATTAGCCACTTCTCTGTTTTTCACATTTTCATGGAAAATACAATAGCAGAACAACGGATTTCACTACAAAACTACCTAAAAATTCTGTAGCAGATTTGTAAGAAATTTAACTTTTTTTGCTATGAAAATGTGTTTTTCTGTAGAAAAGACAGAGCAATGTGAGGTGTCAAGTTTTCGATGGCCAAAGGTGGAGGTGAGGTCAGAAAATTACTTATCATGATCACTAAGCATGCAAGATCGTATTTTCTCTAATCATTGCTCTTTGTGGTCACATGTGTCAGCATTCTCCCTCAAGTTGTCGAATTACATTTTAAATCTTGCCCCTAATCTTCTCTTTTTCATTCATCATTCAAAATATTTCATGTAAAACATCTCAGTGTCATCTTTGGAGAGTTGTTTCACCACACAAAACAGTTTATTGTCTAGGTTTGTTAATCTATAGGTGTCACGGCTAGGATGCGTCAAGAGTATAAATGAGTAATGACAACAAAGAAGAAAGTAAATAAAGGGGGTTACTATGTGAGGTATGAGCCTATGGACTTGAAACTGTTGAATGAAGATCCTAGTTCTATAGATGCCTTCAGAAAGGTTGGTTTTCTACAATTATGTCAGAAGTTGCAAGGTTTTAACCCATAGATATCTAAAGACTACACAACAAATTTCATAGGGACAACCTCAAAGGTTGCGGCATTGAATTTCATAGTATCACTTGATGTTATCTCTCAAGCTACAAAAATACCCACAGGAGGTGAGGAATGGTTCAAAGGTACAAAATTCATAATTCAAAGCTATGAATAATTTCTCAAACAAGAGCATATAGGGGTTGTGGCTGACATGACAAGTGGCATCCCCAGGGGTTATATGAAAGAAAATTATTCAAATTTATTGTTTGTGGTCCAAAATTGTTTTAGCTGTGAAGGAAGGTTTCACATGGTTTACTCTTATCACTTCAGAATCCTTCCGCATTTCACTGGTAAGAAACCACTTGAATTACCTTTATTTTCATTCAGAAGTTTGGGGAAGATGTCAAATAAGGTCAAAGCCAAGGCTGAGGGTAGTGAAACATCAATTTTTCACCATGGCGTGATAAATTTGTTAGTAATGGATGAATTAAAAATGTTAAATAGAGATTGGGCATCTTTTCTCCTCCTAAGTGTATATGAAGTAGACTCAATGACACCTAAAAATATTTCAAAACCAAAGAGCACTTCATCTCTAGCTCTGATAGAAGAAACTAGGGAAGAAGGAGGACTACCTACTATGGAACCAATGGACATCGAAGTTGAACCTATGCCAGAGACTGATATCCCACAATCATCACCTGCAAGACAAAAACATATGATTAGTAAACACAACAGCAATAGGGTAACCAAGAGCCAAACCCTTGCCAAGGGAAATCTTGATGACATCCTCCAGGAAATATAAATTGAAGAATCTCCAATTTTCTAGGCAGAAGACATGGAAGGGGATAGAAGGAAAATGAAAAAAGATAAGTCTCTCAAAAAAATGGATTCTGCAGGAGAAGATGTTGGTTTCATTTTTTAGCCAAGAAAGCCAATGACCAGGTCACATATTGCAAAGGGTGCCATGGAGAGCAAGAGAGAAGAAAATATTGTTGAAGGTAAGAAACCAAAGAAAATCATAGACCTATCTCGAGCAGTAGAAGAGGTATTTGTACAAAGGGAAGGAAAAGAACAGATTGAGGAAAATACTAAAGTGAAAATTTTACAGGAGAAATTAAGAGAGGCCAGGGAAGAGGTAATTAGAGTCAAAGTGGAATTAAAAGAGGCCAAGGTGGATAGACAGCTAATGGCATACTTTGAGAAATAAATGAAGGATCAACTAGATAAGTATGAAAAAGCTTTGTCAAATTCCAAGAAGATCTTGAAGAGAAGCCTTCCTCTAAGGAAGGTGGTGAAAATACAAGGAAGAGAAATATGTGGTTGTAGCCCGAGAGAAAAAAGGCTAAAAGGGTAGGTTAAAGAGTTGGAAGAAAAAATGGATATGATCTAAGAATAACTAAAGAAAAGAGGTTTGAAGATTAGATTGGTAGATGAACCTGAAGAGGTACAACCTGTTGTTGCTGAAGATGAAATACCCAAAGTCTGAGGGGGGGATTCAAAATATTTTTTATTAAGTTTACAGCTTACAAGAAAGACAAATTTTGGTTTAGAAACTGACTTTTTGAAGAAAAGAGACAAATATGCACTTTCATCCAAGTCAGGAAGTTTCGTAGTGAGGTCCACACCCGAGGGACAAAATTTGTTACGAAATTTATGTAGGATTTTTTTATTTAAAAAAATATTTTTTATGGAGATCCAGAGAGGTAAATTGATGGTATTTATCTCATATGACCTAAAAAACACATCTTTATCAGCAAATAAGGAAAAAAGGAGGTTGAATGGTAGAAGTAAACATGATACTATTCACTACAAAACTACCTAAGGTCACTCTGTTTTTGCAGCGAAGTGTTTTTAATGATTTTTGAAGCTTTGAGAAGCATGTTGAAGGACAACCAACCACCTAGAGACATCCAAGCTGACAGTGGGCCATCCCAACATAGATTCACTACTCGACAGATGTGTCACTTATCTAGATTAGTATGAAGACAAAGATTAAAATAGTATTTATAGGATTGTTGTTCCCTCAATCTAGGGGTACATTAATGTCTTAGTGATGGAGAATGCCACTCAAGCATCTCATCCTTATCCATGTAATTGTCCCACTACCGAAGAAGTGAATGAAATAAATTTAAAATAGAGTCCTATTATAAGTGTAAGTCTTTAGAGACTAGGTGTCTTTTTCAGTTCCAAAAATGTAATATTTTAGCTACTGTATTTTTAGGTGGTTACGTATATTCAGATGATTCAAATGACACTGGTGATCCTATGGGTAGTAATTTATTCATTTATGACAAGAAACTAATGAGAATAGCAGAATGCTTTGACACCACTACGTTGTAAATATTTTGTATCAAGAATAGATAGAAGATACACTTGTCATTGAATTCCTTATTATTGACTCCATGAGCCCAATGGTAGTGAAATCTATCCCATTTTTCACCTGAAATCAAATACACTAAGACACTAAAAAATTTTGCCATCTCTTCTAAGATCTAATTGATCAAATCATTAGATAAATTGAGAGAGCCCTCTCAGGCTGAAGAGGCTAATCCTCAGTCAAAGTTGGTTTGAAAGAGTTACTCTAAGTTGTCTCGTGGTGAAGCCCATTAGGACCAATTTAGAGATAACAGAATGCAACTTCATTATGGCCCTCTGAATCTATGAGATAAATCAATTGTGGGTTTGAATTTGTAAGATACCTAAGTACAATAGATAAAAAAATGACAAACATATTTTATGATTTGTAATGAATTATCAGTGAATTATTTCTTCAAACAGTTTGTTTGCATTCATTTGTAGGTATTAATTTAATTTTTCACCACCAAAAACTAGGCATCAAATTGGTCACTACTCCATATATTAGACTTAAGAAAATAAATAAACAGTAGTATAAATCAGCACATGATAGGCTGAATAGCTTAAAGCTTCAAATTCATTACATTACAGGCCGAAAAGTTTCATGTAAATCAATCCTCTATCACTATTCTTCAAATTTTATTAGAAAATGCAAAACATAAATAGAGATAACTTGGTATATAGGTGAGGACATATGTTGTTCCAGTAAAATTTGTTCAGATACAATAAGAGAAAAGCGTTGAATGTACTTCCCCAATAGGACTATAAAAACCCCTCAAATCTTAGTTTTTGCTTCAACAACGCACGTAGAACTCTTTTTTCTGAGATGGCACACAACTCTAGAAGTGATAATACAATAGTATGGGCACACAAGATAATATATCGTCATCTTGGTAAATTTATGGGAGTCATAGTCAAGCACAGAAAGAGGAAACTCGCTTCTTGACTTCCCCACAATACCACACATAAGCTAGATAGGAAATACACAACCCAGAAAATCACTACTTGGCATGGTTATGCCATCAAATTAATCCCACAATCATTACACTACATTCTACTACCAATACACAACCCAATATATATATATATATATATATATATATATATATATATATTTATTTATTTATTTATGCTACCAATACATACACCATCTTTTAAATTGGCATTTTTTTTTTTTTTGCTAATCATCGCATTGTAATTGAATTAGTTGTATTTAATGATCTGAAACTTATCTTTGACGAAAAATTGTGTGGCTTGATTTTTTATAAAACCTACTAGATAAAGAAACATGTGTTGATCATTTTATATGATTTTTTAGCCTAGTTGAAGCATGTTTCACATGGTAACTATAGAAAGATAAGTTTCCACACTAATATGTTAGATGAAAAAGACCTTACAAGCCTCGATTTATACAGGAATTTGCAATCTGGAACAACAGGAGGCTAGTACAATAACCCAATGATGACAATGGAAAACATCTATAAAAGCTCTGTAACCAATGAATATTCTATATTATTTCATTAGATCCTTGATGCATGCCTAAAACCACCTTGTTATATTGTTTCTAAAATAATTAGTTTGAATACTTTTGACTATATACTTACATATTTTTGGTTTTTTAAGGTATTTTGATGTTAATGTGTGTCATAAAGCTAGGGTAAAAGCTAAGATATGGTTGAGAAGCAACCTCTTTCCCTATGCTTCACACCTAAGTCGTGCTTTGATGGTTTTTGGGGTTCTTTCTGAATGATAATATAAAATTCACACCCCATCCAAAATTCAGCATATTTGGCAGTTTTTAGGACTCCATCAAAGAGAATTGAATTGAACTGAAGAGAAGTCTTCCAAACAATAAAAACATGCCAAATATAACCATGTTCTTTGAAGAGAGTGTCCAGGAATCATCAATTTCAAACAATCAACATGGACTAGGGAGAAGTCCAACCTTATCCTGAATATGCTCATTGCTTACAAACAATAATGAAGGTAACACTTGAATTCGACAAAGATAAATGCATTACTAAAAATTATGACTTATTTTGTACACTTTATGTAAAAGTTTAAGTTTAAACTTTTAATTGTGAACCTAGCTTTGAATTTTGAACCTTTTACTGCACATTTACAACTCTATGGTAATTAATATGATGCTCTGTTTCATTTTGTGGTGGATGTTTCTATTATAGTTTGTTGATTATGAATTCTATATATTAAAGCTTGATGGTTTGTGTTATGTTTGATAATTTGATGACAATGTTATATATTATAACTATGAGATGATTGATCTTATAGGTGTACTAAGTAGTTGATTCTTTCATGATCATTTTTAATCCAGCTATAATCTATGTTTTTATGTTATCTACAACTAATTGTATATTCTGCATATCCTTTTGAATACAAATATATCAAAGTATATTATAATATATATTAAATAAAAAAAATATTCCCATAATGTTTTGAAAATTTCACTTCCCATTCCTTTTCCTTTCTCCCAACAACCTTGGATAAAAGGTTGTATTATAAACATAATGTTTAAAACTTGTATCCTAGAGTCTTTATTGTACCCTTCCACCTTCTCTAGTATATTTGTGCTTTAATGTTAAAAATTTCTCCCTATACCTTCTTGTGGCTTGTTTCTACTCTTTTAGTTCCAAAAATACAATGATTTTTTACATTTGTTGGATGTTAATGCCTTCATATCAAGTTAAAATCCACTTTTATTTAATATGTAGATGTGAAGAGGTATTTTTCATTTGGTTGTGCGAACTTTGTTTATTCCATCCAGTTATGCTTTGTGAACATTAAGGAATTAATGGAAATTAGTTAAATTATGGCGTGAATTACTACTTGACATGTTTTATGAATTTTGGAAGTGGTATGGTACCATAGTAAGTCATATCTCACTAAATTAGGTGGATTGGATGCACCTGCCATAACACATTCTACTGTGGTGATGCATTTTGTTTGTATTTCTTGTTAAATTTCATTTTTGTCGTTATTGTTGTTTATGGAAGTTGCTATTATTTAGAAAAACTAGGATGCTTGACAAATATCGTTGAGACTTGAGAATTTTCGCACGCAAATTATGTAGTCAACTCATTTTTTTTGTTTAGTCTCTTTCATGTTTTAAGTGTTCTCACTGATTAAACAAAGTATAAATATTTAGATTGGGATGATAAATCTTACTTTGGTTCAATCCAATGATAAATTGACCTTTTAAAATAAATATGTACTTATTAGTCATATATTTGAGTATTGAAGAGTCATTTAACAAGGTAAACTAGCCAAGCATTTGATCTCTTTTGTAAATGTGCAACCACTTAATGTAGTGGTTGGGGGATTGAAAATTCCTGTTATAAATTTATTTTATCTTGAATATAGTTATTTTATACACTAAATTCTTTCAAATGGTTTGAAAATGTCTCAAATCTTGAATTTGGAAATATTTAATGTAAGAGATAGATATTCTTCCATGTTAGCTCAATTTTAATAATATTCTTAAGGAAGGTGTTTTAGGATGTAGTGCTTTCAATGTTTTTGTCCCTCCAGTTCTTAGAATGAGAAATCATTTATGGGTGTCACAGAGTCATTACCTTCTTTCTTTTGGTATACAAGAGATATTCTATTTACCATGTGAAAATTTTTAATTTTCACTAAATGTGCATAATAACTTAAAGAGTCCAATTAACTTCATCTGTGTTCCCTTATATACAACATGTAGTGGCAGTATAAAATTTTGCAAGGAGATTCACTTGTCTTGTATAAACCATAAATATACAAGAGACATAGAATATAGTCTATCGTCTAGGGCCAAAACCTCTCCTACTTGAGAGGAAACCCCAAAAAAAATCTTCTTCTTATAGAGGTTCCAATTGAGGAAAACAAGGACCAATACCCTTCACTTACTTTCCACTCCAAGACCAAGACACAAGATCAACCTCCTGCTCCTTCCTCTTTCTTGAATTCTTCTTAAACCTTGGCTTTCTTCTACTCTAGGCCTTTGACCTTCTTGAATTCGTTCCGCAATCCTTGACCTTAATCCATGACCTTCTTAACTACCCCTTCTTCCACTTCGCCTCCCTAGGAGGATTGCACTTCTCCTTGAATTCCACTGCTGCAACATAATTATCCTCGGATTTTCTACAATAGATTTCTTGAACATATAGAGTTTTCGGCGTTTGAAATAGACCCAAAAATGTCCTTAAGAGATTCACGCTTCCTTATTTTTACTTCGTTGGTTGGGATGATTTTCCTGTTACTCTTTCGCACTTCTAACTACATACTTGGACGTCTAAATTTTTAAGTGGTATGAACTGAGGATGCGCTTGCCTATTTATAGTTGCTTCCCCCTCAAATTAGTTGACATGAAGAGGGTGGGCCTACATGTCTATTGGAGGAGATAATTAATTCCATCTCAAAGCCGACATGGGGAGATGCTTGTGCTTGTCTTGGAGGGATATTTGACACTTACATTGATTATTGACTCTTATACTAATGTAACATCCCCAAGAAGGGTCCTTCATACATGAAATTGAATCTATTTGATATTATGACCAACCCTAAAAGCTCAAAATGGGATCCATTACTAAAAATAAAATTCCTTGCTCATGAAAAACATGAGACAAGCATTACAAAAATAATTTTATTTTTCCTTACATCAATTACTTAAAATCACATTTACATATGTCATTATGAACAATGAACCTAGTTAATTTTCAACAAAAAGAATATGAAATTGTATTCCTTCATGAGGCCGGATAATTTTTTATGTATAAGTATGTTTGTCCGATCCTCCTGCGAAAATGGAAAAAACTTGATTCCTTCGGTAATATTGGCGTGAACCCTATTATGTTGAAATTGTTATGTCGGAAAGCAACTGTATATTTTAACATGCTTAGAATTTTCAACTGCAGGTTGCACTCCTATTTTACATTCATTCGTGGTAGTTCATTTTCATCTGGCTCTGGCTATGGCTTTGGCTATGAGATTCATTGCAATCCTCATGATTTTAAAATATTACGAAGATTATGAGTTATTGATGCTATTTGGAAAGTAATAAGGTTGCAAGTGTGGTACTGGGGGTTCAGTATTTGTACTTATATGAAAAATTTCATTTCAGTGACAACCCACATGGAACATGATGGCTTATGTCAAGGTAATCAAAATTTAAATGATTACATGCGGAGGTTCTAGAGGTTGCATCTGTGAGGGATTTTATTTACGGAGTCTTCATACTTTGTAATTCTACGTATTGGTATACTCATATCATAGAGATATGAGTTCAAAAACATTTGAAACATTCCATTTCTAGGAATTTAATAGAAAATGGGAATCTAAGAGCATGGGTTACATAATTTCTTAATACAAATATATTATAATAATTTATGTGGCATTTAAGAGCCTGTAAAGATATGATATTATTTTTTGTCAACTAGTCTAGCTGCAAGTAGAGTTGATTTTTAGTTTTGTTATGGATTTTGCTTAATATAACTATTCAGATATATGAGTCTTCGTTGGAAACCATTTCTTTCTTATTCCTTTCTCATAATCTTTGGAAGCATGGGCTGCAAAAAAAATTGTTCCTTGATAGCATTGGAAGGGGATCCAGAAATGATGAATGTGCATTCAAGAAGGAGATGAATGTAATATTCTCTAATCCCTCCATTTCCTATTTTATTAAGGCCTCTATTTTATGGTTTTCATTTATTCATATTTCTCAGTCATTGGCTCTCACAAAATAGGGTTGTTTCACTCCTACATAGTTGTCATCCAACTGTCGTTCCAACCATTCCATTACCCTTTCCATGAATTAGTGAAAATTTGAAATGGTATTGTACTAGCAAATTAATCCCACAATCATTACACTCCATTCTTCTTTCTCCTTTATTTGACCTCCAAATATGAATCTAGGAGTATATTGTTTGCCTTCCATAAATATGTACTTTTTGATTTGTTAATGAAAACCTAGATTGTTATATTTAAATCCTTTAGATATTTCTCAAGTTTCATGAGATTAAATGTTGTTGGATATTGGATTTTTTTTAATGTTGATATTGAATGCAGAATAAATACACTCGCAAAGGCGTATCAAATGTAAATAATGAACTTAACTTTGTATTATGCCAAAGTAATAACCATGAACAATACCACTCAGAATAGACTGATATATTGGTAAAGTGGATAAGCATGTGTATGTTGATTAGTGGGAAATGAATTGACCCACGTATATTTAATTCTCTCTTATCAAATATCCATAATTTATATATGGTGTCAAAGGAAAACTAGGTAGTCTGAAGACTATAAGTAGAAAATAACACCAATGCAGAAGTCATTTTGTAATTTTTATATATTTTCGTCTCCCACTCTTAAGCTATATCCTGCCCTTCGACAACATTAAAAAACATATCCGGTTTTTACAGTTATACAATTCTAGAATTTTGGAATTAGTCCCCTCCTAGCGGATGACATATCACTGGTTTTTCTAGCATTGGGGGTTTGTCAGCATTCGTTTTAGAGTTTTTTTCTCAAAAAGGCTCAATACATAATCATGAAATCCATGAAAATTCCTTACCCACGTGTAGCCATTTCTATGTAGTTCTTCACTTTTCATCATGAACTCCTACAGTTTTACTCCTTTTTGTTTATAAAATCTTCATCAAGATTGAATTGACCTTATTGTGTAAAGCATCAATTTATTCCTTAGAAAACTGCCCCATTTATACTAGCTTCTATTCATACAAATCAAATGCTTGTAGATGGTTTTGAATTACCTGATCATCATATCCAAAACTGAATAACTACACTAGCAAAAGCCTATCTAGACCTAGGTTTGATATAACTCCCATGCTTGATATTAAATGCAGAATAAATACACTAGCAGAGGCCTCTCAAATTTCACTAATGAACTTAAATTTGTATTATGCCAAAGTAATAACCATGAAAAATAGCACTCATAACATATATTTTCGTTGAGAAAGTGGATAAGTATGTGTATGTTGATTAGTTGGCAATGAATTGACCCAAGTATATTTAACTCTCTTTTCTTAAATATTCACAAATTATATATGTTGTCAAGGGAAAATTGGGTAGCCTGATGACTATAAGTAGACAAGCACATAAATGCAGAAGTCATATGGTATTTATTATATATTTTCCTCTCTAAGTCTAATCTATATCCTGCCCTTCAACAACATTAAAAAACATATCCAGTTTTATAGTTGTTAACACTGGAAAAACATACAGCAGAAGATGACATTAATTAATGTCAGACCAAAGGATTTACATGGCTGGAAGACATTACAAAATCTAGAAAGTATTTAAAAATCTCTAAGGTCTGAGGAAAATCAAATTTGAACTAGTTCTAATGTTATTTACGCACATAATCCTTTGTGAAGAGCACCCTCTACATGCCTTTTTTCCCAATATGTGCATATTCTTGAGAGTGGCAAAATGTCACTATCTGGGACCAGACAAAGCAAAGGGCAAGTGATGCCTTACATGAAGCCACCTAAGGATAGTACACAACGCCTCCTTAGACACTATGTGAACACAATATGGAATATTCAGAGCACAAAAAGGAATCATACCCCTCCTTTGGGTCACCATCCACTATGTACCAAGAGAGGGACGGAAGGATTTGAAATATCCTATATAAGACCACCATGAAATGAAGAATTAGTGATCACATTTTTATGCTAGCCAAAATTTCCCAAGAAATACCGGTGGTGTGTGACCCGGAGCTAAAGATAGAGGGGACTCAATTGTTAACCATCCAACAAGTTCAGTCAAACACAATAGAGAGAGAGGGAGACTGCACCGAGGCAATCTTGAGATAAAATTATCCTTGCATTGGGACCTAGAAGCATTGTCTACGAGCCCTTTGGCAAGAGAGTAAATTTTCACTCTTCTTACTACTAGCGCTCAATAAGAGGGGCCTAGAGCCACCGTTTCCATTATTTTTGTCGTTTGACTCTTTTCAGAGATTATGTTTATTTGTGTTTAGTTTTAGTTTAGTTTGAGTTTACATATTCATGCATTTTTCTCTATATACTGTGCTTATTGATTCTAGTTTGTTCCAGTAACTTGCTTGACTCCACTTCTATTTCTGCCTGTTACCAATAGCTTAATGGGGTAAAACACACCCCTTAAGTTGGTGTGATTTTGTACATACATGCACCAAACACACTCTAACAGGATTGGCGACTCCACTAACATTTCATTACCAAGTTGATGTGGTTGTGCCTTCTTTTCCAGAGACCTCTGTCTATGTTGTAGAGTGGAGCTGAATTTCCCCTGAGTTCTCTTGCAGTCCCTAGTTAATCCCAAGTGACAGACTGAAGTAGAGAAGCTCCTAAAATTTTTACTTGCAAGAATTTTTGAGCATTCTTTCCTCATAGACATGCAGGGTGTTCGTTCAAAGCTAACCCACGTACAGAAAGCGCACCTGTTTCAGCCTTTTCCGCATAAATTACAGAATGAGAAATTTCTCCCTAGTTTATGCCTTTTCCTACTTGTAAGGTGCTTGGAAGCCCTTAATACACCTGCCAACACTGGTTTTCATACCTCGTAGCTTGTTAAAACTCTTCTTTAGTTGCTTTTTGTAGGCTTAGTGTCAATTTTACTTCAAGTTGATTTTTGCAAAGTTCACACATAGTTTAAGTAGGGGAGAAAATTCACTTCCATTTCGAAAAAATTTTAATTTTAGAAAATTTTGGTACTTACACATCTAGATAACTAGCCCAAGAAAGTGGCCCAAGACCACGCATCCATAGATAGTTTTTTTTTTCTAGTGTAGAAGTTTTTAGTTTAGTTCAATTTTTTCACTAGGAATTTCGGGACTAGGATTGAATTGTTTATAGAAGAGCAAGTAATATTTGTTGCCTTTGCACCCTCTAGTGATCCTAGGTAAGCATATGAACACTCCCTATTCATAATTCACCATCTCCCTATAGTTAGTCACATAGATTAACTAGGAAAAATTGAAAGCAGCCCATTATCCGCACATGTTTTCCATTTGAACCAGGAACAATACAACATAGTTTAAATAGGGGATTTTGTAAAGGATCATCGATATCGACACATTCAAACTGTGTGCTTGTCCACTTTTTTCTCACACACACTCACCCACTAAGTGAAGCAAAGACACCTAAAACTAACTTAACCAAACTCACTAAATTCTCCCCACAGGGGCCACAAAAGAATTTATAGCTTAAGATAACATCAAGGGGGTAGGCATCCAATAATCCACCTTGATCATACTTCATATTTAAACATAGAAGTTGTGTATTCACAGAGCTTCAAATCCACCTATCAGCCCATGGCAAAGAAAACTCGAGTGCGGCAGAGACTCGTTTCAGAGGGGGTTAGGCTTAGGCGCAGTGCGTGCGGTATTAGTTGCGGCTACTAGACCCAGTTGATACTCGGTACTGTTAGCTAGCTACCAAGAATCTGAATACAAGAACACTCACGTGGTACGATGCTTCTTAGTGGAAAAAAACTAGGGCATCCTTTACCCTATAGGTGACGGTGCAAGCAAGCGCAAGACCCTCTACCCTTACCTTGGTGGATTCTCTTCGGCTAACTGGGGGCGTCACCAGCTCTTATGGGATGTTGTGCCAGCACTCGCAAGAAATATTCTCAAGGCCCAGTTACTTTAGAGTGTGTGAGGATGCATAAGTCTTCTAGAATTTTTATTATTATACGCAAATGAACAAAAACAACTTTTTTGATCGCTTGATCACATAGATTAATTTAAAGGGAAAATTATTTTATTTTTCGCTTTGTTTTATATATGTGACAAGAAGTTTGATTTTATCATAGACTCTATCCTCTCAAATGTTTTCCAAAACCAAACCTGGGTGACACCTAAAAGGTCCCAACAGAACCTCGTTGATCCAGGCGTCTTTTGGACCTCCCCTTATTACTGGGAGGGGTTCCAGGTCTTTCGCCATTCAAGCATCAAAGATGGAACGCTGCCACCATTATCAGTTCATCCTTTATTGGGGAAACCATAGTTGGGAACCCTAGTCAGTCTCCCAAAACCACACCACACACCACTCCTCCGACGACCCCAAGAGGGCAGAGGAGTGTGACCCATTCAGGAAGACAGTCGAATACATAGCAGGGTACGTCATAGACTAACCCTAGTTCTAAGTAGAACTTTGTGTCTTCACACATTGCAATGGCGTCAACCTCTCAGTCACCTTTCTTAGCCTCATTGAATCTACTTTATTTAACCAAGCTGATGAATGAACCCATCGCACAAGATCCTGCATGGCCTCTCATGCCCACAAACCTCCCTTAAGATATACCAAAGTTCGAAGGCAAGCAGGCGGAAGAACCAGGTAATCATGTCACGACCTTTCACCTATGGTGCTCATCAAACAATATCATTGACGACACTATTCGATTGAGATTATTTCAATGCACTCTTACAGGAGTAGCCACGAAGTGGTACGTGGAGCAACCCTCAGCTTCACATGGAACCTTTAGCGCTCTTGCTACTATGTTCCTAACATATTTTCAGTTACCCATTCACCATGATTCTGGAATGGAATTATTGACTCGTTTTAGACAAACCCCTACCGTCCATATCTCGGACCATCTCCATGAATGGAGACAACATTACAGTTTATGTAAGGCTAAAATCGATGATCAGTTTCTCTTAGATTTGTTCTTGAAAACTCTTACGGCGAAGATTTCAAAATATGTGGTGCAGAAAAACCCCACATTCGAAGAGGACGCAATCAACAAAGCCCAAAATGTCGAGCTAATTTATACGAAGTCAGGATACATTTATAATGTCCTACCTAATGCCCAGTGCCTGCAAACTTATCAAGAATTTCCAGGTGCATCAAACTCTGCAGACTGACTAATTGGGTCATCGACCCAAGGTTACCTAGGCAGCAACAGTCAAAACCCTGGTTACACATACAGTTCTACCCAGAACATGCCTCAACCTAGTTTTCAAATTCATCATATGTCTCAACAAAATTTGACCAATAGGGTGCCAGCGTATCACCAGGGAGGACCTTATCCTCTGACGCAATGGAATCAGTACGCAGAAAGAAACACTGACGGAAGAACTACCCTCCAATATTCATGTGTAAACGAGGGAGCATATTACGCTCAGTCCCCAATGCATTACGTGCAGTCGTCCCAAAACCAACCACACCAATATAATTAGGAGAACTACCTTCCTAATGTGGTGAAGAAAAAAATCCAAAAACAAGCCAAAATGGAACCCTAGATAGGGGGGTAGCAAGCAACAGTGCCCACCTCTATCCCAGGCTGGAGGAAACTCCAACAGGAATCAGAACCAAGAGCCAAGAAATTCCCAACGACAGAGAAAAAGGCCACCTCTATGAATAAACCATTCATGTTTGATATGTAGTGATTATGGTCACTATACTCACCACTGTCCCGACCTCCCTGATCTGAAGAAGCTACAAAGTAACTGAGGATAAGGAGGATCTTCCCTGCAAACAGTTGTGATGCAAGAACCTTTCCCCAATCAAGGGACGATAAGCACTCACCAGAAAAACCTAAACGACTCCAGGAAAACCCACCATGAAATCGACATGACTGGAGAAGAGATGCTTTTCAAAACATGGAATTGCAACTACGACACCCCACCAGACAACAGTACGTCAAGGGCAAGTACCAGTGCACTGACTACACCTTTGACCATTTCAAATATTCCTATAGAACCATTGCTGAAAATGGAAAAGGGACCTAATAGGCGAGCAGGAAACTACTCTAAAGTGGCCCATAATTTTAGCATCGTGGACGATTTAGCATAATCTCCCGTTGCTATGTCAGCTCTAGAAGTACTACAGTCATGCCCGAAACAACGAAAAGCCCTACTTTCTCTGTTAGGCACTATCGACCCTACTCATACACTCCCAATGTCTTTTGACTTAGACAAAGCCACCCCTAGGATTCGTTCCATGGTCACCTTCCAGACTAGACGAGGTGTCATAGACGAGGGTGAAAAATATCACTATTCACCGATGTGTCATAGACGAGGGTGCATCCACATGCATCATGCCAAAAAATGTTTAGCAAAAGTTAGGTTCTCTTGAACTAAAACCGACACACAACGAGAAGCATCCCCTAAAAAGCACTAATGTAATCCTACCCTGTGTAGGTACATCCTTGGATGTGCTCTCAGGGTACCAATAATATGGCCTCAGCCAATTCAAACCGTTGTATGTTCTAGGGTCATTCCTCGGAGATCCTGCCATTATCCCTGAGTCATTACCTGATGTCACAGGGGCTCTGGTGTGCATGGTGTCCACACCAATTGCCGAAGCTAGTTAGGACACAAACACAAGTATTAATGAAACCAAGGCATCGGCCCTGGTAGCCTCTATAGCCTACGCCACCTCACAAACCACTTTCCTCTACCCCCCAGCTGGCTTCCTCTCCCAGCAAGTTTTGGCAACACTGGTGTGACCCAACATATTGTTGGAAATTCTAGTTTGGTACCTCGTTCCCCTTGCAAGAACAGGAGCCACCCACGTTACTGCGACAGGGTTGAAGACCCTCAGTCCCGAGGAGCCCCCACCCATCCAAGAAACAGTCAATACCACACTTGCAAAGGAATTTCCCATTGCAAAACCGATGATCACGGCTAAGAAAATCGAGAAGAGAGGAAAGAAGATTGTGACCCCCGCAAAACTATGGGAATCACCGTTTTGCTCCATATGCAACATAATAGATCACCCTATCCATATTTGTCCAAAGCTGGATGAATTAAAACCTCTCCTTGGCTCTGAAACATACATCGCAATGTCGTGTTCCCGTAAATAGGAACCTACCACCAAACGTAAAGGGAAAGTGTTGCGTACCAATCATGCATGTGCTCTCTGCAGCAACTATGGGCATTATACCCACCATTTCCTTGAGATATCTCGATATATGGATGCCTTACATGCCATCAAGCGATCCTATCCAGAGGATCCCCCCACCCAATCTGTCAGAGATGAACCTCATATCATCCTATACTTACAGGAAGAACGACAATCACCTAAAAGGCTCCCTGCCAGACCACCCCCCCAATCAAAAGATGCGTACTTTGTGATGAACTTGATCATTTCATCATTGACTTCCGAGCCTCGGAAATGTTTCAACGATGGTAACCAGTCCATATAGTATACTGCACCAACTTGGATGTCCCATATTCCTGTCAGATATGCGGTGAAAACCACCCAGTACGTCTTTGTCACTATATACCAAGATTCCATACAGCTCTAGACTGTATGAGATCAACCATATTATGCCTCTCCCAAGAAGGTGGCATGGACTTGGAATCCATGAACAGTTTTACAACATAAGTGGATGTGATAGACAGATCCATCCTGTTCTTGTCAACTAAAAGGCAACCAATCAGGGAGATTTTCACCCCACCAAATGCCGATGACACAACACACCATATATGATTCATGTCATCATGCATCGGAACCATGACTCGAGTTGTCTGCTCATCTACCATAGGTGTCGAGTCAGTTGCAACTACGAGAGTAGATGTTCCTACGATAGTGCAAACCCAATCTATTTGCACACTATCAATTGCGTCTCGTTCCACCACATCCACGATGGAATCCTTCTCGTGTTCCTCATCTAGCTCCACATGGATTACCCCCATTCAGCATAAACCTACATAGGAACAATCCCCGTTCGGGTCCTTGTTTCATTTGGATGAGGATATGATGGAGCCAAATTACCCATGGGATGCAATGCATCACTATTCGCTTTTTCTATCGAGGAAAATGTTCAATCCTACATATCCCAAGATCCGGCAAAGATCAAAGAAATCTCACAGGGGGCAACATGCTCTTCAGAAGAAATAACCTCTTATACTAAATTGCTACAAGAGTATAGAGATATCTTCACCTGGGACTACTCAGAAATGCCTGGGCTCAATCCTACTATTGTAAAGCACCATATTGACACTTGGCCTGACTTACCTTTAGTGCATCGGAAACAACGTCAAATACACCCCTCTAAGGCAGAAGTAATAAAGTGAGAAATAAAAAAGCTTCACAAAGCTGGGTTTATCTACCCCATCGCCTATACATGTTGGGTTTCCAAACCTGTTCCCGTCATGAAAAAGCAGGGCACTATACATGTTTGCACCGATTTTTGAGATTTGAAATAAGCTTGTCCTAAAGACAATTTACCCACTCCATTCATTGACCAAGTCATCGATGCTTGCACAGGACACGAGGCTCTATCCTTCATGGATGGGCTCTTCGGGTACAATCAAATCCAAACTCACCATATAGACCGGTACAAAACCGCGTTCACCACCACCTAGGGAACATTTGCATACAAGGTAATTCCATTTGGCCTAAAAAATGCTGGAGCCACCTTCCAGTGGGTGATGAATGATATATTTCATGACTTGGCGCACCTTATCCTCGCCTACTTAGACGACCTGATGGTCTTCTCTAAGAAGCGCTAAGACCATCTTGATGATTTGCGATTGGTATTCCAATGATGACGTCAATACAACCTTATGCTTGAACCCCCTAAAGTGTGTCTTATGCATTAGCGTAGGAATATTGTTAGGTTTTATTGTGTCCCAGTAAGGGATTTGTGTTGACCCCCTCAAGGCCCAAGCCATTAAAGAGGTACCACCACCTCGAACCCTCAGGCACATTCAAAGCTTATAGGGGAAGGCCAATTTTATGAGACACTTTGTCACAGATTATGCCACCTATGCTCAAGGGTCCCTATTCCTCCTTCGCTAGGACATCCCATTTATATGGGACGATCATGCCCAGAAAGAATTTTATGCGCTGAAAGAAATGTTACCTTCGACACCACTCATTAGTCCCCCAGAATATGACAAAGATTATATCCTGTATCTATCAGCTTCTGAATCCACATTGGCCAGAGTATTGATCCAAGAAGTCCCATATGGGAAGGACCACGTAATCTATTAAGTCAGCAAAACCTTATCAGACCCAGCATTAAGATATGAACCCGAAGAAAAGACCTAGCATTAATGCATGCAATCCAAAAACTTCACCACTACATCATCTTAAAAACCAATACGGTCATCGCAGATATTAATTCCATCAAATACCTGCTCACGTGCCACCTAATGAACCACAAGTACGCCCGTTGGATAGTCATTCTCTAAGAATATGACTTGCATTTTCACTCCCCTAAAAGAAGAAAGGTGCTTTCCTTAGTAGAGTTCATTACGGATCTCCTAGGGGATTCAAAGGGATCACGAGTAAATGATACACTACCAGATGAATATATTTTCTTCATAGCAATCGACGACCCTTGGTACGGAGACATCCTCCTATTACTTCGAACCCAAAATTTTAGACCTCATCTCACACAAGACGACTGTCAGCGCATATGCTGGGAGGCCCCTCAATATATCCTCATGGGAGATGTCTTATACCGACGTGGCATCAATACCATTTTGCATTGATGCCTCACTCACGACCAAGCGGAACAAGCCCTTAATTACTTCCATGGAGGTGCTTGTGGCGGCAACCTATCCGGAATGGCTACTGCTCAAAAATTCCTATGGGCAGGATATTTTTGGCCCTCTCTATTTCACAACTACATCACAGCAGTCAAAATATGTGAATGACGCCAACGCTTCGCTAATAAGGCAAGAGCACCACCTGCTCCTCTACACCCTATCATAGTAGTCAGCCCCTTTTGTAAATGGGGGATTGACTTCATGAATTATAACCCCACCTCATTGGGCAACCATAAATACATCATTGTGGCTGTCGATTATTTCACCAAGTGGACTAAGGTCGTGCCTATATACAACAACACAGCAGAAACAGTCACTCAATTTCTATTCAACCACGTGATCGCCCGACTCAGCATCCCCAAAGAGTTAGTCTTCGACCATGGGAAACACGTTGAGAATGAATTTTTTGAGGAGCTATCTCGCCATCTCAGATTCACCCACGAATTCACTTCACCATACTACCCCTAGTCCAATGGACAGTTAGAAGCTTTTAACAAATTACTCAAAACTATGTTGCAATGGATGGTGAATAACCATAAAACCAACTGGCACCACATGCTCTTTTCCGCCCTGTGGGTATATCACATGAATATCAAGACATCCACTAGTTTCACTCCCTTCCACTTGGTAAATGGTGTCAAAGTCCTGATTCCCATAGAATGCAAGATCCAAAATTTTCTTGCCGCCATCGAACTCCTCGATGACACCCAACCTCTAGAATAGTGCATAGTATGATTAGAGTTTGTCGACAAAAGTAACAATACTGGCTGTAACACAACGAGGCCCATAAGAAAATGGTAAAATAATCATTCGACTGCAACATCACCCCTCGCTCATTCACCGAGGGAGAACTAGTCCTCCACTATGATGTCACAAAAGAAGCCTTAGTGCTAGGAAAGTTCGAAACCTTATGGAAGGGACCCTACATCATCAAAAATTGACTCCGAAAGGGGGCATACATCTTGACGGAACCGAACGAGACATGCCTCAACAACCCCATCAATTGCCTCTACCTCAAGAAGTTTTACCCATAAGGGTCAAAACAGCCCTTCCCCTAGAGTGAAAGTACACAAAAACCACACCACTGAAATTTTTTGACCAAAATACTTATTAAACATGCTCAAAGTGCCACCGTGGATCACCAACCTGAACCCTATTTCGGATTTTCTGATGGAGCATCATGATGGTATCAAAGTTTAGTTGCAACTGCCTGGGTCATCTACCACCTTAATCGATCACCACTATTTTCAAATGGTGTGTGCATCGATTGAGAAACAAACAATTAGGAAGAATATGACACCATCATCGGACTTATGTGTGATTCCCTCCATCAAGGTATACACCATATGCATATCTACCTCGATTCCCTGTCAGTAGTGTCTCAGTTAAACCAAACATTTGAAACAAGAGATACACATCTGTTTAGAAAATATTTTCATTCCAAACGATTAAGCAGAAAATTTGAATATATCACATTTACACATATACCAAGAAGCCAAAACCAAACAGTTGATCACATAGCTAACAATATCCTAAACCGGAATGCACCTAAAATAAACCATCATATATAAGAACCAAAAATATAGATGTCCAACAACATAACATCATACATGAACTAAAACAAGTGACACACCATGTACAGCCACAAAATAGATCTCTCATATATATATATATATCACAATGTATATGGCTGAGTACAAAAAATAGTGTCGCTAGCCCATCGGCCAACCAAAAGATACATAAGTCATCAAAATTAAGGGAAGCATCCTCATAACGGGTGCTTTCCTTATGTACAAGTATGCTCTAGGATGGTGCCCCCTCAAAAGGGGCACCTGGACCAACCACTGCCCCCAGTGCCATGATCGGAGCTGTCGTCGCAACTGCGATCGCCACTCTGCAGAGAACGGGACAATAGTCCCTCTCGCAGGCCATAAAAGTTTCTAACCAGATCTCCTCGAAGTCATCCATGAAACCCCGAGCAAGCATCCCCTAGGTCAAGCAGTCCACACAACCCTGGAAATCCTCAAAAACTAACACATGAGCGGTCATTTCTGCAATACAAGCCTATGTTGTATCTGCGTGAGCCACTACCACATCGGCACGAGCTTGCTCGGCCGAAATATGTCCAGAAGCTGAGCTTCTACCCTCCCCTAAAGGGCCAGCACCACCACCAGGTCTGCCAGCACCACCACCTATTCCACTTGCATCACGTCCTCCCTAACCACCTCTAGGTCATCCCGGAGGATTGTGGCTCGCCAGTCGAGCCACAGGATGACCCACCTCGCCAACATATGCACCAGTAACCAAAATGATGTCAGTGTCAGTAGCTAAACACGTAAGTACATACATACTCAAGTAAATGCAGAAAACATACAAAACGTATCTGCTAGCCCCCAAACATAACCATATGGAATACCCATGTTTGGATCACCCTGGAAGTCCATTCTCACATACGGGTATGGAAAAAACATGTGTGGGTTGGCTCCAAACCAGGCCTCTATCGTGGTGTTCAAATAATGCCCCACCATGCCATGACTACCTTGCGGCATCATCGAAGCCCATCTCCTTATACAAGGCTCCTTTGGCCCCCCAGGAGGCACCGCCTCTACTGGCCTTAGTAGCACTACCCTTTCATACATGATGTTGCACAAGATACTGACATACACAAATGACTTAGATCCACGTTAAACCTTGTTCAGTTGCGACACCATCCTGTCAAAAAAGAAATGGGTGAAGTAAAAAAAAATGACCAGACCTCAGCCGGCATAGAACTCCAGCCTGCAGGCCTGATGCCTGATGTGGAGAAACCAACCCCACCAATCATACAATCACTGCCAGAGCACACCGCTCTTCCAAATCTGTAACTGATACAATGCTGATGCATTCCTCCGAAAGAGGTGCTCTACCAGAGTGATGTCTTTGAAATCTCTCCAAGTCCACACTCTCAGAAGGGAGTGGATATCTCAGTGCCTCACCCTAAAGCAGTAACCTGGTCACAAAATATACATCCGTCTCAGGACGAATGACTAGGTTCGTCACCCGCAACACGAACATGTTGCATCTCCTATGCCAATGTTGGATAATGTACCGTAGCAGTCGATCCTACGATCGAAGAAACTCATTCTCCGCAAAGTTTGGGATACCCCATAGTGCTAGCAGACGGCACGCCTTAGCAACAACAACTAGCTAGGCATGGAGCTCAGGCTAATCCCACTCCCTCCACAATAGCCTGTCATCAAAACAGGTACCCATCAATACAGAGAAAAAACCAAAAAATAGGCAAAAAGCAAAACAATTTTCAGTCTCGTCTTTATGCGCATATCCCTTAGATAGGCATGCTTAGCGCGCACCTGTATTTTTCACAGGCGCACGCCAAAAATGGGGAATAGAGCACTTCCGCGTGCTTGTCCCCAAAAACTGCGTGTAAGGGAAGCACACCTTTGCCCAAATCGCCAAAGTTACCCAAAATCTATAAAAACCCAATCTTTACGAACCCCAGCACCATCAAATTGAAAAAATTCAAGTACAACACGTCATGAAGGTTACCTAGGCCCGATCTCGTGAGTCCCTGGTGCTCACTATGACCGCAACGGCAAGAAATGCTACGCAGAGTCCTCTGACCTCTCAAAAACTCAGCAAGTATAAATGAATTGAATTAGGGCCATATCCACCTATATATCGCCCTTTTCAAAAACTCCATAGGACCATAACGAGAGATCAGAAGGTTCTTTCTCCTAATCATAACTTGCACCAAAATCATCAATCCATGATGAACAGAGATGATGCCACGCCACACATTCGCACTGCCGAAAAATTAAATTTTCAGCGTCGGCAAGTATGCCCTCTCTCATATTCTTTTTAAATCTCATGACTTTCAATAATATTTTGATAAAGAAGAGGCTTTCACTTGAGGCAGTTGTTTTTGCAGGAAAAACTCGCAAACCATTCACAACACCATCTACTAAAATTCCCAAAGCAAGTATCATTCTACCCCCAGCATGATAGAGTGCTAGTCAACTCTGCATATCTGGGCATCATTTCTCCATAAGAAATCAGCCATAGGGTCCTCATATCTGACTGTGTTTATCATTACCTCACCTTGCATATGATAAACATCTACGTTGGTTGGTAGAGCCTCCCCTCCATGGCACCCATCCCCCACAGTAGACCATATCACAGCAAAAGTCACACCATGGCCATACCACTTTAGTCCGAGAAGCACCTCATGCCCATCCATTCATCATGCATAAGGTCAAGTTTACGATATAGGCTGAAACCCCCTTCCTGGACGACCAGGTTGTACAAGCAGATCAAAAGCGCACCACCGTGCCTCGCATTTGGCCGACCATAGCTTACTAACATAATCCCATCTGCGATAATTTTTCATCCGCTTCATCAACCCCACACATTAGATCAACCAATGGGACCCCCACCCCTAGTAAAACACTGTCCTCACAACATCATTGAGTGAACACTTTCATGTTTTGGGGTACCCATCTCTGTGTTTTGTACAAACCAAACCCCATTATTTTATTCTTTTGGTAAGTGTACAAAGACCACAAATGGCGCACTTCGTCCCTTCACCCTCTCATTTCACCTTTTCTCCCATGGAAGCAGTCCCTAAACACCCTTGTTCAGAGTATTTCACCCCCACTCACAAGCCATCATGACATTCATAGCCAGTTTAAACCCACCCTGGAAGTCCTACCAACTCTAGGGATTTTCCCATCAAAAATTATTATGACTGCCACCAAGCCACTTAGTATACTCCAACCTTGGGCCATTGAATCCCCATCATCCGTTTTTAGTCACCCCTCACCAACATGCCTATGTTAAAACCATCACATCTAGGTTCCCGACCCCTCATGTCGATGACCCATCATTCGATTGAGGCTTCCTTTTTGTCGACCTCAACACCTCTTTTCCAAAAAGGAAGTGGTACCTTGGATCACCCCTCTCCATACAAGGGGCATCCTTGGATGGCACTATGGGAGACATCATTGTCATCAGATGTCATCGATCCTCCTAACATTCAACTATGACACAAGCTTTCATGTCAAGATGGTATTGTACCTTACAACCATTGCACTTTGATTAAATCCGTCAAAGACTCGTGCCTCCATAAGCGTCTCTGTCAATAATGCTTACACGGGAAGGTCCCAGCCAAAACCTATGTGTACAATGCGTAGCTATATGCCATACCAATTCTACGCATATGGGTACCACATTCCACCTATTTTCAAATAAAAAATGCCCCTAATGGGGTCAGCAGTTGTCGTCAACAACCGCCAATGTCGCTACCATAATAGTGACATAGACAAAAAATATAATATGTCAATTTTTTTTAACTAGCCACAACATCACGAGCATGGGACATGCCCTCCTTGTTGAAAATTTGTATATGAATTTTAAATTGTATTTTCTTACAGGGATCCCTTAGGTCATGGTCATTCTTGGAACTGGTGCCGGGTTTTTTCAATTCCAAGGCTTCACACAGGTCTCTCTCTCTCTCTCTATGCACGATACAGAAAAGAAACTATAATATATTTCGACTATACATTCCTTCCTAGACCTCACACATTAGGGGGAAATTGTTAACACTGGAAAATCATACAGCAGAAGATGACATTAATTAATGTCAGGCCAAAGGATTTACAGGGCTAGAAGACATTACAGAATCTGGAAAGTATTTAAAAATCTCTAAGGTTTGAGGAAAATCAAATTTGAACTAGTCCTAAATGTTATTTGTGCACATAATCCTTCGTGAAGAGCACCTTCTGCACGCCATTTTTTCCTGATATTCATGCATTCCTGAGAGTGGTGAAATGTCACTATCCAGGACCACACAAAGAAAAGGACAAGTGATGCCTTATATGAAGTCGCCTAAGGACAACAACCAATGCCTCCTTAGACACTATGTGAGAACACAATGGAATATTTGGAGCTCAGAAAGGAATCATACCCCTCTCTTGGGTCACCATACTTCATGTACCAAGAGAGGGAAGGGAGGATTTGAAATCTCATATATAAGACCACCATGAGATGAAGAATTGATGATCACATTGTTATGTTGGCCAGAACTGCCCAAGCAATACCAGCAGTGTGTGACCGAGAGATGAAGATAGAGGGGACTCAATTGTTGGCCATCCAAGAAGTTTAGTCCAACACAGTAGAGCGAGAGGGAGATTGCACCGAGTCAAGCTTGGGATAAAAACATCCTTGCATCGGGACCTAGTGTTGCACTAAAAAATGTCACCTTGACATTTTTCTAACTGTATGAGCTCATTAACACTCATACATACCTCCTCTACAAGTCTTACAACCTTTACTCCTCATGTCAAGCCCTGAAACAAGAAGAAAAACCCTAAAAACCTCTGAAAGAATGGGTACGCAGGTAACATGAAGCCTGCCTGCGTTCCTGGCTTGGGTACACAGGTAATGCATGGCTTACCTGCGTTCTAGAATGCAATTTTCCTTTCAAATGCCTGCATACCCCCTCCAAAATAAAAAAAGCGAGAAAGTAAAGTTAAAAAGTTGATTTGAGGTCAATTCTAGAAGGTTCTAGATGAGAATTTTTGGGGATGAGTACGCTTTGATAAGGTGCATGTATCCCTCACCTTAAGGAACTAATCCCTTGATGTGAGGATTCTATCCCTTTGAAGGAGGATTCTATCCCTTCAAAGGTGGAATCCTAACCTCCTCATCTGCTCTATAAAAGGAGGCATTGGGTAGCCTCAATGGGTTAGTTTTTGGAGATTGATAATTGGAGTTCAAGCTTTATGTGTGATTGAGTTGAGGTGCTGTTGAGATTTAGTCTTCTTTCTATTGAGCTTTTGAGAGGAAATATCACATACCTCTTTGTGCTCTTGGAGGAAGAGTGCAAGGCTTATCAAAGTATAGGAGACTCCTGCTTCGAACCCCGGGAAGGCCTTTCAAACATCAAGGCTAAGGTTGTAAGGTTCTTATGTTATTTTAAGATTAATACAATCAAGTTTTGTTTTTCTCAATAAATTGTCGTTTGATTGTTTATTTCAATAAGCTATTGTTTGATCGTTTATTTCATAGATTCCCTGATCACTATGATAGGTATGTTTTATAATTATTTTTTATACAGGTGCTGTTTAATATTTGCTTGTTTGTGATTGCAAGTCGACAAAATACGACACTTTGTTGCGACGGAAGACGACACTTTCTTGCAAAGAAAGAACTCTTGTTGCGACGGAAGAACTCTTGTTGCGATGAAAGCACTACAACTGCAAATAAGCATTTGGATCTAAGGTAGGATCGACACCTTCATAGAGAAATACAAACTTAGTTGTTCGTTTGTTGCTAGATTGTCTTCTGACACTAGGGAGATCGATATTGTCCGCAAAAACAATTTATCCGGCCAACACCTAGAACCATTGTCTAGGGGCCCTTTGGCAAGAGGGTAAATTTTCAGTCTTCTTACTACCAGCGCTCAATAAGAGGGGTCTAGAGCCACCATTTTCATTATTGTTGTCATTTGACTCTTTTGAGAGCTTATGTTTATTTATTTTTAGTTTATTTTTAGTTTTAGTTTACACATGCATGTTTTTTCCTCTATATAGTATGCTTATTGATTCTAGCTTTTTCCACTAACTTGCTTGACTCCACTTCTATTTCTGCCTGTTACCAATAGCTTAACAGGGTAGACCACACCCCTTAAGTTGGTTTGATTTCGTACATAAGTGCACCAAACACACTACAAAAATAGTCGTATTGTTCTTGAATTGTGGAATCATTGCCCTCCTAGTAGATGAGAAATCATTGGTTTGTCTAGCATTGGGGGTTTTTCAACATTGGTTTGAGATTTTTTTTTCTCGGAAAGGCACAATACATAATCATGAAATCCATTTTGGACCAAATCCCCTAAAATTCCTTACACACATTTATCCATTTCTCTGTAGTTCTTGACTTTTCATCATGAACTCCTTTACTTTTACTCCTTGTTGTTTATGAACTCTTCATTAGATTGAATTTACCTTACTTTGAAAGCATCAATTTATTCCTTAGACAACTGCCCCATTTGTACTATCTTCTTTTCATACAAATCCAATTCATGTGGATTGTTTCGAATCATCTCCTCATCATATCTAAAAATGAATAAGTATGAGATATTGCATTAATATAGCCAATAGAAGTCTATGGTTGAGAGCCATTTCAAGCAGGTAAATAAATTCAGCTTATTATTAGAATTGCTTCCTCTCACAAAATTCTATCAATACATTCTCTTGAGATTAAGGTCAAGTAAAATTGATTAAATCGTGTAGGTTTCTATCATCCCTTGATGTAACTGGAAATATATTTTAAATAACTTGAACTTAATTTAGCTATAGATCATTTCCTGTAACTTACTCTAACACATCAGTCTGTAAAAGATGACCAAACATTGGATATATTAGGTTTAGACGACCATACAACATAGACAAATTAAGATAAAAATCACTCAAAATGTGAATTAATAAATCTACAAAAGATACTTCTTTGTGCCTCAAAGCACTTGAGTGCGTTCAATTAAATAAGTGATACATAATCTATTACATGTTTGAATCTCTCTATGATACAATCATTTATCTAACAATTTCATTCTTGTATTTATTGATTTTGGAGCATAAGTTTGTTGGAGGGATTTCCCATAAAATATTATTAGAGATATTTTAGGCATGAAGATATATAAAAATATTTATGGGTAATAATATTTTCTGAGAATAACAATCCGTGGGCATACTTCTAGATAATAAGATGTTAAAATTCATAATATTAAGCTATAGATATTTTTGATGATGGACCAAGCTCCCTATTATAATGGGTTGAGATTCACTATTTTGTTAGGAGTGTGAGGACTTGGCTTAAGTAGAAATGGAAGAGGGAGAAGATTCTCTCTCTCTCTCTCTCTCTCTCTCTCTCTATCTCTCTATTTGTGTGTCATTATCATGGGAGTAATGCAAACCTTGATAATTCCCTTTAGAGAATGCCCAAACCTCATGGGGCTTGGCTAAATAATTCTTGGAGGAGATTTAGTGTGAATTGAATTCCTCTCCTGACAACAAAACTTGAGGGAACACGTTCATGTAAGTGAATGGAAACATCAAATGAAATCATATGTTGTAATTGTAGCAAGAAAAAACTTATGATGAGAAGAGGAGCTTATTTGAGTTTTGAATTTTTTCTGTTATAGTTATTTTGGAATCAGTTTTTAGAGCTTTTTCTTTGTCCAATATTCCACATTGAGAATATAAGTGTTAGATGTAAAAATCCCCATAGAAAATTTTACATTGTTGATTCTCCTGTTTGTGATTAATATGTCAGTTTTCATGGCCTAGTCGAAGGGGAGAATATGGAACTTGGTCGTGATTCTGATACAAGTGGACATGTAAATTTCTTACAAAAGCTTTCTTTTTTTTGTATTTCTCTCCACCTGTTTCTATAGTACTGAATAGTTGTAGTCATGATCCAGATTTATGCAGGAATGCAACAGAATACATAAATAACCATAAACATAGAAATACAGCGGAAATAAGGCTTCATTTCATTAATATCAAATGACATAAATATGCTTACAAACATGATGGAAATAAAATAGCTAGGGTGCTGGTAGAGAATCTCTGAGAAGAGATGTGGTGACTACAGACCTCTGAACTATATTAAAATGAGGCTCAAGGGCCTATTTATTATGGAGAAACAATGGAGAATTCTAAACGTCCAAAAACCTAACCCTAGGAGATGAAGTGCCAAAACAATGGGACCCATTTGGGTAAATTGGTGTTTCAACTTCCCAAGGACGTAACTTCAGCATACTATCTCTTTTTGGGGCTTCAAAATGGCTCCGGAAGTTCAGGACCCAAAAAAATACTAAAAATAGTAAGTTGTGAAAAAAACTGAAAGAGACAATGGTGGGGCCCCAAGCGGAATAGGTGTGTGGCCACCAATATCCACCTAGATCATTCCTCCCCCCTTTGGAAGCAATGGTCCCCATTGTGTTGAGTTCCTCCATGAGATGAGGAAAATTCTGTTGAACTTGGTCCCTGGTGAACCACTTTCCTTGGTGCAGGAGTTGGCCAGCTTCCACAACTGATACAGTTGGATCTTCTGTCGATGAGTGTTCTTGATTTGCATGTCAATGATACAGTCTATGGTGGCCTGCTCCATGCAGTATGGGTTTAACTCTTTTGGTGTGAGTTCTTTTGCAATGTCAGAGGTGTCCAATAGAGGTGGGAAGTAGGGACGAAGGCGGTCTACATTGAATACTGGGTGCAGACCAAGCAATGGTGGAATATTGAGCTCGAAGACATTTTTCCCTATAGCCTTGGTGATGGTGTACATCCCATATCATAGTGGGCGAATCTTGCGGTGACGTCCAGTGAGGCGCTCCTTCTGCAAATTTAGCCACACTTTTTCACCCACATGGAAGTTGTGTGGTACCCAATGTTGACCATGTCATTGCTTGTACTTAGCATTGGCTCTGTCTAATATGTCATGAACCTATTGGCAGATGTGTTGAATGCGCTCGATGAAGTTTTTTTCTTTGTTAGCTTCAGACTGGACATGAGCCGAATCGGCCTGACTAGTTGCAAATGGCATGGCTATGTGAATGGAACATAGTGGTTGGAATACCAAGCCCACCTAAAAGGGGCTATGGTTGGTTGCGCTATGGAGAGCCTGGTTATAACTATGTTTTACATAGGTAAGGCTCTCATCCCATGTGTGTGGATGCTTTGAATTGTACATGCGTAGAATGTGTACAATCATCCTGTTGATGACCTATGTCTTGCCATTAGTTTGGGGATGGAAAGCTGTGGAGTTGGTGAGCTTGGTATCCAACATTGACCAGAGGATAGACCAAAATGTGTTGAGGAACCTTCTGTCACGATTTGATATGATATATTGTGGGATCCCAAAGTGCACTCACACTCGTTCAAAGAAGAGTTTAGCAGTGGCTGCTGCTATGATATTCTTCTTGCAGGCCACCATAATGGCCATCTTTTAGAATCTTTAGATGACCACGAAAACACAGTTGTTTCCATGCTTAGTAGAATGAAGGCCTAACATGTAATCCATGGATATGGATTCCCAAGGTCGACTAGGGGTAGGTAGCGGATTATAGAGCCCTTGCTTCTTGATGGTTGGTTTGGTAATGGTGCACGCAGTCCAGGATCTAATGTACTTCCCAACATCCTATCGAAGTTTCAGCCAATATAAATACTTCTGCAGTACTGCCACTGTTCTCTCAACCCCAAAATTCCCAGCGACTCGACTGTAGTGTGCTTCCCATATCATCTTGGCACACTCACTTGAAGGAAGACAAAGATGTCCCAGGTGGCATAATAATCCATCTTCGAGGTGAAAATTTGGAACTTGCATACCCCCCAAGAGTGCCTTGTATGTGTGGTTGAATTTTGGATCGCTCTTGTAGAGAAGTGGCCAATCAGAAGTCTCATGCCCACAAGAGTTGAGAACGGTGGTTATCGCCACAATCGGTGGTCGACTGAGGCAATCTGCAACATTATGAGTGCTACCCTTCTTGTACTTGATGTTCAAATAAAATTGTTGTAGATATGTGGACCACTTCTAATGGCAATTGTTTTGCAACTTCCCTTGTGTCTGTATGAACTGCAATGGTCAGTGGTCTATGTGGATGATTCTCTCCTTCCCCAAAATGTAATGCTTCCATTATCAACAAGCCTACACAATGGAATACATTTCTTTGTCATAAGTGAGATACTTTCGAACTGTGTTGGACAATATCTCACTGTGATATGCCACTAGATGCCCCTGTTGAGTAAGAACTGCCCCAATAGCATAGTCAGAGGCATATGTCTCGATCTCAAATGGTTGTTGCAAGTCTGGTAATGTGAGCACTGGGGCAGAACAGAGGCGATGTTTCAATTCTATGAACACCTTCTGTTGATATTCTGGCCAATATAATTTTTCTTTCACTCCTCCCTTGGTGATTTGACTCAAGGGCCAAGTGATATGAGAGAATCCCAACATGAACCTGCGGTAGAAATTAGCAAGACAGAGAAAGCTACGAAGCTCTGTTAGGGTGGTTGGGGCTACCCAATCCCGAATGACTTGGATCTTGGCTGGATCCACATGCACCCCCCTTTCATCAATAATGTATCCCAAATATTGAACCTGGGTCATGCCAAAATTGCACTTCTCCAAATTGGCACACAACTTGTGTTGCCGCAGTGTTTTGAGGACTTCTCAGATGTGGTGGAGGTTCTCTTCCCAAGTCTGGCTGAGGATAAGAATGTCATCCAAGTATAACACTACAAATGAGCTGGTGAATGGATGCAAGATGTCGTCCATCAACCTCATGAAGGTTGCGGGAGAATTTGTCAATCCGAACGGCATGACGAGCCATTCAAAAAGGCCATCCTTGGCTTTGAAGGTAGTCTTCCACACATCAAAGGGTTCGATTGGTACCTGGTGATACCCAGACTTCAAGTCAATCTTGCTGAAATATTTTTCCCCTTTGAGGTGCTCCATAAGGTCATCAATACGTTGGATCGGGTACCTATTCCAGACATTGATCTTGTTCAACGCCCGACAATCAATACATAGTCTCCAAGTCCCATCCTTCTTCTGTACCAACACGATCGGGCTCCCACAGGGCAATGAACTTGGCCGGATGTGACCTTTCTATAGTAGCTCCTGAATCTGCCTCTTGATTTCATCATTCTCCAGAATAGAGCGCCTATAGATCGGTCCATTGTGTAGCAGTGCACATGGGGTCGGGTCAATGGGGTGCTTGACCTGACAGTGTAGAGGCACCCCTCTGGGTGAGGTGAAGATGTCCCCATACTCCTCCACAACCTTGTCCATTTGTTGTTGTCATGCAGAGGAGCCATGTCTGGAGGTCATGGTCACAGTCTTCTTGTTGCCCTGGGGGCGGATCATTAGGAAAACAAATTTCCTAGTTTGGGAAATGAGCTTACTACATTGTTTTGTAGTAACCAAAGAGATAGTGGGAGGCAGTGGTACCTCTAGTATCCTCTACAATTTATTTCCCAAAGTAAAAATAACGGCGCGAGGTCAGGACTCATACACAGCATGTCGCTTGCACAAGTATGGTTGGCCTAGTAATACATCAGAAACATCAATAGGAGAAATTTCACACAATACCTCATCCGTGAAGCGCTTGATTCTATAGGGAAGGTGGCCCGATGGTGTATGGTTGTGGGTGCGTTGTGGTCGACAAGTCCAACCGCTTCACGACATCCGTTGAAATGAGGTTCTTTTGGCTCCCATTGTCGACAAAAAACCATAGCGGGCAACCCTTTACCCACATTGTTACACCATTTTTTGGTCATCTAACCCATTATCATTAGATGAACCCAAGTACACCATGTAAGACCAATTTTAGCCCAAGTAAAATCGCTTTCACCACATTTGTTTGCATTTATTGGTCATATTTAACCCAAAACAAGGTAATCAATTAAATAAATCATTATTTATTTAACTATTTCCTAAGAAAAAGTTATTTAAATCACTTACTATTCCTAGTTAAATTTGACTAAATCATTTTTTATAATTAAATAAACCATTATTTATTTAATTATATTCCCCTCATCTCCTTTAAATAATAAATAAATCATTTATTTATTTGTTAATAATAAATAAAGGAATTGACCCAAGTCAAAACCCTTTTCCCTCCAACAAATATAATAAAATATTCCTAAAGGGTGATTCTAGAATGTGATTAATAATATTTTATTCATGCACCAAGTTCTAGAACACCCCAATATTTTGTTATAAATAGAATGGTTTTCCCCATTCATTAGTCACCTCCATTGCATTAGATCACACTAGATCTACTCTTGGTCACCAATTTCATTTGTTTTCATTTTGAACTCCCATTGAGTTCCATGTTTGTTAGGGTTTTTTCATATTAACCAAAGAGAGGAATTTTAGATTTGAAACACTGAGGACTTCCAAGAACCCATCCCACTGAGGAGAACTCGAAAACACCTTTCTTGTTTTCCTCTCAGGTGCCCCATTCTTTAATATAATATAAGATTCTTTTTATACATTGTTCTTGTCTTGTTCATTGGATGCATGGAGCCATTTCACATTTTATCTGCTTAATGTCTTTTATGCTTAGATCTAATATTATGCATCAAATTTAAATATATTTTGCAGCCATACTTGATGTTAGGGCTACTTGATATGCATAGCTAAAGTGATATTTTATGACGAAAGAATCATACTAACACACATCTGGGAGTGGAAAAGATGCTCTGCCTCCTCTATATCTTCTGGTTCCTCCTTCTGGATCTTCGTAGTGGCAATAGTGGTGTTGGGCTCTGCATCAATAATCTACTTCCCTTTGTCATTCACCTTGTCAAGTTCTAATTCAGAGTCGGAGCATGCATCTGATTTAGAAGCCCTCATCTCGGCCACCAGCGACTGCTTGGCCCGACACTCACTTATGTTGTGAGTGGAGCTCTTATGGAACTCATACCACTTTCCCGTGTCCTTCTTTGGCCTCGTGGTGTTGTTATTTGCTTGTGTCTTTAGCAGGTTGTCTTGGGCCGCCATGCCTTGGATTTGTCCTTTGTTATGTGGTTTGGGGGCATCTTTCCCTTGCTTTTGATTCGCAGATCCAATGTCTCACTTCTTTTGTTTGAATTTCTGCTCAAGCTTGGCAGCATACCAGTATGTCGTACCAAGCGAGGAGATGTTGAGGAACTCCATTTCCTCTTGAATGTATCTGTGTAGAAAACCGAAATACTTTATCACTAAATGTTTCTCTGATTCTTTGATACCCAAATTTGTGTGCAGGGTATGGAACATATTCATTAGCTCATGCACATCTTGATCCCTTCTTTGTCGCAGTGTGGTCCATTGTATGTACTTGTCCTCATAGCTCCCCATGACATAGTGTTGTTCCTTGATGGCAACTCAGAATGAATTCCAAGTGGGCACGACTAAGAACAGAGAGGGTTTTGTCTCGTCCATTTTCTCACAGTAGGTTTCCCACCTGTCCTTGACATGGGGGGTAGCTTTTAGGAGTGAAAAAATAATCTTCTCCTGGTCGGAAAAATCATGAACTGAGAAATATCCTTTTAATAGATTCAACCATCTACCTATGACATCTTTATCTATTTGAACCTCAAATATGGGAATGCCAAAGTTTACTTGTACCTTAAATGGAGTCGCACCTCTAGAGTGGTTGTTGGATGCAGATGCGCTGCCGGTGGGCAGTCATTGAAGGATCTGGGGAAAGTTATCCATCATCGCGTTCCTTTGTTTTTCGAGGGCCTCCTTAAGAAATATTTTGATAGGATATCCTACTCCCTCATCTTTCTTTTCATCCCCCATGGGCGTCCGTCGGGGTTTGCGAGGTTGATCTTGCAAAGTTTCCACCAGATCTAGCCCCAACTCCTTATACCCCGACCTCCTTGGGGACATGCAAAGAAGGATCGAGAAAAAGTAGACCGCTCTGATATCACTGATCCAGATTTATGCAGGAATGCAACAGAATACATAAATAACCATAAACATAGAAATACAACATAAATAAGGCTTCATTTCATTAATATCAAATCACAGAAATATTCTTACAAACATGATGGAAATAAATAGTTAGGGTGCTGGTAGTGAATCTCTGAGAAGAGATGTGGCAACTACAGACATCTGAACATATTACAATGAGGCTCGAGGGCCTATTTATTATGGAGAAACAATGGATAATTCTAAACGTCCAAAAACCTAACCCTAGGAGATGAAGCGCCAAAACTATGGGCCCCGTTTGGGTAAATTGGTGTTTCAACTTCCCAAGGACGTAACTTCGGCATACTGTGTCCATTTGGGGCTTCAAAACGGCTCCAGAAGTTCATGACCCAAAAAACTGCTAAAAATAGTAAGTTGTGAAAAAAACTAAAAGAGACAATGGTGGGGCCCCAAGTGGAATAGGAGGGTGGCCACCAATATCCACCTGGATCAAGTCAATTTTCTTACAAAAGCATTTAGAAAATTAGGGGATAAAACCATTTTTACCTTATTTCACTAGGAGTATGATTGGATTACCACCAAGTGCAGCATGTGTTCATTTATCATGCAGGAGAAATATGTTGTATAGTTTTGAAAAGAACTTACAAAAATGCCAGAAATGTATACAGTTTACCTGCTAACATGTCTAATATGTTCTCCTAAAGTGGATTCTAGCAATGTAGATCCAACTAAAATTTTGAATTCTGATCAGGATGAAGACATTCTAGAGAGTGGAGGGGCATACATAGTTTGAATCCCATGTGGATGCAAAGAAAAGTATATTTAGAAAGAATTATTATTGTCATATATTCTCGACTTAGCATCTCAACCTCTACATCGATTTTAACATTATTTTAGGATTATTTTTGTAAGTGTGCATTCGTATTTATGATTATATGGCTACCTAATTGAGTAGGATTTCCCCTAGATTGGAGAACCTAGTAAGAAGCCACATGATTAACGAAAACTGTAATCATAATGAACTTGAGTCATACTAAAATTTTTGGGTAATTATAAAACCTGGACTTACAAATTTGAGACTCCAATTTATATCTTTTTTATGATGGAAAGAGAATGGAATGAAATGAAGCTTCCTACCCTTCATATCTTGATATTCAATTTTTAGCCACTAGAACTTCAGTACTTCTTAGGCATTTATGTTCTAGTCATAACTAGGAGATTAAACCGTCTAGGATTAATTATCATGATGTTTCATTGTTTCCCAGGAAACCTAGGCCTATTCTCATGTCATTCTCTCTAGATCTCCCATAAGAAAAAAATAGTGCACTTGTACATGTCCTGAGAGACGAAAAACCTTAGGAGTATAGATTTCATGTCATTGATTCCCAAGAATTGCTTGAAAATTATAGCCACAGTATGATGTTTTTTTACATTTTGGCTTTTACCATATTTTACTTTTGATAAGGATGAAGACATTCTATAGAGTGGAGGGGAATACATAGTTTGAATCCCATGTTGATGCAAAGAAAGCATATTTAGAAATAATTATTATGACTATACATTCCAGACCCACAATTTCAATTTCTACATCAATTTTGACATTATTTTAGGATTATTGGTGTGAGTGTGAATTCATCTTTATTCTTATATGGCTACCCAATTGAGTAGGATTTCCACTAGATTAGAGAACCTAGTAAGAAGCCACTAGATTAAAAAAAGCTATAATGAGAATGAACTTGAGTCATACTAAAACTTCTGGGTAATTCTAAAACCTGGACTTAAAAATTCAACACTCCAATTTATATCGTCTCTTAGGATGGAAAGAGAAAGGAATACAATAAATTTTCCTACCCTTCATCCCTTGATATTCGATTTTCAGACACTAAACTTGAGTACTTCTTAGGCATTTATGTTCTAGTCATAATTTGGAGATTAAACCGTCTATGATTAATTATCATGATATTTCATAGTTGTCGAGGAAACATAGGCCTCTTCCCATGTCATTCTTTGTGAATCTCCCCGAAAGAAAGGTTAATGGTAAGAAAAAAATAGTGTGCCTCTACATGTCTTGAGAGAGGAAATTCCCTAGGAGTGTAGCTAGCATGTCATTGAGTCCCAAGCATTACTTCAAAATTATAGCCACAATTTGATTCTTTTTTACATTTTGGCTTTTAGGATATTTAACTTGTTTGTGTCTATATTTTGATTGTATTAAGTTTCATAGTACTTTAGAATATGATTAAACAATTAAATTTTACTTTTCTTGTCATTTCTTATTCTAAAATATTCCCAAAATCTATCATCTCCTTAAATTTAGCACTGTTAACATGATTTTTCAGTATCCAAAGGACATCTAAAAATAGCTTTGTTTCATATTTTCTAGAATAAATATATGATCTATTTGAAAACCAAGAGTTAGATGATGAGAAAAAGATACGTATATTCTTCAGTCACAATAGCATATATGTGTGCCAAACTTGTAAGAAATAGCATAGAACCTATAGCAACAATATTTGTGTGGAAAATCTCCATTGGTGGTAGGTAAAGGCACCCAACCCTTTTTTCATTCTTGAAAAAATATTGTAATGCATGATTTTTATCTTTGTATATTAGATAGGGATAAGCACATGAAATTATCCATTGGGATAGAGACATGCCTAACATAGGAAGAGGTTATGCATCCTACGCTGGATTGATATCAATTGGTGTCCAATTTTCCTAGATTGTTGGAAGAAAAACTTTAGATATATTAGTAGCTAGTGTAGACCTTATATTCCGTACCGTTGGAATATATATGTGCATATAAGAGTAGTGAATGAAGAAAATTTTCCTTGTAAAGAGCATTATTTTGCACATTAGAAACATGGTCATACACTAAAAATGTTTTCTATATTGCAGGTCTGTTGTGAGGAAGAACCTCAATCCACGTTACATCAATATCCCAACCTTTGTCAATTTAGGTAGCATCAAGGTACCAATGACGCTTCGATCCAGGTGCCATTCAAATAACATCCTGAGTAAGAACTTGATCACATAAAGGTAACTTATGGATTCCAAAGCCTAGCAATTGAAAGCAAATTTTGGCACAATATTGTGAATTTGATGTAGATTGAGTGGTTGGTAAAATGTTTTTATCCCACCCATCCAAGTTCAATTCTCCTATATGACATGTTGAGCTTATAATTAGTATATCCTTGTACTAGCTTATAACCTTGTTGTGTGAGACTCTTTAAGGAAATTATATCTATTGTAATTTCTGCAAAGCTTAGCTGAAAACATTGCCAAGTTCTCTGAGTTACCAAAGAGGCCACAAATAGTTGTTACCTGAAAATATTTTCATATGGTACATACCTCTTTTAGTTAAAAGGTACATACTATGGATATATGAATGAGATGATATATGTTATTACAAATAGCTCTTTGAAATGTAAAATAGGTGTTCTGAACTTGTATTTGCAGTAAGCTAAAGAAGCAAATATAATTTGACAAGCGATCAAAACTATTATCTCAAAATCCATACAAACTGAACAAATTTTCTATTTAAAAAATATTTTCTCTAAAAGTTATTATACATGAAGGGTACGATTTCCTGGGGAAAATTTCAAGATATGTGATGTGAAAAATAATTCTTTTGAAATAATCAGTATGACTAGAAGAAGTTAAAATAATTTTGGGTTACCAATGAAATTTAACTGCTCTCTTGGACCTCTAAATGTGGGAAACTTGGTTGGAAGTCAGTTTTTGTGATATTGCTTATGTTCCAAATGAAACCCACAATTTTCTTGTGCTTGTCTGTTACTTTTTGAATAAAACATTCGTTATAGTGTTATATGATGTTCTTCTTTCTTAGGATAAAAAGAGATTACATTTCTATGTTATGTATTCATTGTAGGCAGCAATTTGAATTCTTGTTTGATGACATTAATATCATATTGTAAACAATTAGAATGGATTACATGAACTAGAATTATTTATGCTAGATATTAGGGATCCATGACAACTATTATTTGGATGAAAATAGGATTCAAGACTATCATTGAATGTGAACTAGTCTTGTTAGCTTGTTAACATTTTACTTGGTTACTGTTTTGCCAAGATCCCAAAGTACATGAGTTAAGGTATAAACTAAGAATGAGAGGATGAGAGATTTGAGATGCCATGTGGTTTACACTCAAAAAAATTCCTGGCTACGTGTGTTCCCTCTTCATTCTACGAGTTCTCAAGCTTTAAGGTGATAAAATTCAAGACAATTGTTTTTCCTATGAGTTCAATTTGATGGTTTTAGTCTTCTGGATAGTGCATGTAGTAGTCTTGACTCAAACAGTGCCCATGAAATAAATTATTGTTGAGTAACATTTGTATACCAAAAATTAGATTTGGTGTCTATAGGTATTTTTATGCTCGATAGATCTTGGATATAGCAAATATTTATGTATTTATAGGGGGAAAATGAGATACAAACTAAAGATTTGATTGGAGTAATGCATAAAATATTGATTTTGAAAGTTATCATCATTGATGGAAGTGAAAATATGTCGAGGAGTCCTACCAGTTATGGAAGCGAATACATTTTTTCCTTCAGAAATTCCAAATATATTTTTAGTTCCTATATGTGATGATAAAGAAGAATTAAACAACCAAAAAATAATTGCATTTGTACATTGTTTTCAGGAATAAATTTACATCTTATTGTATGCTTTCCTTCGCAACTCTTTTCCCCATAAGATCACTACAACAACAACAAGAATGATATGCTCACTGCTCCTTAAGTATCAATGTCTACTATAAACTTAATTCATGTAGTTTAGGTTCAATTTAAGCTTTGGAAATGATTAGATTTGGTTCAAATTCATTTTTTTGATGACTTTTTCCGTTAGGTTTATGTGTGTGTGTGTGTGTGTGTATTATGATGAGAAGAATTAATTATTAGACTCTAAGTTGTAGCTATAACATGAGGTTAAAATCTTGAGCCACAAACTCAATCAATGGTGAATTTTGGTGAACCTTGTGAGATATCAAGAAACTCTTTCAAAACAGAGAATTAACTTAATTCAAGGATAGGAGAAATGCCTCCCTGAATCAAGTATAAACCACCATTATTTACATGCATGGTATTCCTCCAAATCACATTGTTGATTAAAAGAAATTGGTTGGAAGCTTTCATACAACCTAATTATGGATATGGAAAACTATAAACTAATCTACTACGTTATACTTTCATATTGTGCATAATCTAGTTTCAGATTGTGCATAATCTAGTTTCAAATTATGCATAATCTTAAGAGTTCTTTAAATTTATATTGTACCATGAAAGGTTATCTTACCAACATGTTCTTCATGTTTATTCTTTACATTTGGCACCATGTCGATAGAAGCATCAGGTTTGGTATTCTTCTAGGAGTATCAACATGCAAATAAAATTAATCCCTTGGTAATTTTAAGAAAGAAATAGTGTAAGAAACAACCACATTTACATGAAAAATCATGGTTGGTATTCATGTAATACTTAGAAAAAATTTCCATATTAAGTAAGAAACTTACAAATTGATTAATCGTGGGGTGAAGGCATCCGTTGGCAATAGTATTTATGGTTTCACTTGCTTCCAGTGCACTAGAAACACCCATACAATGCCCAATCATAGACTTGGAAAGGTAAGAAATATTTAATGTCAAAAACATATATTGTGTTTGCAATACCCAATCATAGACTGGAAAAGTAAGCCATCTCTAAATTCATAAACACACATTGTGTTTTCAATGGAAAGAAGTACATATACAGTATAATTCTAAGGTTCCAACTCAAATAGGTGTTCTATTGAAAATTTCCCTAGCCCCATATTTATATCAAGGTCATATTACTAACCTTTCACCAAAATTTTCTACAATAACATATTGTATTCTTAAACTAATGAAAATTTTTACATCCCTCAAAATAATCATATAATGAATCCTAAAACAATAGTGGATACAAACTTGGTGGCACAATGACAATCACTACAAATATCAAATTTAAAGCCTTTTGGTTATGTGAGTATATGACCCATAGATAATAAATCTAGAAGAAACGAAAATTTTGACTTTGGTTTCAAAATATATGCTTCTTTTCATATTCCTTCATGTAATGCAGCATAAAGTTATTTTCCATTATATTACCTTTTCCATTCATTAGTTGGGACAATCTCTCTAAAACCATGTATATATTATGTGATTGTGAGTGTGATCTAGCTACTTCAATAGATGCATGGACCCTCTTATTGATCTCAATCCAACTGTGCCATATAAATTTTTTTAACCCCCTCTGGTTTAATATTTTTCTCACTTTGACTACATTAACCCATATTCCAGTTGCAACATAGGGAATTGATACCAATACATAGTTTCCTACATTCTTGGAGCCTAACTCAGAACTCCATTTTCATGCCCATTCTCCTAGCTCCGCATTGCAATGAATGTTGTAGGCACCAAGTGAGGCATTACATATGGTAGAATTAGGTTCTATTGGAATCATCCTTTTAAATATTTTGTCCTCATAAAGATGTTGAGCACAACCAAGAATGTCAACCATGCATGCATATTGTTTCATCCTATGGGTAATGCCATAATTTTGAATGAAGCAATGAAATCATTTCCAACTCAATTCCACTAAGCCTGCATGACTACATGCATACAAAAGGAATGTAAAAGTGATATGATATGGTTTAAATCTCGTCTATTGCATTTGGTGGAAACAACAAACACAACCTCACCACAACCATGATTCCATACCCATCAATCATCGTGTTCCATGAAACCAAAATTTTTTCAGACATATTTTCAAACATGTAGTGAGATATATCTATGCTTCCACACTTGCAATATATGGATATGTCAGTAATATCTAGAGAAACAACCAACTACATTCCACTTTTTACAATAAAGTCATGATTAAAATTACCATGTTGAAGGGTTGCTAGATACACACATGCATGGAGAACACCCAAGTTGATCACTCAGTTAGGTTTCAAATATGTCAATTTAAAGTGATTAAAAAATGCCAATGCTTCATTAGCATGTCCATTCTACATGTATGCTGAGATCATGTTGCTCATTGTCATAATATTATTTTAGGAATCTTTTTAAAGAATTGGTGTGCATATGCACAATTTCTACACTTTGCATACATTATCAGAACAAGGACATCAAACTCAAATCCAATTTTGAAAAAATGGGCTTAGGTATTCTCCCTTTCTCTTAGAACAAAAAATTTGACACATGCCTAAAGAGCATAGGAAAAAAATATTATATTTGGTTTTACACACACTCTATACATTTGGTAATATGGAAAGGTCGCGTCCTCATAAGGTCCACTTGCCACATGACATTTAATTGTTTCATTTGATAAGAAAAAATTTCTAATACTAATGTTGTCAAAATAGGTACATGCATTCTCCATGGTATTGCACATGAGATAAAAAATCACAAGCTTGGGGATAATTTTTTTATTTATTTTAATCTTAATCATGTAGGAATAAATCAATTAATCATGTTGCAAAAGCCCTAAGTGTGCACACACTAGAAACATGCTAACCATGAAAAAAACATCATGGCTCACTCTTTATGGCCTCAAGGACTTGTTAACATCTCCACTCTGAGCACAATAAACAATCATGGTGCCCCATGAGATGACATCTCACTCATGCCATTGGTCACACAATTGACGTGAAGATTCCAAATTCTTATATTTGGCATACATTATAACAGGTGAATTACCCATTGATGTATTTGCCTCAACCATGTTTGAGTACACGGGTGTGAATTTTCTTCCCCTCTTAGAAGAACATGTCTTGGATACAAAGAGAAATGTAAAATTATCCAGGTATCTTCCTGTAAAATGCATTCATAATTAGAATGTGAGAGCTTCCTTGTATAAACTACTTGAGATGTACACTTTTACAATCACATTCCATAAGAACATATATGGTTTATGCATTTTATGAAACAATCATTAGGTCCCTATATTACTATTGCAGTCCCATATTGTTTTTAGTGTAGCCCCGTTATTTTTATTGGTGTACCCCTGTAGACCCCATATCATTATTATTGGGCCCCATAAAAGCCACTGTTTTTATTATTGTGCCATTACATTATTATTGTTAGGTCCGATAGTATTATATTGTGACCCCAGGGGATCATATATATAGAAAAGATTTTTTTTAATTTGTATCATCCCAGAATTATTCATTTATGTAATGTAAAGGAGGTTTCCCCCTTGAAGTGGATGATTTCTAAGGTGTTGATCTCTCTTTTCTTCTATTTTGGGACCTGGTTTCATAACATTTGGTATCAAAGCTTTGGATTCTAGGGTTTTTCTACTTCAAATAGGTCATCGTGGAATTCTCACTATAAATTTTTTTCTATGAAGGTTCAAAAGCTAAAAGAAACCTCATTTTCGAAGACATCCTAGTGAACTTCATGTAAAAATTTCAGATCTTAGTTCACAATATTTTCAGAGATATGTTTTGTGGAATTTATGGTTTTTATAGGCTCCTGAATTTCATCTCAAAGAGGTGACCTTGGGTAAATCATCATAATTCTCTCTCTGAGCATCTGATTGGAATTATGTAAAAAGTGTCTCAAAGTGAACAGACGTTAGCTTCCTATGTATCAATTTCAAAGCCGAAGGAGGAAACAGTGATATGTGGCATGTCGTACAAGTTCGCTCTACTCAACCAGTCCATTATTAGGTCATTGTGGGAGATTGGGCATAAATTTTCCTTGAACAATCCAAATCAAGTTAGACCTATGAAAATGGAAAGAAGATTCAGAGGGCTACTAAATAACTAAAGATAAATTCTATGGGATCTGAAATTACAGAGATACATCAGTTTCAATATCGAGCTCCTCAAAAGAATTAAAAATGTGTCTATTTTTTTTTCAAATTGCACAAGTATTGTTTGAAAAATTAGTTTGAAGTGTTTCCAAGGGCATATTGAAGCATAGATATCAGTATTGGCTTCTAAAATCCCCCTTAAAAGAATTCAATACCCATTAAGCCCTCAGAAGGCTATACTATGACTCATGAAGAGGAAGAAGTGCAACATGATATATCAAAATTACAGGAGCAAGTGCAACAAATTCCGCTCTTACAAAAAGTAACCAAAAATGAGATCAATGGTTTGAATAAAGGCATGGAAACTAACATGGATGGCATAGAAGCTAAAATGGAAGGTTTGAAGAAATGCATGAAAGCTAAGATGAATGGCATGGAAGCTAAGATGAATGGCGTGGAAGCTAAGATGGATGGTTTCCAGAATGACATGGATGGAATTGAAGCTAAGATCGATGGTATATAAAAAAAATGAAAGACAACATGGAAGACATGAAGAATGATCTAAAATCAGACATGAAAGGTTTGAAGAAAGGTTCTACAAATTTTATAGAAGAAATGATTCCTAATGGCGAAAATCTAGTACAGGAAGCTCATGATGAGAACAAAATAATTGTTAATTGTGATTTGATAAACTCTAATGTTGGATTGAAAACCCACCATATTCCAAATATTGATATGAAGAATTTTGATGGAAAGGATACCGTAACATGGATACTATAGATGGAGAAATATTTTGATCTTCATAATGTGCAAAACACACAAAGGGTATGCATTGCAACTTTATATTTAGAACAAAATACATTTTTATTTCTCCCATAGACAAATTGTCACTTGGTCAATTTTTATGGAGGAAATGATAGCACATTATGAGGATACAAAGAGAAACACCATGTTTAGCCAATTGATAAATCTTAAACTAAAGGGTTTAGTTGTTAGGTCCCTATATTACTAGTATAGTCCCTTATTGTTGTTAGTGTAACCCCCTTATTGTTATTATTGTAACCTTGTAACCCTCATATTGTTATTGTTGTGCCCTTAAATTATTATTGTTAGGTCAGCTAGGATTACATTGTGGCCCTATGGACTCCTATATAGAGAAAGGAGGTTTTGTAATTTGAATCATCCAAGAATTATTCATTCATGTAATGTATTGGAGGTTTCCCCCTCAAAGTGGATTATTTCTAAGGCATTGATATCTCTTTTCTTATATTTCTAGAGCTGGTTTCACAACATTTGGTATCAGAGCTTTGGATTCTAGGGTTTTGCTGCTCCAAACAGGTCATCATGGAATTTTGCGCTATAAATTTTTTTCTGCGAAGGTTCAAAAGCTAAAATATTTAGGGTGCGAATAAAAAATCCTCAGGAACATCGTCGCAAAATTTCAGAGCTTCTTTCGCAATATATTCAGAGATATGATCTGTGGAAGGTAGGGCTTTTTGCAGGGTCCTGAATTTCACTTAAACAAGTCATCACAGAATTTTCGCTATAACTATTTTTCTATGAATTTTCAGAAGATGAAATGTTTAGAGAGCGAAGCCTAAATCCTGAGGAACATTTCCACAAAATTTCAGACCTTGGTTCGCAATATTTTCAAAGATATGATCTGTGGAAGTTAGGTCTTTTTCAGGCTCCCAAATTTCATCGCAAAGAGGTTATCATGGGAAAAACTTCATAACTCTCTCTCTGAGCATCAGATTGGAATTCTGTAAATAGTGACCGCAAGTACACAAACTGTAGTTTCTTGTATATCAATTTCAGAGCCAAAGGAGGAAACAATGACATGTGGCAAGTCAGACAAGTGCGCTATACTGAACCAGTCCATAATTGGGTCATTGTCAGATATTGTACATAACTTTGCCTTGAAGAATCCAAATCAGGTAAGACCTGTGGAATTCGAAATAATATTCATAGGGTGACTTCAGGGCAAAATTTCAGATATTGAAGATCCAAAATCACAGAGATAATTCAGTTTCAATATCGAGTCCTAAAAATCCAAAAAAAATGAATGTATTTTTTTTTCAAATTGCATAAGTCTTGTTTGAAAAATTAGTTATAGTTGATTCCAAAGGCCTATTGAGCATAGCTATCAGTATTGCGTTCTAAAATGCCTCCTCAAAAGAACTCAACACCCATTAAGCCTTCAGAAGGCTCTACTATGACTCATGAAGGTGAAGAAATGCAACATGAGATATCAAAAGTCCATGAGCAAGTGCACCAAATTTCGCTATCGCAAAGAGCAACAAAATTTAAGTGGATGGTTTGAAGAAAGGCATAGAAGCTAAGATTAATGGTTTGGAAGCTAAGATGGATGGCATGGAAGTTGGCATGGAAGATAATATGGATGACATGGAAGCTAAAATGGAAAACATGAAGAATGATCTAAAAGCAGACATGGAAGGTTTGACAAAGTTGATACAAAAAATTCTTCCTAATGTTGAAAAGATAGTAGAGGAAACTAATGATGAGAACAAAATAAATGATAATCATGATTTCATAAACTCTAATATTGGCAGGAAGAACCACCATATTCCAAAGATGGATATGAGGAATTTTGATGGCAAGGATCCCATAACATGGATACTATAGATGGAGCAATATTTTGATCTCAATAATGCGCAAAATACATCTAGAACAAAATACATTTCTATGGTATCGATGGCTTTGCTCCTGTAAAAAATTTTTCACTTGGTCAAATTTTACGGAGGAAATGATAGCACATTATAAGGATACATAGAGTAACACCTTATTTAGCCAATTGATAAATCTCAAACAAAAGGGTTTAGTGGGGGAGCACATTGAGGACTTCCAAAAATTGAATATAAGGGTAACTGATATTACAAAGGAACATGGGATTGATCTCTTCATAGGTACTTTGAAGGATAACATCCAAAATGAAGTTCTCATTTTGGAACCTGATTCATTGGAGAAGGCATTTAGGTTGGCAAGAAAAATTGAATGTAAAATTATGGCGTCAAGGAAGCCTACCACTCACTTCTATAAAGAGGGAAGTGTTGATACTACTAGATTTCAACAACCTACAAGGTTGACACCACAACAATTGGAAGAAAAAAGAGAAAAAGGGCTTTGCTATAGTTGTGATAGCAAATACACTAAAGGTCATAAGTGAGTCGAGAAGAAATTATTTTACATAGATTGTGAAGAGGAAGAAGAAAATGAACAAGAAGAGGATATACACCAGGAACCAACCATAGAAGAGGAAGAAATGAGTCCGACCATATCATGTAATGCATTGGCAGGAATTACCACTCCTCAAACTCTCAATATAGAAGGAAATATCAAGAAGAAAAAGGTAATAGTGTTGATTGATTCAGGTAGTACCCATAATTTTATTCGTTGTAAGGTAGCTAAGGAATTGAATTGTTTCCTATACCCAGCACTAGAATTTCAAGTGATGGTTGCAAATGGAGGAACTATAAATTTCTTTGCAAAATGCCATAATATCAAGCTATATATGGGGTAATATGTATTGAATAGTCCAATGCTTTCCATCCCAATGGGAGGTGCTGATGTCGTAGTAGGAGTACAATGGTTACAATCTTTGGGGACAATAGCTTTTAATTTTCAAGAACTTTTCTTGAATTTTTTTTTCAGAAGGAAAGGAAATTGAATTATGGGGTATCATAGGGAAGCAAGGAAATATAATAAGCTCTAATGTCATGACAAAGCTTCCGAAGAAAGAAAAACGAGGCATAATTACACAATTATGCTCACTAGAAGTTCCAACATCAAAATTCCTGTGATTGATGAATTATTGGATGAATTACATGGAGCAATTTATTTTACCAAGTTGGATCTTCGTTCAGAATATCATCAAATTAGAATGAAGACAGAAGATATTCCGAAAACAGCATTTCAAACTCATGAGGGTCATTATGAATTTTTGGTCATGCCTTTTGGCCTTACCATTGCACTTTCTACATTTCAAGGCTTGATGAATTCCATTTTCAAACCATTCCTTAGAAAATTTGTGCTAGTATTTTTTGATGATATACTAATCTATAGCAGGTCTTGGAAGGATCATGTTCAACATGTTGACAGGGTACTCAAACTGTTGCAAGAGAAACAAGTATATGCAAAAACATCCAAACGCTTCTCTGGAGCACAAGAGGTGGAATATCTGGGTCATATTGTATCTCACGAGGGTGTTAAATTAGACCGTAGAAAAATTAAAGATATTAAGGAATGGAAAGTCCCCACAACCATAAAGCATTTGCAAGGATTTCTTGGCTAAACAGGGTATTATCAGAAGTTTGTTAAGAATTATGGGAGAATAGCAGCACCTCTAACAACATTATTGAAGAAAGATGCATTTTCATGGACTCCTGAAGCAACTAAGGCCTTTGAACATCTTAAAGAGGCAATGTGCCTAACACCGGTCTTAGCTATTCTAGACTTCACAAAAACCTTTATTGTGGAATGTGATGCCTCAAGAAATGGAATTGGTGTTGTTTTAATGCAAGCATGAAGACCCAGCTAGTTTGCAGAAGTATAGTCTAATCAAGGAAAGTGTTCACAGGGAAACCTATTTATGAAGGGGAAATGTTAGCAATGCGCATCTTTTGAAATGAGCATGTGAGAGACAGCTCAGCGTGGAGGTCATTATGATCTAAACTTAATTTTTGGAACAAAGGCTATCTTTAGAAGAGTAGCAAAAATGGGTCACAAAGATGTTGGGTTATGACTTTGAAATAATCTACAAAAAAGGAAAGCTTAATGTTGTTGCAGATGCACTCTCAAGAAAGAATGAAGAGGTGGAAGCATTAATTTGTGCCATTTCTATTATCCAACCAGATTGGATAACTGAAGCAAGAGATGAATGGAAGAAGGACAAAGATGTATGGACACTCATTCAAAAGTTGCAGCAAGATCCTAGTACATCTGATACATTTAGTTGGAAAAATAGTTCCTTATGGTACAAAGATCGCTTATATCTTTGTAAGAATTCCCAACTGAAACAAAAAGATTCTTTTGGAGATGCCACACTCTCTTCAGATTTTCAGAGATTTTTAAAAACTTACCACAGGGTGAAGAAAGATTTTTTTTGGGATGGCCTTAAATCTGATATTCAAAATTTTGTGGCGGAATGTTTGGTTTGCCAGCAAAATAAAGTTGAGACAATTAAGACCTCGGGTCTTCTACAAACTTTATCCATTCCAAGTCAACGTTGGGAGGAGATTTCAATGGATTTTATCACAGGTTTACCTAAGTCCGAAGGAAAGAGTGTCATCATGGTGGTAGTTGATAGACTTACCAAGTATGCACAGTTTTGTGCATTATCTCATCCATTTAAAGCAAGTACAGTTGCTACTACATTTATGGATAGAATTCAAAAGCTACATGGAAGCCCAAGGGTTATTGTGAGCGATAGAGATCCCATTTTTACTTGAAATTTTTGGACGGAGTTATTTTCTTGTTTGGGTACTCAATTAGCTCATAGCTCATCTTATCATCCTCAATCTGATGGTCAAACTGAGATAGTAAATAAATGTTTGGAAGGATATCTTGGTTGTTTTGTATCTGATAAACAAACACAATGGGTCAAGTGGTTACCTCTTGCTGAATGGTGGTATAACACTTCCTTCCATACTGCAGCAAAAATGACCCCATTTATGGCACTTTATGGATATCATCCACCATCCATCACATCATCTTTAAGAGAAAATTTGAAGGTTCAAGCAATGGAAGATCACATCGAGCATCAACGAGAAGTTCTCCAATTCTTAAAGGACAATGTGAATTTGGCACAAAATCGAATGAAACAACAGGAAGATCAAAATCACAGCAAGAGAATTTTTGATGTAGGAGACTGGGTATTTTTACGAATACAACCATATAAACAAACGCCCCTCAAGCAAGCTAAGAAGGATAATAAATTATCACCAAAGTACTATAGTCCTTACAAGGTGTTGCAAAAGATTAATACTAGGGAATACAAATTGGAGCTTCCTGCTTCTTCACGAGTGCATCCAATTTTCCATGTTTCATGCTTAAAGAAGGTTATAGGTGAGAATCTTCCAGTTCAAACAATATTTCCAGAACTTGATGAGGAAGGAAAAATCATATTGGAACCTGAAGAGGCCATGGAAACCAGAACTCAACAGCTATGGAATCGATCAATTTCGGAATATCTCATCAAGTGGAAGAACTTACCCACTGAATATTCTACATGGGAGGATGAGAATTTTATAAAGAAGCACCCAGAGCTACTCAAGCGTTGAGGACAACACTTTTTTGAAGTAGAGGGGCATGTTAGGTCCCTATATTACTAGTATAGTCCCTTATTGTTGTTACTGTAACCCCCTTATTGTTATTATTGTGCCCTTGTAACCCCCATATTGTTATTATTGTGCCCTTAAATTATCATTGTTAGGTCGGCTAGGATTACATTGTGGCCCCACTAGGATTACATTGTGGCCCTATGGACTCCTATATATAGAAAGGAGGTTTTTTAATTTGAATCATCCAAGAGTTTTTCATTCATGTAATTTATTGACGGTTGCCCCCTTGAAGTGGCTTATTTCTAAGGTGTTGATATCTCTTTTCTTCTATTTTTGGAGCTGGTTTCACAACATCAATGGCGAAGCACATTGAGGACTTCCAAAAGCAGAATATAAGGGTAACTGATATTCTAGAGGGACACAAGATTGATGTCTTCGTAGGGGATTTAAATGATAACGTCCAACATGAGGTTCGCCTTTGGGAACTTGATTCATTGGAGAAGGCATTAACATTGGAAAGAAAACCTTAATGTAAAATTATGGCGACAAGGAAACCTGCCCCTCACATCTATAAAGCTGGAAGTGCTGCTGCTCCTACACTTCCACAACCTATAAGGTTGACACCACAAAAACTGCAATAAAAAAAGAGAAAAAGGGATTTTCTATAGTTGTGATAGAAAATACACTAAAGGTCATAAGTGTGTTGAAAATAATTTTTTTTACATAGATTGTGAAGAGGAGGAAGAAAATGAACAAGAAACTTCAAAAGAAGAGGATATACACTAGCAACCAACCGTAGAGAAAGAAGAAATGAGCCTGACCATATCCTATAATGAATCGACAGGAATTACCACTGCTCAAACTCTCAAGATAGAAGGACATATCAATAAAAAAAAGGTAATATTGTAGATTGATTCAGGTACTACCCATGATTTTATTTGTTGTAAGGTAGCCAAGGAATTGAATTACTTCTTATACCCAGCACCATAGTGTCAAGTGATGGTTTCAAATGGAGGAAATATAAATTTCTCTACAAAATGCCATAATATCATGTTAGCCATGGGCGAATATGTATTGAATAGTCCAATGTTTTCCATTCCAATGGAAGGTGTTGATGTTGTAGTAGGAGTAAAATGGTTACAATATTTAGGGATGATAGCTTTAATTTTCAAGAAATTTTCCTGAATTTTTTTCGGAAGGAAAGGAAGTTGAATTATGGGGTATCGCAGCAAAGACGAGAAAGATAATAAGATATAATGTCATGAAAAAGCTTTCGAAGAAAGAAAAATGAGGCTTAATTTCACAAGTATGCTCACTAGAAGTTCCAACATCAAAATCATATATTTCTCCAGATCTCCAAAACGTCTTGGACAATCATTCCAAGGTGTTTGAAGCTCCCAAAGGACTTCCACTTGTTCATGATCATCATCATGATATTCATTTGATTCCAGGAAGTGTTCCTCCAAACATCAAGCCTTACAAATATCCTTATATCCAAAAAAGCAAAATTGAACGTATGATTGCAGAAATGTTAGAGGTGAGTATAATTCAGCGTAGTCAAAGTTCTTTCTCTACTCTAGTAGTATTGGTGCACAAGAACGATGGATCATGGCACATGTGTCTGGATTATAGGGAGCTAAATAAGCTCACTATTAAAGATAAATATCCCATTCCTGTGATTGATGAATTATTGGATAAATTACGCGAAGCAATTTATTTTACCAAGTTGGATCTTCATTCAGGATATCATCAAATTAGAATGAAGACTGAAGATATTCCGAAAACATCATTTCGAACTCATGAGGGTCATTATGAATTTTTGGTCATGCCTGTTGGACTTACCAATGCACCTTCTACATTTCAAGGGTTGATGAATTCCATTTTCAAACCCTTCCTTATAAATTTGTGTTAGTATTTTTTGATAATATACTAATCTACGATAGGTCTGGGAAGGATCATGTTCAACATGTTGACAGGGTGCTCAAACTATTGGAGGGGAAACAATTATATGAAGAAACCTCCAAATGTTTCTTTGGAGTACAAGAGGTGGAATATTTGGATCATACTGTATCCCATTAGGTTGTTAAGGTAGAACCTAACAAAATTAAATCCATTAAGGAATGGGAAGTCCCTACAACCATAAAGCAGTTACAAGGATTTCTCAGGTTAAAAGGGTATTATCATAAGTTTGTTAAGAATTATGGGAGAATAGAAGCACCTCTAACAACATTATTTAAGAAATATGCATTTACATGGACTCGTGAAGCAACTAAGGCCTTTGAACATCATAAATAAGCAATGTGCCTAACACCAGTCTTCACTACCCCATACTTCACAAAAACCTTTATTGTGGAATTTGATGCCTCATGAAATGGAATTGGTGTTGTTTTAATGCAAGAAGGAAGAGCCATTTCTTTTTAAAGTTTTCCAATCAAAGGAAAATATTTACAAAAATCTATTTATGAGAAGGAAATGTTTGGAATATTACATGAACTAAAGAAATGGCAACCTTACCTAATGGGAAGACACTTCAAGGTAAAAACTGATCGTGATAGTCTTAAATACATTTTGGAAAAAATACTATCTTCAGAAGAGCAGAAAAAATGTGTCACAAAGATATTGGGTTATGACTTCGAAATCATCCACAAAAAAAGAAAGCTGAATGTTGTTGCAGATGCACTCTCAAGAAAGGATGAAGAGATAGAAGAATTGCTTTATGCCATTTCTATTATCCAACCAAATTGGATAATCTAAGCAAGGGATGAATGGAAGAATGACGAAGAAGTGTGGACACTCATTCAAAAGTTTCAACAAGATCCTAGTATATCTGATATATTTAGTTGGAAAAATGATTCCTTATGGTACATAGATTGCTTATATCTTTGTAATAATTCCTAGCTAAAACAAAATATTATTTTGGAATTGCAAACCTCTCCCTTAGTAGGAAAGTCAAGATTTTTAAAACACTACCACAAGGTGAAGAAAGAATTTTTTTGGGGTGGCCTTAAATCTGATATTCAAAAGTTTATGGTGGAATCTTTTTCTTGCTAGAAAAATAAAGTTGATACAATTAAGAACTCAAGTCTTATACAAAATTTATCCATTCCAAGTCAGCATTGGGAGGAGGTTTCAATGGATTTCATCACAGGTTTACCTAAGTCTGAAGGAAAGAGTGTCACCATGGTGGTAGTTGATAAACTTACCAAGTATGCACACTTTTGTGCATTATCTCATCCATTTAAAGCAAGTACCATTTCTACTTCATTTATGGAAACAATTCAAACGCTACATGGAAACCCAAAGATTATTGTAAGTGAAAAAGATCCCATTTTTATTGGAAATTTTTCGACGAAATTATTTTCTTGTTTTGGTTGTCAACTAGCTCATAACTCATCTTATAATCCTCAATCTGATGGGAAAACTGAGATATTAAACAAATTTTTGGAAGGACATCTTTATTTTTCTGTATCTTATAAACAAACACAATGGGTCAAGTGTTTACCTTTGGCTCAATGGTGGTATAACACTTCCTTCCATACTATAGCAAAAATGACCCCATTTATGATGCTTTATGGATATCATCCGCCATCCATCACATCATCTTTAAGGGAAAATTGTAAGGTTCAAGTAGTGGAACATCACATCGAGCATCAACAACAAGTTCTCCAACTCTTAAAGGATAACATAAATTTGGCACAAAATCGAATGAAACAATAGGCATGTCAATATCGTAGGGAGAGATGTTTTGATGTAGGAGACTGGGTATTTTTACGGCTACAACAATACAAACAAATGTCCCTCGATCAAGATAATAAGGATAATAAATTATCGCCAAAGTACTATGGTCCTTACAAGGTGTTGCAAAAGGCTGGTACTATGGCATATAGATTGGAGCTTCCTGCTTCTTCTCGAGTGCACCCAATTTCCCATGTTTCATGTTTAAAAAAGGTTATAGGTGACAAAATTCCAGTTCAAACAATATTTCCAAAACTTGATGAGGAAGGAAAAATCATATTGGAACCTGAAGTAGTCACGGAAAAAAGAACTCTACAACTACGAAATTGATCAATTTCATAATATCTCATCGAGTGGAAGAACTTACCCACTGAAGATTCCATATGGTAGGATGAGAATCTTATACAAAAGCATCCAGAACTACTCAAGCGTTGAGGACAACACTTTTATTAAGTAGAGCCGTATGTTAGGTCCCTATATTACTACTGTAGTCCCTTATTGTTGTTAGTGTAGCCCCATTATTGTTATTTTTATACCCTTGTAGCCCCATATTGCTATTATTATGCCCCATAAAAGCCACTATTTCTATTATTGTACCCTTCCATTATTATTGTTAGGTCGGCGAGGATTATATTGTGACTCCATGAACTCCTATATATAGAAAGGAGGTTTTGTAATTTGTATCATCCAAGAATTGTTCATTTATGTAATGTAAAAGAGGTTTCCCCATCGAAGTGGCTGATTTCTAAGGCGTTTATCTCTCTTTTATTCTATTTTGGGAGTTGGTTTCATAACAACAATGGGCATGCATTCTCCATACCATTGCAAGTGGCATACTTGCCTACAAAATTGGTATCAAAATTGATATTCTTGTTAAATTCATGCCTACGCATGTGGTCATGGACTTGATTCACTTCTTTTATGTCTCTAAAATCTTGCAAAAGAGAAGTATATAGATTACATCTTTATAAAATAGCTCGTTGGCCCAATTATTATTTTAATAATCCAAGTCCTTCTCTCAACATATAATGATATACATCTATCATTACTCCTTGTTTTCATACTATTTAATTGAAAGAACCATTACTTAACTTCACATAGATGGTTTTATCATGCATGTGCATCATTATATAAAAAGTAAATTGAGGGCAATATTTTGTGTTCATGGTGGTTTCGTATTTCATGTTTGAATCGATACACATTGGAATTTTATTTTGTTTGTTTATACCAGTCATTTGGCCGCATAGTGGCCAATATTGCCCAACTGAAGAAAACTTGTTAGAGTTTCTTAATTTTCTATGGAAAAATGGCATTAAAATTGTTGATGTTGAGGTATATGTCATATAAATCCTTTATTGTATACTTTAGTTTATATTCCAGTTTTCATCTCCTTTCATGTCGTATATTTTCCATTGTATCTTCTTTCATTTTCCAAAGATCAACTCAATATTGATGGTAAGAAGAAGAAATTGAAGAAAGAGGATAACAATAACACTCAAGCGACAAATGAATAAAGAGAGAAGAAAATAGTTCTAGTGATACCCTTAAATCCATTATCCTACATGAGACAGACACAAAAAAAAACATGGTCAAAACTTTAGAGTTGGTGAATTCACCTACAGTGCATTGAAAACACAATTCTAATGTTTTGAAGTGATGAAACAATATTCCATGTGTAAATTGTAGTCCAACCAATATTAATTTGGAAACTCATATTGTAATACTTTGAAATTTCATATAATATAAATTATGTCCTTGAAATTATTTATAGTTGTACTTTATGTTAGTTAGTATTGTAATTAACATATGTAACTTTCTGTTTTCATATTTGATGAACATGTACATTATATGACCTGCTTTTAATTTAGTCTTAAAATCATACTATTTAATTTATGTTGATTAATAATGAATATATAAATTCAATCTAAAACTATTAAATTAGTAGTTTATATTGACTAATAATAGAACACAAATAAAATGAATATAATACAACTAAATTAGTCATTTATAAAGATTATTAATGAAAACAAATAAAATGAATATAAATTACTAAATTAGTCACCTATATGATGAATATGAAATTACCAAAAAAAGGTAAATAAATATTGTAAATGATAATTTTTTTATTACAAATGATTCCTAAATTTTGCATATATATGACTATTAGCAGTTAATTTACAGTATCTTATAACATGACCAGAATTTAGTCATATTTATTTGATCATTAATTAGTTTCAAATGATGACTAAAAATTGCATATATATGACTATTAGTAGCTAATTTATAGTATCTTATAAGGTGACCAAAATTTTGGTCATATTTTTTGGTCATTTATTGGTTTTATCAAATGATCATGTAGTAGTATATTTCGTTGACCAAATTTACAACTATATTTATGACCAAAGTTACACAAAATTTACTACTAGACAATAAAATTGAGACAAGCAATTAATGACTAAGCTAAATACAGCTAAAAGTTGGTCACGTTATTAGATACTATAAGTTAGCCACTGTTGGTCACCCACTGAAAAGTGGTCATTTATATGCAATTTTTAGTCTCTTTTAGAGTAATTAATTGTACATTTTGTGCTAGTTGATGGAATTTATTGTGATAAGAATTCATGATTACTATATTGTACAAACCTAGAAAAAAAAATACAATTTTTTATTTTCATTCTAGGATGAAAAATATTAACACAAAAATCCCTGTAGAAGATCATTTTCCTCACGAGCATCTTCTTACAATATCTACTAAATCTCCTTAATCTGCATATATCACTAATTATTTTGCTACGAAGAATTTTCCTCCTCAATTATCAACAAAAGAAATATAGAGAGTTATCAAATCCAATGAATCTTATTCCTGGATGGAAGGAGAATTTTATTTAACAAGAGTATACTTCATCATCAGAAGATGTGTTCGAGAAGATGAAGTACTTGAAATATTGAAAGTATGTCATAAAGAACCTTGTGGATGATGTTTTGTTTATAGAAGAACTACATACAAGTCCTTCTATTGGGATATTATTGCCCTCCTCTTTTTAAGGATGCCAAAGAATATGTCAAGGGATTTTATAGTTGTAAAATAATGGGGATGCTTGTTCAATAAGATGAAATGCATTTACAATGATCCATTTGAAAAATGGGTTATATACTTTGTAGGTCCAAATAATTGAGCTTCCAAGTAGAAAATGTACATTCTTGTTTTCACTAATAATATCACTAAATGGGTAGAGCCTGGGAAATTATGTTTTACTACTGAAAATTTTATTGTTACATTTCATTTTGAGGATATTTATACTCATTTTCGTGTCCCAAGAGAAATTGTAACAGATCAAGGTGAGAATTTCACATCCAAAATTCTTCAGAAGATCATGTAGTACAAAATCAAACATAAAAAATCCACTACATATTATCCATACGATAATGGATTAGTGGAATCTAAAATACTTTCCTTGAAGTCATAATGAACAAGACTGCACATCTACATCAGAACGATTACGAAAAAGGACTTCCGGAACCACTCTAGGAACCCCAGACCACATGGAGACATTCCACTGGACACACTCTTTGTGATCTTGTCTATGGAAAGCAAGGTTTAATTTATATTGAGGCATACATGAAAACAATAAAAATGGGGGTCATACCTCTTTAAATCCCAAAAGAAAATATTGGAATAGCTCAATGCATTGGATAAAGTTAGAAAATATGTCATACAAATGAAAAAAAAACATTCATCAACAAAGGAAGAGATGGCATGAAAAAATTATCATTCTCAAGAAACTCAAACCAAGTGATTGGGCCCTTTTGTTTGACTCAAAATTTAAATAATTTTAAGGGAAATTTCGAACACATTAGTTAGGCCCCTATGAAGTAGAAGATAAATTTGATAATAGGGCAGCAATAATGAAGATCATTGACAAAGAAGGGATAAATTTTATTTTTAATGGGCATAGACTGAAACTTTATCATAAGCCCTTAACAAAGGAGGAGTTTATTTAGAATTTCTAGCAGAATGCCATGTTGAAGTTTGAGGTGAAAGGATACCATTCTCCTTCACCACCAATTGTTGGGTAATTCAAGTTTTCTTTAAATTATTAAGTTGTCAATCCAATCCATTAAATTGAATGCTCGACTAACTCCTAATGGCTAATAGTGGTTAACCATGGCTATAATGGTTGAACATGGTCAACCATAATGATCAATCAAGTTCTCTATGGTTGAATATGACCAAAAATGGTCAACCCTCTTCAACGATGATCAACCCTATCAACCATATGAATTATTAATGTAACTTTGACCATTGTAAGCCTCATCAACCCTCATCAACCATGGTTATTGAATCCACCACACGCATAAGCTTTCAGCTAACAAAACCACATTTACTAGTGAGGTTGATATACATCGATTGATGAAATTTTCCACCTCTTATATGGCAATTGGTTTACAAAAATAACGTCTATTGGCATGTATCAACCACATTAGTAAATATGGTTGAAGCACATATCACTTCGAAGGAATTGCTTTATTCATTGTTGTATATGAAATCGTGATATTATCCCTTGTATTATTATATAAATTAATCACGTCAACCACAATCATGTTATATTATCAGTGGTTGTCAATGGTAAAACATGGTCAACCACATCCACATTTAGTAATATTCCTAAAAATATTAGCACTAGAACCATGTAATAATATCACTAAAATATTTTCTTTTTGAAATGAATAATATTTTATACAAATATTTTAAATTTTTTTTTTTTTTACTTCGGTAACTTATTTGAGTTAGAATGTATGTTAAGTATGCTAACCTGTATATTACTTTGGATGAACTTATCTAAACTTGAAAATAATTCAATTTAATTTCATGTTGTTATAATATAGAGTCATTTTTGTTTTCTTATAATATATTCTCAAATATCATATGGGTGAGTAATGTGATGGAGGAGCATTCGAGCACCCTTCACTAAAATTGGAATCCAATGGTGGGAAAAGAGGAAGCATGGCATGAGGACGAGATTTACTCATGTTTTGTTGACTTTGTTAAAATTTTATTAATGAAATTACTATATTTATGGTCAACCTATTATAAAAATAGAGAAGTGCATGATTTTAGCAAACTATTACGAGATTCTAAGAGAAACGAATGGATCTAAAATGATCCATTCGATGTATTGTGTTCTATATAAATTACAGCCTTCGATATAGTGGAAGGAGGCTCGACACCATGTAACATCCAACGCGAGAGGGAGATCTGGCTCATACATGCATGTTGTAACTCAAATTCAAAATTAATATAAATATGGTGTTTATTAGCGTGAATTTTGTCATTGTGTATACAAGTTGTATTAGTTCTTGAGTTCCTGTGTGAGAATATGTGTTTTTAGATAGATCAAACACTCATTTTAGTTGTTGTGTACAAGCTTGAACATGTGTGGAATTGTGTACGCTGTGTAGAGATTCATAAAAGCGTTAAGGTGACCATATGATGAACATTCTCAGCCAAAGTTGTTTGTCACACGACTGTTTGTGCTATCAATAGCTACAGTGGTGTTTGGATCATGGATCGATGATGGTGTTTGTTCAAATGGTGGTGTGTCACTCATCAATACATGCAGTGGTGGACGTGAGATGATGACTGCGTTGAGGAGTTGGACGGTGATTCATAAAATAGATAATGTTACAGTAGAATGAACGAGGTGAATCATGCACCAAGGTTTTTTTGAGCAATCTCTGTGAAGTCACATTGTTTTCTACCTTGTTAGAAGATCAGGTGGATGGCTCATATCCATTCCGAGTTTTAAATGGTTGTGGAAGTTTATTTGGAGGCTTGAATTAAAATCCACCTCGAGCCTATGTTTTTTAACTATGTTAAGTGAAGGGTATGCACAATGGTATTGGAGGCAGTAATCCTGTGTAGAATTGTGTTGGAGCAATCGTAGAACAATGTATAGTTCCTGCTCTGGGTTTCTATTCCTGAACCAAGAATTCAATTTATATTCTAAAAGTTTATTTATGTTCCTATTTCAACAACGGGGTTTGAAGTGATACATGGGAGTAATCGAGAATATCTCATAAGTTTTGTTACTCCATAATGAGCTATTTCGATCAGATCATGGGCCCATAACCTACAGATCCATGAATTGTGAAAATATGTAGTTTTGCTGCATCAAAGTGGTATCATAGCGGGAAAATATTTCCTACGAGAAAGAGTTTGCGTGCAAAGGAAGAAGAGGTACAGTTATGTTGAAGATTTGGAAGCTTGTGGTCTTTATGTTGTTGTGTAGGTGAGAAGATTGCAACAGCCTAGAGCCAGGAGTGGTCAAATGGTTCCACAGGAGAGAACCATATATGTCGAAAGATTGGGCTTAGAGGAGAGAAGCTCAGTGAGGTATCGTGTAGTAGGGAGGACTCGTTGCTGTAGAGATTTTGGTTGCAGCTCACAGATAGATCACAAAGGAAATTCCACAAAGAATGTGGGTAGAATTGCTAAGAGATGAAGAAGACATATGACAAGGAGGTCATAAGGATTTTTGTACGTTAGGAGTCTGATGCAGGAGCATCCGAGCACCCTTCATGAAAATTGGAATCCAATGGTGGGAAAAGAGGAAGAATGCAATGAGGACGAGTTTTACTCATTTTTTGTTAAGTTTGTTAAATTTTTATTAATGAAATTACTATTTTTATGGTCAACCTATTATAAAAATAGGGAAGTGCATGATTTTAGAAAACTATTACGAGATTCTAAGAGAAATGAATGGATCTGAAATGATCCATTCAATGTATTGTGTTCTATATAAATTACAGCCTTTGGTATAGTGGAAGGAGGCCATACGCCATGTAAGATCCAACACGAGAGGGAAATCCGGCTCACACATGCATGTTGTAACTTGAATTCGAAATTAATATAAATTTGGTGTTTATTAGCGTGAATGTTGTCATTGTGTATACGAGTTGTGTTAGTTGTTGAGTTCCCGTGTGAGACTATGTGCTTTTAGATAGATCGAACACTCATTTTAGTTGTTGTGTACAAGCTTCAACTTGTGTGGAATTGCATACACTATGTAGAGATTCATAAAGACGTTAAGGTGGCCGTATGATGAACATTCTCGGCCAAAGTTTTTTGTCACATGACTGTTTGTGCTATCAATAGCTACAGTGGTGTTTGGATCGTGGATCGATGATGGTGTCTATTCAAATGGTGGTGTGTCACTCATCAATAAATGCGGTGGTGGATGTGAGATGATGACTGTGTTGAGGAGTTGGACGGTGATTCATAAAGTAGATAATGTGATGGTAAAATGAACCATGTGAATAGTGCACCAAGGCTTTTTTGAGCCATCGCTGTGAAGTCACATTGTTTGTTTCCTTGTGAGCATATCAGATGCATGACTCATATCCATTCTGAGTTTTAAATTGTTGTGGAAGTTTGTTTGGAGGCTTGAATTAAAATCCTCCTTGAGCCCATGTTTTTTAAATGTGTCAAGTGAAGCGTATGCACAATGGTGTTGGAGGCAGTAATCCTGTGTAGCATTGTGTTGGAGCAATCGCAGAACAATGTATAGTTCCTGCTCTGGGTTTCTATTTCTGAACCAAGAATTCAATTCATATTCAATTCATATTCTAAAAGTTTATGTATGTTCCTGTTTCAACAACGGGGTTTGAAGTGATACATAGGAGTAATCTAGAATATCTCATAAGTTTTTTTACTGCACAATGAACTATTTCGATTAGATCATGGGCCCATAATCCACAAATCAATGAATTCTGAAAATATGCAGTTTTGCTACATCATAATGGATGTTATGTCAATAAGTTTTCTTATCGTAAATTTCAAAACATTGTAATGTTTTCTCTACTCGTGAAAGTGTTATATGTTTCAAGCTGAAGATATTTGTTGATAATGAAGAGCATTAACCTTAAATGCAAATCCTTCCCTCTAAAAATAAATGATTCTGATTTTCCAAATGGGAAATAGACAATAGACATCATAGAGATACAAAATTATATGCCAGTGACTTAAATTGCAATCTGTAGACTTATTGCTTAGGTAATTTTCTCTGTAAATCGCAACACAATATCTTACCATCTAATAGGCTTGGGGATTGCATTAAAGAGAGGAAATCGGTTGTGGAGTGATACAGAGTGGTTATTAATATATTAAATTATCACACTATAATGAACGACAACGGATGGATTAGATGGATATACTGTTAGGGACACCATGGCCGGTAAGGCCACTAGACTTTGACAAATTAGTGGTGTCAGGATACAGTAACGTATATAGAACTAGAGTAGGCCCAAGCCTCTTCTTAAGTTTGGGATGATTGTTTCTAGTCGTTACTTTATTCTCCACTTGCACTAACCTTGATGAAAATCGGTTGAAAGCTTCATCTATTCTGTTGTCATTAGCCGATTCTGGTGTGGATCCTTGTATTTGTCCCACATATACTTCATCTTTAGCATGCTTTGATAAGATCTCCAGAATGGCCGTGATAAGTGTTGCTTGGAAGGGAGTAGACACGGTTTTAAGAAAATATCCATCTACATCTCTCACCATCTCAGTGTATTCTTTGGAACCTTTCTCTGGAATAAATTGTTTACTCATGGTGGGAAGATTGGGCATGTACCCTCCATAAGCATACTGTCCGAAGTTAAGGACAACATGATGAGGAGATGCAAGCCACATAATAGTGGTCAATGCTTCAACAACTTCATATTTTGTCTTCATTTCATACCACCTGCTTGGATCGTCCTTTAAGTCTCCATGCCCAATGTTTACTATCTCACTCCACCAACCTTGAAATTCTTGATCTCTTTTTGTAGATTCATCATCCTTGTAATAAAAAGATAAGTATTCTGAAACCCAATCCTTCATAGAAAACCATATTTCCAGGCCATCCATGGCAAATGGGTAGTCTTCAATCATGAGCTTTAGCTCATGGGGCGTTTTTGGGTCCCGGACATCCATTCCCCTGCAAAACATCAAATTTATATGTCAATAGAGTATGCTAGGAATATGTAATGGAAATGGTGTTCTACTCTTTTAAAATAAACCTTTTAAGAAGATCAACCAACAATCCTTGCTCCTTAAATCTCCATGGAATATTTTCCTGGAGTAAATATTTTTTCAATAATTCCTCCTGCGTTTATTAAGCTACTTAGTTGTCTGACATGAGTAGCTATAACAAAAGGCTCAATTTTTGCATGAGTTCTCAACCTGCACTCATTAAAGTGTGGAAAATTTAATGTAATAGTTTGAAAGTATTAGATGAAATGTGCTAATCGCTGAATATAAAGATTTCCAAAGACACATTTCAATTGAAAATGGATAATCATAGTAGGTGTCTTTAAGACATAAATATAATAACAACAATAATAAGCATTAAACAAGAATATATATATATATATATATATATATTACTGTTATACTTAGTTATTAATATTTTACTTTAAATAATTTAATATTTAAAAATATGCCCTTCTTAATTCCAAATTTAGAGAATTTAGATAAAATAGTGTCAACCAATTTTATTGAATTAAAGTTACTTTGTGAAATTTATTATTAATAATAATTGATCATTTCTTTAGAAAAGTATATATATATATATATACATGGTTTTATCTTGAAAACTATTTAAAAAATTGTTACTTATACAAATGACAATAAATTAAATAAATAAATATTATAATTTAAAATGTACATTTAACTATTTTAAATTTTTAACTTAATAAAAATTTTAAAATAATTTTAAAATTCAAACTATAATGGTGATGATGATGGTTTACGGCCACTGAGACCATTTTTTGGTTTGTAGGACTCACAAAAAGAGTTATTTAGTTTGATTTAAGATTTTATTCCCATGCTCAAAAAGCTTGGAGAAAAGCCTCCCGAGCTCGCTATAATTTTGACATCTTAAAAGGTTAGGAAGGTCATTGCAACAAAGGTTATGAAATTGAGCTCTAATGTGGTTGTACGTCTAGGCACTCTAAGATGAAGTGATTTTCATCCTCAATGTTAATATTCTCACAAAGATGGCAAATCCTTTCCATCCATGGTGTTTTAGTAACTGTCCAATGACATGCTTCACTATGGAGCTCATGAGAGTTCATTCTAATCTAGGCTATATTAATTTTATTCTTTGAGCTAGTTAAAACAAAGAAATACTTTTGATCTTCTAGGGTGGGGTTGATGACCTCCTTATAATATGTTAATTTTCTTTTATTTGCTAGATCTTTCTGACACCACATTTTTTATTTGAACTTAGAAGTAATTTTTTTTTTAATTTTATTAATGTTTTGCAATGCAACATTCTCATCAATCTCCCAATGGTTTAGCCATGCCCTCTTGTCTTTATACCAACCTCGTTTAAGCCTTAGGTGGTTTTGGCTGGAATTTAAAGCTAGCTTAGGAAGTCTCTGGTCTCCTATGTTATTGAGCTTGTGGTTGTACAACAAAAGCCTAGTCATAGCTAGGCTTTCGATAGGGGAAAGAGCCACTTCTATAAGAAGAATATGATATGCCGTATTGCTTTTAATTTTAAGGTTATACATTATAAAACACTTCTGGATTTGCTCAATCTTTCTCCACGATTCTCTAGAGATGCTGCAACCCCAAACCTCACATCCATATAAGATAACAAGAGTGACTAATGTTTCAAAGAGAAACTTCTTCCTATCCCACGTTACAAGGTTTGTCGTTTTACAATTATTTTCAAAACCAAAATAAGCTTTCTACCCCATTCCAAAATTGAAATTTTATTAGAAATTTTATAACACTATAGTTTTATAATATAGATTTAGAATCTTTTTATTTAATATATATATATATATATATATATATATATATAATTTAATTTCCAAGTGTTATAAATTCTAACTTTTAAAACATTATATTTTTTATTTTTTTTTGTTTTTTTCATATATCTCTACATATCTCCAAATTCTTCTATAAATTACATTTTTCTTCTTATCTCCACGTCACTTTAGTTACCATATATAAAAATACTACATTTTGTTATATTTTTATTACGTTTACCATTGACTAATTCATCAGTAGATGATAATGGAATAAAAACATTATATTTTACATATTAGTTAGAAATGATAATGGAATAAAAACATTATATTTCACATATTAGCTAGCAAAATATAATATTTGTGTGAAGATAAAAGTTTAAATTTAAATATGAATATTTTTAAATTTTAAATTAATAAATTAAATTATCATTTATTTAAAATTACATAAATTAATTTAATATAGATATTTTATATACTAAATTAATTTCACAATAAATTTAAATTTAATTACTATTAAAATTAAATAATTACGCCGGAGGCATTTTCTTTGCAAGCTTGGGGTGAGCAAACACTGTTCACCCCAAGCAATAGGAGAAATACCGTACCACCCTTTGCACTAATCAAATTTTGCCACGTTTCATAGCAGTTGTAAAGCTCAAAATAGGACTCGACCAAAGAATCCCTCTTACCATAATATTCGGAAACCTCTGGATTACTGCTTCCCATACGCAGGAAAAGACTACGCCTGCTGCTGCAGCGGCTGCTAGCTGAGGATACCAGGCTCCAAGTGGAATTTCTCATTACCCCCCATGAAAGATTTCCGAATTCCTAGGAAGCCCAAGTACCCAACACCTCCAATGGCTATTACAATATGGAACAGAAAGAGGAATGCACTCAAACGATTCCAACAGACCCTTGAACTTGTATCTATGTTGTAGTTCTCTTGTCTCTGCACAAGAAAGAAAGAAAGAAATGCCCAATTTTTTAGCAAGAAACCTGAAAACAGTAGTCTAAAGGAAATTTGGTGGATTGGGCGTCAAATAACTAGCCTTGCGTATATGAGTGGGTTTAGCGACTGTGATATTGTTGTTGCCATTGCCGTTGCTATCATTGGAATAAGGAACCATATCCATTGGGGCGATTTGATTGCCTATCTGACTTCTATACCTCCTCATTTCCTATACTCTAGGACTAGGACTAGAGTAAGGCTGATATTGAACTGGTACATCAAATTTGGCACCGTTCATTTGTGAGTTTTGATTACTTCCTTCTACTTGTATCTCGGGAAATTCTTCGACCTGGAGAAAATAATTATAGCATTGATTTAATTTTGGGGCTACCTAAATTATCCTTTATGGAATCTATACATTCTGTGGACAACACAGATTCAATACAGTTTTACACAAAAATGTCCTCCTAAAGGAGTCAGATTCTTACACTGTTTTCAGCATTCATGGTGAACTTCAATAATGCTCGATGTTGTTTTCCTTCTCACAAGGTATTCAGATTATGGGCCTTGAAAACAATGGTGTTTGTCTAAAGTCGCCGACTCACAGACAAAAACAGGGTATTCGAATTAATTGTACATCCTCGTGCTTATCCCTTGGAGAGTTACGTCTAACTTGGCTTCTTTGCTTTTACAGTCCCATACAAGTTTCTAATAAGAACGCCACCATGCTCTCAAGTGGTTTCAGGGTGAGTTTGGCACTCATGGCAGCTGGATCAAGCCCACAATATCCGATGGCTTTCCAGAAAGGATTATGAGCCGGACTGTGTGTTGAAGTCTTGGTGGGTGGTATTCGAACCAGGATGGAGGATGAAATCGAATACAACTATAATGACATAGGAAGCTGAAAAATTGTTGAGCATAAGCGAATGGAGTGGAACCTTGAAGGAAAGGACGTGGAACCCGGACAAGAGTGAACGTGATTGAACGCTAAAACCGGCAGCATATCACGTGGCACAAAGGCGGTAAGCTGTAATTCAGAATTTGGAGCGATCCCATACGTTGGGTGACACGTGGAGGAAAAGGTTTCATGATACCAATCTCATCGCGCATTATCGTTCATGCATATAGCCTACACGAGATTCGATTGGGATCGTTGGATCGTTAAGATGGGTGAGAGAACAGGTCAACCGCCGATATGGAAGACACATTAATTGGTGGGGTCGAATGCAATTATATGGCGTTGTAGATTAGCTCTGAAGAACCTGCTCTCATGCCTCCAAACTCAAATCCCCAAATCTCTTTACAAACGGAAATTCTCTCGCCAACGCCACCTTGCCTGAAAGTATGAACGTTCCCACAGGGGTGGATAGCATCCACAGTATTTTCCTCATAATGTGCAATTTATCAGGTTGGAGAATTTCTTCCATCGTTTCTCCAACCTGCCAGTAACAATTGATATGCAACGATTTAAGTTAATAGTCGTGTAGACAAGAACCTGTCAACAATTTGAGAATTATTGAGCCAAATCTTCCATCAATTTTTTTTTAATGCTCAACTTTTTGTCGTAGTTTCAGAAGGACCAAAAATTTACATTAAAACACACACACATAAATTATGAGTAGGCGAAGGTTCAAGCTCACCTTTGAGGGGCTGCAACAATTTGGAGCTGATGCCTGATAGAATTCATAAATGTCCATAGTCTCATCATTGCGTACAAGGCCACTGGCTGTTAAGGGCAATGAGGGAAAGAAAGTTTTGCAGAGGGCTCCCAGACTTTCAATTTCAACTGAACTAAAATGGTTGGGAAAACCCATTTCTCTTGCACCTATTCAGAAACCTGAAGAAACTGAATGATTTTCTTCCTCCGCTAAATTATGAAATTTAAAGGAAATTGTACCTGCCCTTCAACCCTGAATTCTCAATTCGAATAGTGGGAAAGACATGTTTCTCCAATATCTTCAAGCATTTTCTGGCCTCGAAGAGAGCACATCACTGTGTTGTTCGTATCTATTGAAACAAACGGTTTTTTTCAAATCTATTATTATTATTGTTTGTGATAGTGAACAAAACAATAAATGAGATGAAATCTGAACATTTAAATGATACAGAGAGACTACAACAAACAAAGAAACTCGCTTTTCACTACAGTACGAAAGGATGGTGTTATCAGAATGTGGGGTCCATATCTCTGAAAAATTGTATTTTGTGATTTCAGATTCCATTTTTGTGATTTTCTTCTATTTAGAAGAGATTTGAATAAGAATAATATGGAACATTGCCACAACTATTAAGACGTTACCAACGCATTGAATAACAATAAGATGCAACATTACCGCAACTATTAAGACGTTTGAATTTATATATTTATTTTATTTTTAATAATTAAATGCTATGATAAGAAAAGATTAAAAAAATTTAAAAATAAATAAATAAATAAAATAAATAAATAAAATATGAATAAATAAATAGAAATAAAATAAAATAAAGATAAAATTTAAATTTAAAATAAAATAGATAAAAAAATTCTTAATTAAAAAATAAAAATAAAATAAATAAATAAAAAGAAATAAAATAAAATAAAAATTAATAAATAAACAAATAAATAAATAAAATGAAATAAAAATAAAATTACATAAATTACAATTTAATAATATTAAATTAAAAATTATTATTTTTATTAAAATAAATATAAATATTTAAAATTTAAATTATAAACTTTGATCATTTGGTTTACTCTTTTTAAAATAAAATAAATTAATTTTTATTATTTGAGACAACCTAGCCGTTATTTTACAAATGGCAAGTAGGAGCTATACTTTCTATTTAAAGAGGTTACTTGATCAGATTCTCCATCTTGTCTTGATGATGAACCACACATGCACGGTTTACCGCCTTAGACAAACTTAAAGGTTCTATGGGCAAACAACGTATGATAATGGGTTCGCTCATCCTATTCAGCCTTCTCCAAATCAAAATGAGCACACTCAATTCGACCACCCAGACATAACATCAAGGACAAGCAGAGAAAATTCGAGAATTTCACATCAAAGTCTCATTGCCTTCTTCATGTATGAGGATTCGATCAATCTCGAGGATGTGCAGGCCATTTGAATGGCCAGTTTGTGACATGGCGTAAGGTTGCTTCTTTAGTATACAGTATAGATAGTTTGAACGTAAAAAGAATCGAGACATTAATAGCTATAGGCTTTCCACCTTAGGTGATCATATTTCTACTTACCATTTATGATTATCTGTTTAGCTTTGGATTTTCTTCTGTTAAATCAAAATTCAAATTTTACTCCTCATATAGCACAAAATGATTCACATCTCCTCCATCCGGCGTTCCCTTGCACCTCAAATGCAATTGCTAGTTTATATTATTATAATATAAACATAAATGTTTTGTTTACCAATGACTGATCAATTGATGGTAACCGGCATCGCTGACATGGGCATGAGCTTTTGCTAGCAGCCATAACGCTCCTTCTTCTGTTCCCTCCTCAGCAGGAGTGTACACCTTTCTAACAACTTCCAATGGGAGGCAAACACAATTCAATGGCCATGGGCTTCAGCACTCCCTCGTTTGTGAGGAAGAAAAGCGTGCGACTGCCGTATGTTATTATCCCGGGATAGCTGATTGACGCGTTGGGCATAGAGCATGTATGCATCATAGTAGTCCAGAATAAAGAGTCGCTTTGACGCAACAGCCTGCGTCAACATCATCATGATTTCATTTATTTGAAATACCCATAAAAAAGCAAAGCAATAGAAGAGAGAGCATAAGATTAAGGTAAAGCGCGACGAACTGGCCCTACGGAAAGGCCTTCGAGGAACTTTTCTATGTGTTGCTCGGTGATTGAACTCTTCTGTGGGCCGTAGATGTTTGGGTCCAAGCTCTTGAACGGGGGAAATGTCTGTCACCCATAAAATTTGATTATTGGCCTGTTTGAACAAAAGACCAACACAGATCCTTGCGCTATTCATATTCTTATATAAATGGGAAAAATGATGTATCAAGTAGTAATTGAATTACTTGTAAGCATTGAATTGTCATTAGACTTAAACCAGCAACCGCTTGCCGTGCATACTCAATATCGGACTTCCACACCTTCTGTTAGCTACGGCAGTGAAAATTCATTTCAGCAAAAGAAATTTGTTGAAGAACAAATATATGAATTAAATAGAGATAATATATCAATACATTCTGACCTGCATAAACTTGAGGAGGCACAAAATATCTCAGTGGATTGTCCTTGGCTGCTTCCAGTATTCCCTTCAGAATCTGAAGGGCATTCTTGTTGTGCTCTAGAAGTTTGCTCGGACTTTGAAATCCCTGCACATAGAGCTGTTCTATTTGTTCAAATTTTTTGAAGGCAACTTCAAAACCGTACGTGATCTCAAGCATAATCAGATTGGCGAAAGGATTGATGGTGTGGGCTGCAAAATCAGTGAAATCCGTATGAGGGAACCTTTCGTCTGGCGGAATAAATATCACTTATGAACCACAGGGTCGACTTTCAGATTTGGGATCTGCATTCGAATTTATTTCAAGCGCTAAGTAATACTTATACTTATTCTCTCATCCACCAGACGCAAGTCTGTTGAAGAACATTATAATCTCTAGCTGCAATTACAAACCTGGCGTATCTAATAAAGTCCAAATATGCAACTTCTTAACCTCATAACCCAAATGAGCAAGAGTAGATGTTATTAGACCTGTTTTAGTTGGTGGAAATCCCGTGCTGCATCTTGTAGGATATGGGTAGTCTTTGGATCCACCCAAGACTGGTCTCAGTAGCTCCGGACTGCTGTCAGGGTACCAGATATCGTTGTACACGTCATAATCGTATATCCTATCAGATACTTTCCTCTCTCCTCTTCCACTTCCTCGTAGTTCCACCATATCTAGCTCCCTCAGTTTCTTTAAACCTTCTGGTGTCTCCTCGGGTAAGTAGCTCTAATTTTATATATATATATATATATATATATATATATATATATATATATATATATATATAACGCCGCGCCAGTTAACCATATTAATCTATCGACCCATTTTCTTTTCTTCTTTTGGTAAATGAAAACTATAAAAAAATTAACTGAAAAGAAGTGCATAATAAGCCATACCTTGTTAGAGAAGAAAACACGATCACTTTAATCCAGGAATTGCACTTAAACCGCAGTTTACCATGACTAGGGATATCCAGAGTTTGAGATTTGAGAAAGAACTGTCGTGAATGCATATTCCTTATGACGAATGCTCCTGGAACTCCCGGATCAAAGTTCCACTTGAAGCTGATTTCGTAATGTCTGTCGGTAGCAATGGGTCCATTGAAGGGATTCCACTTTAAATAACACGCTTCGCCTGCCGTTTTTTCCGAAACCCGTTGCGGCCATGATACATTAATGATTATAAGAACCGCATCCTAAAAGACAGATATTATATTATAATACGCCATGGAAACTGTCACGTAAACCATCTATTATATAATTGAAATATTACCTGGATCAACCTAGTCGCTGCTCACCAGTTGGAGAGATATTCTGTTGCCTGTCAACTCAGACGCCTCATCAGCCACAACTGCAGTGTAATCAGTAGCGTTGAGAATGGATACCTCTTGCAGTATCACTTCTTCAGGAATCGTTTGCTCCATGACCAATATTGTATTGTAGGATAGCTTTCGTTTCCTTGTGTAGCAAAAAAAAAATTAAAAAAATAACTACCTTCTTCTGTAGGTACTGGTCTCTACTCTGGTTCAAGAATCAAATCAAATCAAATCGGGTGAGATCTACTTATGACTCCTCCAATGGGCCTTGCTTCCTATTTGTAGATCACCTATAGGCTATGGGAACACAGGTGTCACATCATCGTTTTTCCTCTACGATGCCTCGTGGCAGATCATTTGTATGAATGGCCAGTGTGGTCCAGTCATTGTGTGGATGCCAATATCCCAATGCAGCCTAGTACAAAGTCATTCAATATCATTTTCGTCAGCATCATCACATATTTAAATCCTCCTTTTTATCATTTCACTTCACTTTTAAATTGTGCATGGAAGAAATACATCACATATCTTATTTATACAAAACAAATTTGTAATAATCTGGGAGGGATCAAGAGGTGCAAACTTCTTTTTGAATGTAAAATTTGGGGAGAGGTTTTCTTTTTTGAATGTAAAATTTGGGGAAAGGTTTACACCTCCAAAAATTTGATCACAAAAGACGCAAAATTTAAGGAAAGATTTACACCTTGAAAGATTTGATCCCTCTAGGGGCTTGATAGATAGGAGTTAAAATGGATCTATGCTAGTTTTTTGCACATTTAGAGATAGATTCTTGAAATCCCTTTGTTTAAGAATTCTAAAAGGTTTTGGCATCCATGGAGTCCAAGTAGATGAAAAGGTAAAAACAAAAAGGTAGAAATATATTCTTGAAATCACTTTGTTTCAAGGTGGGAAAGGTTTTAGCATTCATGGAGTATAAGTAGATGAAAAGATTAAAAAAAAAGGTACAAAAAGAAAAAATGCATGAGAAAAAGAAATCAAACCTAAAAATCTATGGCACTTAGTACTCATGTGAAATCCTTTCCCACAAATATTATTTTCCACTCCTCAAAGCTCTGAAATCCACTCTTGGCATATGCTTCCTCACAAATACAATTAGACACTTTATTTGTTTTAAATTTATATGTTGGGAAACTAGCTCCAAAAATAGAAGAAAAGAGATATCAACGACTTAGAAATAAGCCACTTCGAGGGGGCAACCTCCAATACATTATATGAATGAACAATTTTTGGATGATACAAATTACAAAACCTCCTTTCTATATATTGGAGTCCAAGGGGCCACAATGTAATCCTAGCCGACCTAACAATAATAATTTAAGGGCACAATAATAACAATATGGGGGTTACACGGGTACAATAATAATAATAAGGGGGTTACAATAATAACAATAAGGGACTATAATAGTAATATAGGGACCTAACATGCCCCTCTCCTTCAAAAAAGTGTTGTCTTCAATGCTTGAGTAGCTCTGGGTGCTTCTATATAAAATTATCATCCTCCCATGTAGAATATTCAGTGGGTAAGTTCTTCCACTTGATGAGATACTCTGAAATTGATCAATTCCGTAGCTGTCGAGTTCTTCTTTCTGTGACTGCTTCAGGTTCCAATACGATTTTTCCTTCTTCATCAAGTTCTGGCAATATTTTTTGAACTGGAAAATTTTCACCTATAACCTTCTTTCAGCTTGAAACATGGAAAAATGAATGTAGTCGTGAAGAAGCAGGAAGCTCCAATTTGTATGCCATTGTACCAATATTTTGCAACACCTAATAAGGACCATAGTACTTTGGTGGTAATTTATAATTCTTCTTAGCTTGCTTGAGCGACATTTGTTTGTATGGTTGTAGCCGTAAAAATACCCAATCTCCTACATCAAAACTTCTCTCGCTGCGATGTTGATCTGCCTGTTGTTTCATTCGATTTGTGCCAAATTCAGGTTATCCTTTAAGAGTTGGAGAACTTCTTGCTGATGCTCGATGTGATCTTCCACTTCTTGAACCTTCGAATTTTCCCTTAAATATGATGTGATGGATGGTGGATGATATCCATAAAGTGCCATAAATGGGGTCATTTTTGCTATAGTATGGAAGGAAGTGTTATACCACCATTCAGCAAGAGGTAACCACTTGACCCATTGTGTTTGTTTATCAGATACAAAACAACGAAGATATCCTTCCAAACATTTATTTACTATCTCGGTTTGACCATCAGATTGAGGATGATAAGATGAGCTATGAGCTAATTGAGTACCCAAACAAGAAAATAACTCCGTCCAAAAATTTCCAATAAAAATGGGATCTCTGTCGCTCACAATAACCCTTGGGTTCCCATGTAGCTTTTGAATTGTGTCCATAAATGTAGTAGCAACTGTACTTGCTTTAAATGGATGAGATAATGCACAAAAGTGTGCATACTTAGTAAGTCTATCAACTACCACCATGATGACACTCTTTCCTTCGGACTTAGGTAAACCTGTGATAAAATCTATTGAAATCTCCTCCCAACGTTGACTTGGAATGGATAAAGGTTGTAGAAGTCCTGGGGTCTTAATTGTTTCCACTTTATTCTGCTGGCAAACCAAACATTCCGCCACAAACTTTCGAATATCAGATTTAAGGCCATCCCAAAAAAATTCTTTCTTCACCCGGTGGTAAGTTTTTAAAAATCCTGAGTGTCCTCCTAAAGGAGAAGTGTGCAATTCCAGAAGAATCTTTTGTTTTAGTTGGGAATTCTTACAAAGATATAAGCGATCTTTGTACCATAAGGAATCATTTTTCCAACTAAATGTATCAAATGTACTAGGATCTTGCTGCAACCTTTGAATGAGTGTCCATACATATTTGTCCTTCTTCCATTCATCTCTTGCTTCAGTTTTTCAATCTAGTTGGATAATAGAAATGGCACAAAGCAATGCTTCCACCTCTTCATTCTTTCTTGAGAGTGCATCTGCAACAACATTAAGCTTTCCTTTTTGTAGATTATTTCAAAGTCATAACCCAACATCTTTGTGACCCATTTTTGCTACTCTTCTGAAGATAGTCTTTGTTCCAAAAAGTGTTTAAGACTATCATGATAATTTTTTACCTTGAAGTGTCTTCCCATTAGGTAAGTTCGCCATTTCTTTAGTGCATGCAGTATTGCTAACATTTCCTTCTCATAAATAGGTTTATGTAAATACTTTCCTTTGATTGGACGAATTTCAAAAGAAATGGGTCTTCCTTCTTGCATTAAAACAACACCAATTCCATTTCCTGAGGCATCACATTCCACAATAAATATTTTTGTGAAGTCTAGCGTAGCTAAGACTGGTGCTAGGCACATTGTCTCTTTAATATGTTAAAAGGCCTTAGTTGCTTCAGGAGTCCATGAAAATGCATCTTTCTTCAATAATATTGTTAGAGGTGCTGCTATTCTCGCATAATTCTTAAGAAACTTGCGATTATAGCTTGTTAACCCAAGAAATCCTCGCAAATACTTTATGGTTGTGGGGAATTTACATTCCTTAATGGCTTTAATTTTTTTAGGGTCCACCTTAACACCCTCGTGAGATACAATATGACCCATATATTCCACCTCTTGCACTCCAAAAAAACATTTGGATGTTTTTGCATATAATTGTTTCTCCGGCAATAGTTTGAGCACCCTATCAACATGTTGAACATGATCCTTCCAAGACCTGCTGTAGATTAGTATATCATCAGAAACTACTAGCACAAATTTTCTAAGGAAGGGTTTGAAAATGAAATTCATCAACCCTTGAGATGTAGAAGGTGCATTGGTAAGGCCAAAAGGCATGACCAAAAATTCATAATCACCGTCATGAATTCGAAATGTTGTTTTTGAAATATCTTCAATCTTCATTCTAATTTGATTATATCCTGAATGAAGATCCAACTTGGTAAAATAAATTGCTCCATGTAATTCATCCAATAATTCATCAGTCACAGGAATGATAAATTTTTATTTAATGGTGAGATTATTGAGCTCCCTATAATCCAGACACATGCGCCTGATCCACCCTTCTTATGTACCAATACTACAGGAGCAAAGAAAGAACTTTGACTAGGTTGAATTATACCCTCCTCTAACATTTCTGTAATCATACGTTCAATTTCGCTCTTTTCGACATAAGGATATCTATAAGGCCTCATGTTTGGAGGAACACATTCTGGAATCAAATGAATAGCATGATCATGATCACGAATATGTGGGAGTCCTTTGGGAGTTTCAAACACCTTGGAATGATTGTCAAAGACTTTTTGGAGATTTGCCGAAATAGATGATTTCGATGTTGGAACTTCTAGTGAGCATAATTGTGCAATTACACCTCATTTTTATTTCTTTAGAAGCTTTTTCATAACATTAGACCTTATTATCTTTCCCAACTTCCCTGCAATACCCCGTAATTCGACTTCCTTTCCTTCTAAAAAAAATTTCAAGAAAATTTCTTGAAAATTAAAAGCTACCATCCCCAAAGATTGTAACCATTGTACTCCTAGTACAACATCATCACCTCCCATAGGAATGGAAAGCATTGGACTATTCAATACATATTCCCCCATGGTTAGCTTGATATTATGGCATTTTCCGGAGAAATTTATAGTTCCTCCATTTGCAACCATGACTTGACATTCTGGTGCTGGATATAGGAAACAATTCAATTCCTTGGCTACCTTACAATGAATAAAATTATGGGTGCTACGTGAATCAATCAACACTATTATCTTTTTCTTCTTGATATGTCATTCTATCTTGAGAGTTTGAGGAGTGGTAATTCCTGCTAATGCATTACACGATATGGTCAGACTCATTTCTTCCTCTTCTAGGGCTGGTTCATAGTGTATATCCTCTTCTTGTTCATTTTCTTCTTCCTCTTCACAATCTATGTAAAATAATTTCTTCTCAACACACTTATGACCTTTAGTGTATTCGCTATCACAACTGTAGCGAAGCCCTTTTTCTCTTTTTTCTTCCAATTGTTGTGGCGTCAGCCTTATAGGTTGTGGAAATCTAGGAGTAGCAACACTTCCATCTTTATAGAAGTGAGTGGTAGGCTTCCCTGTCGCTATAATTTTACATTCAATTTTTCTTGCCAACCTGAATGCCTTCTCTAATGAATCAGGTTCCAAAACGCGAACTTCATGTTGGATGTTATCCTTTAAAGTACTTATGAAGAGATCAATTATGTGTTCCTCTGGAATATCAGTTACCCTTATATTCAATTTTTGAAAGTCCTCAATTGCTCCGCCACTAAACCCTTTTGTTTGAGATTTATCAATTGGCTAAAGAAGGTGTTTCTTTTTGTATCCTCATAATGTGCTATCATTTCCTCTGTAAAATAGACCAAGTGACAATTTTTTTACGAGATCAAAGCCATCGATACCATACAAATGTATTTTGTTCTAAATGTAAAGTTGCAATGCATACCTTTTGTATGTTTTACACATTATTGAGATCAAAATATTGCTCCATTTGTAGTATCCATGCTACGGGATCCTCACCATAAAACTTCCTCATATCCATGTTTGGAATATGGTGGTTCTTTAATCCAACATTAGAGTTTATGAAATCACAATTAACATTTATTTTGTTCTCATCATGATTTTCATCTACTATCTTTTCGCCATTAGGAATCATTTCTTGTATCAACTTTGACAAACCTTCGTTCAAACCTTCCATGTCTTCCTTCAAACATTCCATTTTTTCTTCCATACCATCCATTTCATCTTCCATACCATTCTTAAAACCATCCATCGTAGCTTCCATGCCTTTCTTCAAACCATCCATCATAGCTTACATGCTTTTCTTCAAAATATCGATTTCATTTTTGTTTCTCTTTGCGAGAGCGAATTTTGGTGCACTTGGTCTTGTAATTTTGATAGATCATGTTGCAATTCTTCATCTTCATGAGTCGTAGTAGAGTACTTTGAGGGCTTAATGGGTGTTGATTTCTTCTTAGGAGGCATTTAAGAACCCAATACTGATATCTTTGCTCAATATGCCTTTGGAATCACTTAAAACTGATTTTTCAAACAAGACTTATGCAATTTGAAAAAAAAAACACACATTTTTCTTGATTTTGAGGAGCTCGATATTGAAACTGAATTATCCCTGTGATTTTGGATCTTCAATATCTGAAATTCGGCCCTGGCGTAGCCCCTTGAATCTTCTCTCAATTTCCATAGGTCTGACTTGATTTGGATTCTTCAAGGCAAAGTTATTTCCAATAACCCACAATGACCTAATTATGGACTGGTTCAGTAGAGTGAACTTGTATGGCTTGCCACGTGTCACTATTTTCTCCTTTGGCTCTGAAATTTACAAACAAGAAACTATAGTCCATGTACTTCCAATAAATTTTTATAGAATTCCAATCCGACGCTCAAAGAGAGAGTTATGAAGGTTTTCCCACGATCACTTCTTTGAGATGAAATTCAGGAGCCTGAAAAAGACCTAACTTCCACAGATCATATCTCCAAAACTATTGTGAACCAAGCTCTGAAATTTTGCGACGATATTTCTCAGGATTTCAGTTTCGTGCTCTAAAAATTTCAGCTTCTGAATCTTTGTGGAAAAAAATTTATAGCGAAAATATTGTGATGACCGTTTTAATTGATATTTAGGAGCCTGCAAAAAGGCCTAACTTCCATAGATCATATCTCTGAAAATATTGTGAACCAAGATCTGAAATTTTGCGACGATGTTCCTCATGATTTCAGCTTTGCACTCTAAATATTTCAGCTTCTGAACCTTCATGGAAAACAAGTTATAGAGAAAATTCCACAATGACCTGTTTGGAGCAGCGAAACCCTAGAATCAAAAGCTCTGATACCAAATGTTGGGAAACCAACTCCAAAAATAGAAGAAAACAGATATCAATGCCTTATAAGTAAGCCACTTCGAGGGGGCAACCCCCAATACATTACATGAAGGAACAATTCTTGGATGATATGAATTACAAAACCTCCTTTCTATATATAGGAGTCCATGGAGCCACAATGTAATCCTAGCCAACCTAACAATAATCATTTAAGGGCACAATAATAACAATATGGGGGTTACAGGGATACAATAATAATAATAAGGGAGTTACAATAACAACAATAAGGGACTATAATAGTAATATAGGGACCTAACATTATATATTTAGGGAGAGAAGTGATTTTTCATTAGGGCCAACATTAGATTAATTAGATTAAATTTTAAATATTAAATGTTAAAAATTACTTTTACATTTACATTTACCTTTACCTGTGTTTACTTGAGACAATCAATGCATGTAGTGCTCAAATACAAACCTCTAGGATCCAAATTTATTAAATTTAATAATATTCATATTATAATATATTAATATGAATATTATAATTAATAATAATATTAGTATTAATTTTTTAATATTAATATTAGGGTATTTGGCCCTTAGGCTTTACTTAAACAAGACATTTTTTCTGAGTGTTCGCAAATATAAATAGAAAGAGGATTATGGAGTAAATATAGAAAGATGTTCCATCTTTTTACCATACCTTTGGCTTACTTATATTTATATTTATTTACCATATCTTTTTTATTTACCATGGTATTTAGCCCAGAGGCTTGGTATATACTTAAATGTTGATTTCTAATCATATTTGATATATTTTTATGTATTTATCATACTTTTTCATAATTTTTTTATATTTATTTATTTACCATAAGTATTTTTCCCATAGTATTAATAATATTTTGTTCCCTGGTATTTGGTCGATAGGCTTCAGCTAAATAAAACATCATTTTTTAGTTTTCTTGAATATAAAAAGGCTTATGGAGTAAATATAAAAAGAGGTTTTATTTATTTACCATGCATCTAGTCTATTTATTTCACACTCATACATTCAAGCAACATAAAAAAAGAAAATTTACTTACCCACATCTCTTGGCTTTTGGTACAGGCCAATATCTTCAAGTCAGCGTTTCCTCCCGTTAACTGATTCTTCTTTGGCATACCATTTACAGACTTTCTGGGTTACTTCAGTCATGGCTAACACACTTAGCCATTCTTCAGGTACTTATAACCCCCTCGAGTCTAGACAATGAGGTTAATTAGTCACAGGTTGTTTCTAGCCTTCCTGGGTTAGCGTACTGCTCAGTGTGGCTTATTCATCGACCTGGTTTTAAGTTTTATTTATTGTTCAAATGTGTCTGAGACACTCATGGACTCGAACAACCTTCCGTCCTCCTGTTTTGCAAAGAATAGTTCAATACATACGTAATCACAGATTTTTGACTCAAGTTTTCTTTTAAAAGAATCGACCCTTGTTTTTTATTCAATGTCCCTTTATTTATGGACTTCGCTGATACATTACCAGCGTTACTTCTATGAGCCATTCCAACTGTTATATCATTGTAGCATTGCGTCTCATTTTTCTTGTAAAGGAAATTAAAATGTCGGTTTTTGTTTTACAGTAATCGAATTCACTGTTACTATTCCATTTCATTATGCTCGTATTTCCTTCCGTTTCTTGGTCTAAATGAAAAACTAGATAAATAATCATTTTCTACAGTCATTTTGTATTTTCAATGTTCTTGTAAATATAAGCTCCCTACTTCTTCTAGTCTATTATCGTTCAATGCTTGATATCTAATTTCTCTGTCTTTTCTTGTTATGCAAATTTTTAAAAGAAAATGTGGTGACCGGACCACCAAAATCCATTATCCGATTATAGATATTAGGGTTGACGATGTGTACGGGGTTGGAAACTCCTACACCCAGTACAAACGGTTAACCCGTGGAAAAGTAAAGTTTTTAGTTAAATTACTTTACTCCATGATAATATAAAACTTCTAAGTTCACATATCTTTTCGTATTACATTTCTTAGTACAAAATGCTTCTACATGCATTCTAAAAAAATTCAGATAAGTCCTTCAGTAGAAGTGTAAGGTACAGTTTCTCACCATAGAACACCGAATATTATCATTTCCATAACTTCCCATTTCTGATTAAGTAAGTATTTCAATATATTTATATATAGACTTTATAGATCAACAGAAAGTTTCACTAACTAATATTATGACACAATATGTCCAAAAATAACATTTTCAACAAAGAATATATTACAACATAATCCTTTCTTGGTCTAAAATATGTTCTATAGTAACTTAAAGAATTGATAATTCTATTCTGTCTATTATTATTAAATAGACATTCACTTATCTCAGAATATTTGAGTCAAGTTGCGGTGTCCTCCCAACCAAAAAGACAGGCAATGACGTCCTACTCTTCCCCGTGCTTCCACTGAAAGGTACGGGTTAGCAGTGGATTTTTCTGTTGTGACCTCAAGACCACCAGTCCAGTCAGTGCTAGAAATTTTTAGGAATCTATGAGTGATTTTCCACTGGACTCTACCAGCTCAGGAAACTCTTCACTCTTCCTCAGCCCATGAACAGAACCCCCTTTCTTCACTGGGATGAGTCTCTTATCCCTAGAGGAGCAGTGATTGTTCAACTGTCCAACCACCTTTCAGTTCTTGGAAAATATTTACCATCAACGTTTTACTTTTACTTTGAATAAAAAATTTATTATTCATAGTTAAAAAGAAAGAAAAATAATAAATTTCCTACAAAATAATAATTCTCTCAGTGTTTTTCCTTAATCAATATTAAAAATGTCTTTTAACTAGTTAACAACTAGTTAATGCAGATGTCACAACATATATTTTTATTTATTTACCATACCTTTAGAGTAAGTATAACCAACACAGATCCATATAAAACAAGGATCTAACATGAGCCTATAGAGTGCAAAAAACAATGTGGAATTTTTTATTGTTTAAATTGCTTTTTTGAATATTAGAAAGACTACATAATATGTTTATTGAGCCATTTTATATTAATTCATGTTGAAATAATTTATATTCATAACTCACATTGAATTTTTTTCTCTTAATAGATTTTTAATTGTTTATTTATATGGTTATTACGACGAGAGGCGCAATCTACAGCCTCAGTATGACCCCGATGTGTAATATTTTCACGTCTAATAATTTTTTCTAATTTCCCTCATACTGGATTGCAAAATGAGCCTCTCCGCTCACAAATAGGTTTTATTTATTTACTATACATGTCTTTTGAGTGTTCATAAATATACCAAGAAATTACATTTTCATAGTCTAAAACCCACAGAATAACCAGAAATTCAGGTAAGATTATGAAAAATTCCGGCCAAGATTTTTGAAAATCTCAGTTACAGTCATTAAATTTCGGTATTTTGGGGCCCCTAAAGTTTTTTTGAAGGTGTTGAATTCCTTTCCACCATCCAAAATGTAATTCAAACACTCCAACTACTTAATTTTTTGATTTTAAACAACTCCTATTACCTTTCTTCATATGTATAAAAAATTATATATATATATATATATATATATATATATATATATATATATATAAACTTTTATTTACACATTTATAACTTATGATACTTTATAAGTATCATAATATATGTGAAAAAATATTTATTGCTAAAAATAACGTTACATTATCAAATTAGTGAAAAAAGAAAAGAATGTTACACATTATCATGTGTAAAAAATGGGAGAGCATTAATGAAGATATGCAAGTTAAAGTGGTTGGAGTAATGAAACTTTTACTTTGGGATATGGAAAATATGATTTTATCAAAAGGTTGTTGGAGCAATAAAAATAAAACTTTTACATTGTTATTTCAGAAAATATGATTTTATGAAATGATTTAGGGATTTTAAATATGGTAAAAAGTGTAGGAACAAAAGACTAAATAAACAAAATTTTATAATAATTTAAACTAATCATTAAATTAAAATTGATTTTATATATATATATATATATATATATATATATATATATATATATATATTAAATCATACGTATAATAATATTATAGTTAATAATTTAAAAATTATTATTAAATATAACGAAATGTATATAAATTGTATCAAAGATTTATTATATATAAATTGAAATTGTATTAAACTCTTTTAAGATGAAAACATAAATTTATTTAAGTTAGAATTAAAAAAAAATATTATAGAAAAAATTGTTTTGAAGAATGCATTTCAATTAAAAGACTACAGCCAATTAAATATACATTTGTAAGGAGTATAGGATTTACTTAACTAAGTATTCCTTTCTATAATTGTACATTTTTCAATCATGATACCTCTTCATACTTAAAGTAAGTGAGAAGGAATCATACTTACAACTAGGGTACATCAATTACTCATAATACATGAATTTTAATGTAAACATTATATGTCACTCAACATTCTTAAGAACCTAAGGTTGTAATTTGCATCTAACACATTATAATGATAGATTAATATTGGATAATAAGTTAAATAGGTCCTTTACCACACATGGTGCAAATAAACAGTGGTAAGGTGATAGAATGTAGGAAGCATTACCTCTTGCTTTCCATCCAATATTGCCATCAACACATTTACACATACATGAAAATGTACATGGCTATCATACATCAATCATGCCATTAATAAGCATGTACATCCTTTAGGTCTCAATGATGTAGTTAATTGTAATATCGTGTACAAAGACTGGTCCAGTCTTACATATTCCCCAAATAGAAATCTTACCCCACTTTTTCTTCATTTTACTAGTATTTGAAACATTTTCACCTTTCTAGGCTCAATAATTACTCCAGTATCACTCACCAAGGAATTTTTATAGGCTAGAGCCCTTAGAATCAATTCCCTTCCAATGAAATCAACACCATACACCTAGGAATAATGCACAGGATAGTGACCAGTAGCAGAAAATGCACTAGCTAGATGTAATACACCGACCTTGTCCACATATATGGGACCACCAAGTAACTCTTTTGTGAAAACCTTATGAAGCCTCTCCACATTAATTGTAAGGATGTGTGAGGTTTCATTTAGCCTTGAGCCACTTATATCCACCATATAATTCCCAATAGAAGAATTGCCAACCAAACTATTAACAACATGGTTCCTATCCACAAAAAAATAGAACAATTGGAAACCTTTCTATCCAATTTTCCATGAGATTTTAATTTTTTTTTCGATTACTAATGTCCTCCCCATAAAAATATTGAAATTGGTCTCAAAAGGCTTAAATGTGATTGGATTAAACCTTATGAATATTTCACTATTTGCAACTATGTCTTCTATATAGTGGGCCTCAGCTTCCTCGTCTCCCATCTTTCTAGTTATATGTTGACTATCTATTTAATTTGAATTTTTGAAGAAGTTGCATTAATATCACGTGTGATTGTTGAAGAATGTGTATGAGCTTTAGGGGTTTTGCGAATACTATAGGTAATAATAGTTTGAAAGGATTAACATGATTAACAAGTATAATTAACATGAATAATGATAAACATAATCTCAAAGGATTGCTTTCAAACCCTACATGTTGATAATTACACATTAATGGATTTGTTTACACTTACAAATAGCTATTTCTTTAATTCTCAACCAATCATGTGTAATAAGCTATCATAATCACATTATGATGTTAGAAACATTGAGAACTACAGGGGAATCAGTAGTGTGATTTATGTCCAATTTATACCAAATTTTATTTATCTTTTAACAATCATTCATGCATAAAATAACACTAGAAACACACTAATATATCAACACGTATGCATAACCATGATCATGTGAACAACAATACTAATGAACATTTAACATGATATCAACAATACATAAACCATAAACCATCAAAGCACATAAAAATAACACATCAACAATCACATCACACGAGGACACGAGATGTAATGTAGAAACCACAAGGGTAAAAACCACCCTTGGTAGATAGTATTCGTCTTCATTATTTTTTTAATCTTGAACTTATTTCACATTTGAATCACCGACCACCGCTAGTGTGAAAATATCTACTTGAAAAGAAAATATGATGCACCATTCACTCCAAAGACACCAATCCCATAAATCATGCAGGGAACCTCTTGCTGAGGGTCATCACCCTCACTACTTTTCTAGCCACCACTAGAAGGAAGCCTCTGCTCCTTAAGAAATTTCACCAACCTCTACTTGAAGGAAGCCACTACTTCCAATGCAAGCCACCACTCATCTGAATGCATCTACCAACAACACTGAAGGTCCTAACCTTCAAATCCTCATGGACCACATTTGAAACTATTTCATACTGGCCCCATAAACTTAAAAAAAAAAAAATAGTAACCCTCTTTTCACCTGATTTTCACACTGGACTCACAACATACGATAAGTTCATCAACTTCATATAATCACTTATAAAAAAATATCTCAAAAAAAACCAATATCACCACAACATAATAAAAATTCATGTATTAATCTTTAATAACAACAAACCTTTTTCACTCATACAATAAACACAAATCCATCAACAACATATATATTTTGAAAAAAACAGCTCAAATCTCAACTACAATAATCAATAGCATATAAAAAATTTATGGCTTTCAAATATGCCACCATATCCACAAATAAAACTTTCTCTGCAATATACAAATAATACATAGCAAAATAATACATCCATATACATTGTTTCTACCCCTGAAATCAAAAAAACATTAGTCACATAATGAGGAGCTACTTTATGCTCTATCTCTCTCACCCATTGAAATATGGGCCAAGATTTTATGCCAGAAATTAACCTTTGCTACAACCTCTGCAAAATTTATCATAACCTTCAGGTCAAACTATCCCTTTTCATTCACTAAAATATGCATCTCCATGCACCTTCCTATTTTCTGAGCTCTGTCATTTACCCTTGTATGTGCACATGGAAAATTCTTTAGTAGCTCGACCTTTGTAAGCTCATATGTTGTAGGAGCTTTCCCTCTACTCTCTACACATACCTTTTCTCTCCTTATGCTCACTATATAACTTTGCATTGATCCATATACTCATCTATTTAAACAATTTGAGCCATATTCTCCATTACTCAAATGATCAATGCATTCACACCTAAATCACTTACCAAGTTATTTAATAAATTATAGATTAAATCAATCAAACCTTCACCAAAAAACCATCAGCAATTAGCTTAGTTTGAATTGGTGGAAACCACTGGAATGTGCAAGGAATCTAGAAAATATCAGCTATAAAGGGTAACAATGGTATTTCCTTTGGGAAGTGATTTATTGACGCAGGTCACAGACTAGAAACATATGTTACCCCCACTCCTAATGCAGGTTTACCTTTTGTAACTTGTGTTACCCTAGTTTCCGACCCTCTTCTCCTCAAAACCCCCTTTACAACTTCATCCAAGGCTTGTAGAAGTTCCTAAACCTTATCTAGACCCTATCAAACTTCCTCTAGCTCTTATTTTTCACAAGAACATCATCAAAGGAGGATTATCATGAAAAAAACATATGCATCAAGTCAAGAACATAAAGGCCCAAATGGAAAACCTCCTCAACATGAATCAATATCTCTGCATCAAAACAAGATCTCTGCATCAAACCAATGATAAATCATCACAAATCATAAGGTCTATCAACATATAGTTGACATCAATTAAAATATATACAATACTATGTCTCTGTTGAAATCAATGGCAACACTACAATGTGAACATTCTCCCCCTTTGACATTGTTTTCAACCTCAACCAAATCTCCACAACTCTGATGTTAAACCTAAAACTATCTCCATACTCCATTCTCTCTTCCATATTTACATTCTCTCTCCCCATTTGAAATCAATGAAAATGGAAATACCGACACTGGAGATCAATTCCAACACATCTAACAAAAATACTCCCCCTAAAATGCTGAAAACCATGTTGAATATAAGGATAATACAAATTAATTTTTGAATAAGCATGATAAGCAATTGAAACAATACAAATATCTTCCAAACATGTCTCTATTCATCCACGCATCCTCTCCTGATAAAAATAATCCCCCTGAACATGTAATCAGGCTACAAACATCACTCCATGATCTTATAGATGTTATTTGTTGTTTGCAATCGCTCCTTTTCACATACAAGAGGCTACTCCACATGGACCAAAGGACTATGACCCAATTATATATAATGAAATCATTGGGCTTCATAAGCTTATTACATAGCTATAAGAATGATAATTCATAGCTATATAATGACATCAATAAGCCCCTATATCGTTGAAATATCTCTCAAAGCTCTCCTCATTTCATGCTTGACACCAAGACGAATAAACTAACTAGACCAAATGATAAATGCAATAGAATTACACAGTTGGTCTTGCTCAAATAAAAGCATTCATGGCTGAAATCTACATCCACACGTATACATGCCTAACATCATCTCTCTCACAAATATATGACCCAATAAAGATAATACTCAACTATAACAAGTACATGATTGAATCATGTTGCTCTACATCCTATGCATGATGCTACAACACACTATAAATCTCACACCAATGCATGAACAACTCTATGGAGAAATAGCTAACAAAAATGATGATAAATAAATTTACATACAAGGCTGATTCACAGCTTCCAACTCATGATGAAAAAAAGGTAAATTTGTTATAAGACAAATGAGTGAAAGTATGAGCGAAAGAATAGATCCCCTGAGCTCATTATACCACAGACATACATGTTTATCCTATGAACATAAATTGCAAGTAGAATCACGATTAAATATGATATTGCCGCCTTGAATCATACACATATCCATGCTGCCATATTTTTTATTATACCCCCGTCTCCGAGGCTATGAAGGACTCACCTATAATTTTTCAGTCTAAAATATCTATCACACAAGAACAGACTTCAATAGGTGTTGATATCTATTACTCATAATATGACAAGGAAGAGTTATTTTTTCAATTTATTCTTTCTATTCAATCTTCCCTTCAACACATATACATTATCTGGTGTCTTAAATCCTTTTGAAATCACTCTTTTTAATCATTCTTTTTTGGATGAAAGAACCTTTGGAGTTGAAGAAAAATTCCTTTCATCCATCGACCACTTGGTTCACACTCAAGATATTATGATTTAGACCCTCAACAAGCCACACATCCTATGAATTATTATTATTTTCACCATGGTTGGTCGTTCCTCTTCCCAAAAATATCGTTGGCTCATTACCTTCAAAACCAACATGACCACTCTTAGTTCTTTTGAGAAATTTAAATATACTATCATCATCTGCCATATGGTGTGAACATTTGTTGTTAATGTACTACTTTTACTCCTCATAAAACAAACAAAGAGATATAACACACTTCCAAAGTTACTCCTCTTTTTTCTTCCACATGGTATTTGGATGTTTTCTTTCTTGAGCACTCTCCTATGTCTTTCTTTTAGGAATACTCTAATTTTGTTTCTCCTTTTGATTATATGGCCTCAAGAATGTGGAAATTTACAATATTTGATCACTTGTTCAAAAAATTTTCACACATAACACTATATGACCAAGAAATGAAGCCAAGGGATTTGATCTTCTGTTGTCCATGCCAGATCTCGATATCCTCATGCTATATCTACAGTGAATAGATTTATGGAAAAATAGGTTACGATGATAAAAATAAACATTAAATGAATGTGTATACCTAAAGTTTGATCCTCTTCTTGGCTGATAAAACTGCTTCATATATGTTTACATTCTACTCTTACAAGTGGCAGCCACATGTCCAAAATTGTAACGAATAAAGAGATCAACCTTGTCCATCAAGGGGGAAAAGGAGTTCTGGCTCTTATTCTGAAGTACGATACTATCAACTCCAGGAGAAAAATATATTATGGATGTAAATTTTCCTTTTAGTTCTCTTCTTGAATGCTACTAGTGGATTTGCTTCCTTTTTCGTTTCTCACTACTATTGTTGGTCACGATATTTTTTGTAGGCTTATTTGGTTCTTCATTGGTGTTTTTTCTGTTAGAAAATTATATATTACGGAGCAATGAAACACATAAAATATGCGAAAATACAAGCACACAAAACACATAAAAACCAAAGAGACACAGATATACGTGGTTCACCCAGTTTGGGCTACGTCCACCCCGAACAGCCAGTCCTTCCTTTCTATTATCCAACAAAAATGAAGAGACAAAACCTACAGCAAATCCGCTGTAATATCCTCTGTTCTCTCTCTCAGTCTCCCTCTCTGTTTCTCGCTCCAAGAATACACTCATGATCCACAGCCGCAATACAATACCCTCATATATACAAGGGGTTGCCTTCTAGGGCAAAAAACCCTAATCTAAACATAACTTCTACCGTCAGATCATTTGCCTAATGAACAGCCCAGATTGACTAGAAATTACTATACTTTTACAAGGAAATTTTACATCTATTTTTAGCTTCGGGGGCGCTGAACCCCGCGGGGGGGCTCTAAAAAGTGCTGCCGCCCCCCCCCCCCTGGACCCCCCACAGCAGCGATTAAATTTCGGGCGGTGTTGCTGCCCCTTTTAAGGTAGAGGGGTCCAATGCTGTGATACAAAGTAAATAAGATAATCAGGCTCCACACCCAACATTTTCCTGGCTTTGAACTAGAATATCAAATCCAATACCAGATCTAATCATAGGGTATCTTCGGATTTGAATCATAATATCCAAGAGCTTAGTGCTCTTACCTCTCTTCATCTAGTCATTCCTCTTCAATAATTGTTTTTGTATGGAGACTGCTTCACCACACAAGTCTCCAACTTGACCTTACTTCTCCGTTAGCTGATTTGTCAACACATCATCTATTCTTTATGACACATGTAACTGAATATTTAGGATAAGGATATCCTCTCTAAGAGAATTATCCTTTTCATTAAAGATCTACAAAGGCTTTTCATGATCCCTACATGTAATTTTTCGCGCACTCACTTCCATATACAATTTCTTAATTACTACCATTTATGATTTATATTATGCGTTAAGGAGCATGTAATCATTCTCCCATTCACTATGAAAACCATCAGATCCATCAAAATCATGACTCAAAATTATATCATTCATATTTTTATCTCCTCTTCTAATTTATTATACCACAACTAGTTCCACTGAATATTCACTTTCTGATTTATTACTCTGATCTCTTACACCATTCACACTGGGAGGAATTATTCTTTTAGGTTAAGCCTATTCCTTCTTTCGACCCTTCTTCCTTCCTTTATTTTTTCTTCTCTTCTCTAAATATACATTATTTTTGCTACTATCACCACCAAATAGGAACTCAAACTTGTCCCATATTTATTTATCATATTTTAAATCACTTATTTTCTCCACGTCCACATTATGGAGATTATCATAAATGATGCATCTCGCTAGAACATCCTGCTGCAATACACTAGATGAAGATGGAGCCTCACCACATCCTTCACAAACAAGCTAATATATCTGGATCTATTCTCCAATGATTAATATGAAACCAAGATCATCGCTCTAATACCACTTGTTAGAAACCTTAAACACTAATAAGAGGGACCGGGGGTTGGTGAAGCATTAGTGTGACTTATGTCCAATTTATACCATTTTTTACCTCTCTTTTCATAATAACTGATTCATGCATAAAATAACACTAGCAACACATTAGTAGATCAACGCATATGCATAAATAACGCAATACCAATGAACATGTACCATGGGATTAGAAATATATAAACGATAAACCATAAGAGAACATAAAAGTAGCAAATCAAAAATCACATCACACAAGGACATCATGTGTAAGGTGCAAACCACAAGGGTAAAAATCATAATTGGAAGATAGTATCGTCTTCATTCTTTATTAATATAGAACTTATTTTACATCTAAATCATTGGCTACAACTGGTGTGCAAGCCTCTACTTTCAAAGGGAATGTCAACCACCACTCACTCATAAGCCACCACTCACTCAAAAGCCACCACTCTCATAAACCATGCAAACCACCACTTGTTTTCGAGCCACTACTAGAAGGAAGCTTATATGCCTTGAGAAATTTCACCAAACTCTACTGGAAGGAAGCCACTACTCCAGCCACCACTTGTATGCAAGCCTCTTCCTGCAACACTAAATGCCCCAACATTCAAATCCTCATGGACCACGTTTCAAAATATTTCATATTAAACCCATAAACTCAAATAAAAAAAATAGGGCGTCTTATTTCATTTTATTTCCACACTGGACCTGCAATATATAATAATCGCATCAATTGAATACAATCACTTGCACCACAATCTCTCAACACCAACCAATCTGATAAAAAAAAATCAACAACATATGTATGAATTTGAACTAACAACAAACCACTTGCACTTGTAGACTAAACACAACTCCAATAGTAGCAGTAATATTCTGGAAATAAAAACTCGACTTTCAACAATAATTGACAACATATAATCAAGATATCGCTCTAACACACATATCCATATCAACAAATCAATCTCTCACTGCAACATACATAAAATACATAGAAAATAATAAAACCATATAGAATATCTTTGCCCCTGTAATAAAAAAAAATGTCAATCACATTATGAGAATGTACTCTATTCTCTATCTCTCTTAGCCATCAAAATTTTTTCCAATGTTTTCTTCCATTAGTTAACCTTTTATAGAACATTTGCAAACTCTATCATAACCTTCAAGTCAAACTCTCCCTCTTCAATCACTACAACTTGCCTCTCAATTCACAATCCTATTCTTTGAACTTTTTCATTTACCTATATGTGTGCACATGATTTAGTAGCTTGACCTATTTATGCTCATCTACTATAGGAGCTTTCCCTCTATTCTGTGCATGGACCTATGCTCGCCTTATGCTCGCTATCTAACATTGAATTGATCCATCTCCTCATTCACTTAAACAATTTGATCCATGTTCTCCTCTACTCATATGATAAATAAATTCACACCTAAATCACTTACTAAGTTATTCATTTATATTTATATTTAGTACATCAAACATTCACCACAAAACCATGAGAAATTACCTTAGATTCAACCCTTGGAAATCATTGGAATGCACAAGGAATTTGGAAAAAATCACTCACAGAGGGTAACATAATTCATTCCTTCGGGTGAGCTAGTAATGTTGGTCTTACATTGGAAACTTTCATTACCCTTTCTCCTAACATAGGTTTTCCTTGTGTAACCTAGATTACCCTAGTTTCAAGCCCTCTGCTCCTCAAAACCACCTTTGCAAGTGCCTCGAAGGCCTATAGGACCTCCTACACTTTCTCCAAGCCCTATCATTCTTCCTTTGACTTTTATACATCATCAATAACATCATCAAAGGAGGATTATCATCCCAAACATATTTTTATTATGTCAAGAACATGGAGGCCTAGTTGTCCAACCTCCTCACCATGAATCAACCACTCTACATCAAAACAAGATCTCTACAAAAAGGCAGTGATAAATCATCACAAATCATGAGGGATACCAAAATTAGGTTGGCATCAATGATAGGATAAATAGTACTAAGTCCCTGTTGACATCAATGCCAACAAATAAAAGCACAATGTTTTGGCATGCAATTGAGATTCTCCTTCCATCTCAAGTGGAAACACCCTACACCTAGGCTTCATCCACATTGTGGTGACCATGGGAATAAAATGCATTAATTAGATGTAATGCACCCACCTTGCCCACATGTCTAGCACCACCAACTATATCTTGTGTGAAATCCTCATGAAGTATCTTCCACATTAATTGTAAGGATGTGTGAGACTCTATTTATCCTTGTCCCTCTTAGATCCCCCATCTAATTGCCATATGAAAAACCGAAAACCAAACTATCAACAACATGGTTCCTATACATAGCCAAAATAGAATTATTGGCATCCTCCATATCCACCTTTCTATGAAATAAAGTTTTTTTCCATTACCAATACCCTCCCCATGGAAAAAGTATAATTGGCCTTACTAGGATTCAATATGATTGCAATAATATTTATGAATATTTAACTATTTGGAACCATATCATATATTATATTTAGCCTCATCTTCCTTCCATCCCATCATTTTAGCTTTATGATTATGGTGGATTCAATTTGAATTTTTGAAGGTGGAATACTAACACTTGTGTTTGTTGAAAAAATTTCATGAGCTTTGTGGGCTTCATAAAGAATGTAAGTAATAATAGGTTCAAAGGATTAAAATGATGATGGAGTATAATTAACAAGAATAATCACAAACTTATCTCAAAAATTGCTTGCTAACACTACTTGCTAAAAACAATAAAAGATGGAGTCACTTGCTTAACATTCTACACCTTTTCCTAGCTCAAACTATCAAAACAAATTGTCAAAATAAACTTAGAAACATGTCTCATTGATGACTATCATTTTAACTTCATGGAACATCTCCCAGGCTATCTTTTCTTATTCTTCATTTTTAAAAGAAAATTTAAAATTCACTTATATTTTATTTTTTTAAATATTTTATATTTTTAATTTCAAATTTTCATATTTTAAATATTTTATATTTTTAATTTCAAATTTTCATATTTTAATTTATGTTATATTTTAATTTTTGATATTTTAATTTGTTGCTTTGAATTTCATATATATTTTTAAATTAGCCAATTATAATATTTTTTGTTTTGCTTTGCTTTACTTTAAATTTCAGGTAGATAGAACAATCCGCCCTAGTATGTCAATATTTAGAAATGGTTAAAACTATTCCGGTAAGAAAAAAATCGTATTCGTGGAATTACCGTCATGCAAATTATGTTGAGATTTATCTAAATTCTGGGAGTTTTTTACAATTTTTTTTCGTAGAAGTTATCTTTGTCATGTGATTAATGCACACAGGTTATTAAAGATATGTTCAAAACATGTCCTCATTGTGTTTCTACGTGGCCTATGTTATTGTTGATGGTCGTGTTTCTTTGTATTTTCAAAAGATCATTGTTGTGTTTATGGGTATTTTCACTTTTAATCTTTCATGACTTTGTATTTTACTTGGATTTCTCTTTGAATTGTCAACCCGAGAATCAGCTATACCATGAACCCTCATTTATATCGTGACACATTCATTTTAAACATTTCTTGATGAAAAAAAATGTTACCCAACATCAAACGAGTACAAAATTAAGCATCGTTTTAGCTATGCAAGAAAAAGAAAAGGTTGAAACAGAATTCAATTAAAGTCTCATCTTGAAATTTTTGTAATTCGGATAAGGTAACTTCATGAGATGGATGTTAAATATGATAAATGTTGAAGAGAACAATATTTACCTATACCTGTGTCTTCTTTGTTTGTGTGAAGCCTTTCAGGAATATACAGTCTCATTGTGAAGGGGTTGATTAATTTCCCTCTGGATGTTTCGCTGCACATACTCTCACTTGCTTATTCATCTTATGAATTTGCAATTACAGAATGTATGTGTAATGCTGATTTTCTCACTGATTTATCATCTGAGAATGTATTTTGAATATGTACAGGTATATATAATATACGCAGAGTTTTTTTTCTTCTGAGAAAAAAAATAAAATAAAAATAAAAATAAAAAATAAAAAATGTTGAAGAGATAATCACGATTTTCTCAATTTTGGAGTGATTATTTTAATTAAACCTTAAAAAGAAAATGTGTGCAAATATATAAAAATTTTAATTAATTTAATTTTAATTTTATATTTATATAAAACAAAGAAAAAAAACTGTATTTTTATATTGATTATTTAAATTAATAAAGGATATTATATAACTTAAAACTTATTGTATATAATGAAATGCAGATATATGAGTATATATTTATTTTAATCATAGATCTTGTAAGTATCTTAATAGATTAAATTTTTTTGAGGTGCAATAAATTTTAGATTATAAAATATATTATTTTTCATTATTTAAATTGCATGTTTGCAAGTATAAATGGATTCACACTTTCAAAATCTTTTTGTCATTTGGATCATTTAGCCTACAAAATGTAATATTTCACTGCTGGATTTCATATAAATTTAAGAGAAAAATATATATGAAATATATGAAAAATGGCTAAAATGTAGAATAATAAGAGTGTTTGAAATATTTTAATCATAAAATTTAATTTTTTCAATCACTTTTTATAATATATATACATAGTTTTTGCTTTTTCCTTTTTAAACTCAAACACAAACTCACATATATAGGGATTTAAATATTTTATCTATGATCTACATTAAATTCTTTTATTTGAATTTTTTACCACCCGTATAAATCCATAAAAAAATTTTATTTGACTTTTTATCACCATAATAAATACAAATGTCAAGAAAGATCAAATGTTTTGAAGTGCAAACTTTTTTTTAGAGTGTGAAAGATTTTCATCTTTAGAAATAGGTCCCCATATATATATATATATATATATATATACCATTTCAAAATATACATATGTAACATACACCATTAACTTCACAGGGAAATGCAAGGAGTTAAAATTTTTTATACAAGTTACTCATAATTACATAGTTTAACAGTTCACAGTGTAATTTTATAAATAAGAATAGTAAACTCCTCAACCCTTAACAACCTCCATTACAGTATATTAACTTAATACTATATGATGTAACCATCCATTCATCTCATTACTCATATAGTCATCACATAATTGCCATTATGAACATCATAACAAGAAAGGAATCAACCTCATCATCTGAACACAATAATCAATCACATCATTGAACACCAATATACCCTGGAAACCCCGTAGGGTGAAAACCAACAAAAGTTTAATTTTATTATTAAACGCTCGTGAGGGTGTTCAGCCCATCACTCAATGGCTTATAACGTAGACCATCCCTTAACCATCGTTTATATAATCTTACAAGGAAATATGCAAATACCTAGCTTAAAGCCATTACAATAAATATGATACCATTTACCCTCTGGTCTTCATATCTTCAGATCTTCACATCTTGGTGGCATGGATGTACCTACAATGGACCATGGCACATTGGACCTTCCTGCAACTCGCACTCATCTGCATGAACATTAGTCATTTACCTGCCACCAGGACAAGCATAATTTTTCCTTTGTACATGACAAGCATAATATTCCTTTGTACATGTCGCCATCATTCCCTGCTATGATGCCTTCAACATAAAATGATGTCAAGATTCATAAAGTATAAATCAATCACTATAGTAGTTTCTCCATCTACTCTTGTGTAATCATGACAAGCAAATAAAGTACCTTGCTATTCTCTCTTTAATAACACATACATAAAATGATGTCAAGATTCATAAAGTATAAATCAATCACTATAGTAGTTTCTCCATCTACTCTTGTGTAAACATGAGAAGTAAGTAAAGTACCTTGTCATTCTCTCTTTAATAACACATACCTCATATGTACTAGTTATAGGTCATCACAATAACTAATGCTTACGTCGCATAAGAACACATTCCTGCAAGACAATGGCTACATCTCCCAAACTTTCTTTAAAATAAACTGGTACATCAGCTAATATATTTATGCATGTGATTTACATACTTTTAATAAAAATAGCTAACCCTTAAGCTATTACCTTTAGTGCATGGTATGCAACTTAACATAACAATTGTTTCTTCCATGCATGCGAATGCATACTGATTCCAAGAGGCTCTCCCTAAAGGAGTGCCTTCACAACGAAACACATAAACCATATTCAATGTAGTTTAATACTACAAGAGTTCTTTCTACATACCCAAAAATGTATATTATTTTTCAATAAAAGCTAATACATATGTTGCATTCTTATGCATGATCTTCCTCCCAAAAGGAAATCATAATCATGACAATATAAAAGTAATCACTTAGTCTGTTCATCTAAGGAATATAATTGATTAGTTCCTTTAACCATGAATTTATTAAATAACTTAACACCGTGGTAAACAATCCATGGATTTATTAAATAACTAATATTTGAAAACACCATGGTAATCTACCCATGGTTTTATGAAACAATTAATCTCCATCAACACCATGGAAAAACTACCCATGGTTTTATGAAACTATCCATGAATTTATTAATTAATCTTTACCATTACCATGGTAAACTATCCATGGATTTATTAAATAATTACTATTTACAACATGGATTCTCTTTACAAAAACTTCTTAGTATACTACCACTCTTTAACTATTATGTAAAAGATTGGCATAATAGCAAAGAATAACATAATAGAAATCTTCTCAAGAAGAGACAACAAGGATTCTTTTCCAAAAAAACCCGCCAATAAGTTTCCCTTTCACCATCCCATGTCTCTAATAACATTATCTTTCTAAAATATTAAAGTAAGAGTCTTTTCAAGAAAAGACAACATGGATTCTTTTTAGGAAATAAATAACCACCGAAATCACGTGGTTAATCATCTTTTAATTAAAAATTCCTATCTAAATGCATTAAATACAATGCATAGAGAATATGAAAATATGCATATTTATCCAAACATGCATGAAATAAATTCACACAATAGACACATGCCTATTTATAAATATGTATGCATTTCAAACATCTCCATATAAGGTTACCAAAGCCTTAATCAAAACATATTTTCACCTTAAGAAGGAAAATCTCAACTTATTTCCCTTGAATTATTTTCTCATATATTTACCCATCTTGATATGAGAATAAATTGTAAAATAAATGAACTATATTTTTCAACTCACAAAGAAAGAGATTATATCATAGATAAATTTAACCAAAATTATTATCTTGGCAGTCGACTCTTATCAATAAAAGGAATTAGCACCATCTATATATAATCTTTTCTTATATATTTAACTCACAAAGAGAAAGACTATTTAATAAGGAAAGTAAGCCAAAAATCATCTTTCTTGGCAGTCCACTCTCTCATTCAAGTCGACTCTTATCAAGGAAAAAGAATTAATACCATTTATATATAATCTTTTCTTATATCTTTCTTTTCACCAAAAGATTATATAATAACAGTTAGCAAATATTCTAATCACTTATTATCTCAAATACCCACATTCCATAAGCAAGCAATCATGCATTTTCTAACATGATGGTATTCAAAATGCAAAAAGAACGATGCATAAACTATGCAAAGATTGCAAGCGAAAACTGATAAACCATACCCTTGAGCAGAAAACGTCGAGAATAGAGGTAGATTCGCGCAGGTCTGGAGCAGATCCAAAAGAGGGTTGAATCTAATGATTACTCAACCATTTTCTTCAAATCTCAAGTCACAACAAGTCACAACAATCGAATTACGACCCTTCGTTCGTCCTCCGCATGCATTCTGGCCTTGTATAAATATATGTCCGAGTTTCCGGAATGTTCTCATTCCATTTATCCTCCCCCTGAGAAGTTTATTGGATCGATATATAAACAACAGGTCATGCATCAAAACGCCACACAAATCAGTTTTCCAACGATTCAAGAATTCGTTCACTTTTTTTTAACCGAATCTTGATTCACCTGTTTTTATAACTCATGGTAAAATTGTAGTTTACGTGGGCGTTAAATACTCCCCCCCTTAAGAGAACATCGTCCTTGGTGTGCTTTTGTCACTGAAATTAAACTTATACTCTTGATATAATAATATAAACAATCCAAAGGGGCTCCTTCCCCTTGGCGATGAGACACTTTCGTTTCATTAAATGCCATTAATTGAAACAATAATGTTTTTATCCATATTCATGAGCATGTATAGTGCAAAGAAAATTTCATTTCCATTTCTACTGCTTGTCCCTTATTCAATTCACAAAGGTATAGAAATATCTCTATACGAACTTACCAATTACTATTGGTAGAAATGATGGCTTTTACGCAACCTTTCATCGAATGGTTGAACACCCATCAACACTTCCTGGAAAGAGGCTGTAATGTATGACTAGCAATTCAATCACATTAGTCACATAGTTTTCAATCAAATGAAAATACTTGCAACCATCAAACATTCTTGCATATATAGAGATATTTTAATCGAAGTACTTTCACAAGTACTTAGAGAGACTAACCCTCTCATCAATGCATCACGTGCACACTGTCTTAGCTCCTGCTAAAGACATCCATACAATACTTAAAAAAGTACTCAGAGAGCACCTAGCTCTCTAAGCGTACCAATTGTCAATCCACGCACCATAGGCATATCCTAGCATCTCTTAAGACATTCAAACAAATTAATAATAATATAAATGAACTTATACATTCAATAATTCATTTTCCGAGCACTAAGCTCCTTTTATCAGATCCAGACAGTCAATCTTTCCACACTAAAAAGTCTTTATACTTATCTGGAAATTTAGTCCTTCAAGCTGTGGTCCTCCCAACCATGAAGTGAGGCTATTACATCCTCCACTTGCTTGCTAGCTCCAGAATCTAGACAGTGTCACAGGTCAATAGTGGATTCTTCTGCTGTGACATTTGGATGGCCAATCCAGTCACACTCATAAAAGCCTGGAAGAGAAATTCGGGACATTCCGGTCCAATTCTCCAATTCCAGTCACACTCAAATGTTTTTGGCTTTACAAGGGTTGCTGGAAGCTATTTTCAACTGGTCCCAACCAGCTCGAGAAAATACTCCCCCTTTACCAATTTCACAGAACGCCTACTCCTCCCCGGGGATCCAGCTTATCCTCAGAGGAGTAGGTAACTGTCTTTCCAACTATCCCCAACCACTTCCTATTCTTGGAAACATTTTTACCTTCAACTTAAAAATATTTTCTTTCCATTAATAAATTCCAGCAAATTAAATAATTTTCTTTATCAACAGTGATGATTTAAGTTTTTCTTGCGAGATAAAAGAAAATTAAACAAATTGCCTTTAGCAAGTTAATACTAGTTAACTTTAATGAAGATGTCATAACTTCCCCCTTGGAAGTAACATACATATGTTGTACATTAAAACATGATACTTTAACATTTACTGTTTCAACTCACATTGCAATGCTTGCGATGCTTTATTTTCACAGATTTCCTGTTTCCATTTAAGCTACTCATGCTTACAATAAGAAACAATGCTAATCGTAAATATGCATTTTTCAAGCACATATTATCTTATGCAAACATTTCCAATTCCCATAATGTTCTGTTCCAACATAATGACATACGAATTAATTATCATAACAATTGTTCACAACTTTCAAATAGCTTTAGTCAAAATCAATTTGTGCATATAAATCTCATTAGTTATTCATTGATAACTAGTCAATAGTTTTAATGCATCCATGACGACTCATGCAAACACTAGTCAGTCAACTAGTCATTTAGTTAAGTTTCATAACTTGATCCATTAAGAGACTTCATTCAATTTAATTTTAACACTCTATCATCTTAGAGTGGGACTTCCTTCATCTTTTGCATTCATGCATTAGTTTCAGACACCATCACTATACACATTCATATTTTAGAGTAGTGCATGGTAACTTTAGAAATTTTATTGCATGCAAAAAAAACTACTTCTTTTCCAACTCAAATGAACGGAACCTATTTTTCTCTCAGGCTTTTTATACTTTCTTTCCTAAAGAAATAAAGCATAATACACATATTAATCTCATATGCATATTCATATCCGGAAAAAGTATATTATAATAGCATGTACTTTTTAAGAACTCTCTTTAATGGAGGCTAATCTCATGCAATGCCATGTATATAACAATTCATTTTTAAAGAATCAACATGCATATGCATAGACTTATTAAAATAAAATAAAATACTTATCTTTATTTCATTTGAAGGACTTCTTTGCCTATTGCAATACTCATCCTCATCAGGAATTCACATTGCTCCTCCACAACAATGTTTTCTTTTAGCAGCATTGATAAGATTTTACAGCATGATTAGATAAAACCTTAATCAATAAATAATCAATCTTTGAGTGATCTTTTAACACCTATTCATGTGCATATATGAGATGTGAATACAATGTCACCACATGATTTCTTCTAACATCTCTACATTAGTGTGAGTAACTAATTATCAATTCATGTCAAATAACTCTCACACTATTATGACATTTTTCACACGTGCACATATTCGTACAAGACAAATCAATCGAGTAGGTAAACTCATGATTCGTCTTCGAGGACACATAACATAATAGGCATGCAAAACATGGTTTTCTTTTCCATAAAACTATTGGAATAAAACATAGGAATACATACCTTATTCTCGAAATATTTCACCCTCATTAGCCATGTATATATTTCAAGGAAACCAAAACATTACTTTAGTTTTTTGTACATGTAATTCATCTTCTTTGCCAAAGAATATTTTCTAAAGTATGATAAAAAACATGTTATCACTTCCACATATATACTTATGTTCTTTCCGATGAAATATAATACAACTATTGCATGCAAAGAACCTTGTTCCTCTATGATTCTACATGCAAGTTGATCATGCTTTGCTTCCAATAATTTATCATAGATTTCCTCTTTTATGCATAAAAACTACGCAATATCAGCAAGGTTAACTTAACCTTTAATATACCTAAATCAAGAAGTTGACATAATCCCTCTAGTAATGTAATATATTCAAGAGGTTATTCTCTTTAGCCTATATTTATTTACAAGAAAAGAACTTGGATTCCTTTTCACTTAACACACAAGTACGTAGTCCCTTTTAAAGAAAAACAAGCTTCCCATATTTTCTTAAAGAGGATATATATAAAGGCAAGCAAGTTTACTTATTTATGTTTTACTACTACTCACACCTTTCAAGATACATACTAGTAATCTTTGCAAGACTCACATGGGTTCTTATTAGCAAAAAAAGCATAGTAGTTTGGTCTTTTACCATGGTATATCTTTCTAAGAGATTATCATATTAGCAATGCTTTATTACTTTCCAAAAGAACTAGCACAATCTTTCATATTAAGTAAAACCACATTTTACTCTATATTTGTCTCTTTTAGTTGCAAGATTTAAATCCAAGAATTATTTCAAAATATACTTGTTTCTCTCGCAAAAAAATCAAATTTATATTAGTTAAATTTTCAAGAAAACATGCACATGTTTCATTTTCAAGAATCCCAAATTCCCATCTCCTTTCATGAAAACTTCACAATAACAATGGAAGTTTTATGTAAATGGAAAATACATATCATTCTTTAAAGAAACTCTAACTCAACAACTATTTACTTTGTAAGAAGTGTATTTTCCATAAATGCAATAACTATTGCTTTAAGAAAAGAAAGATAATAATACTTATCTCTTGAAAGTCTTTCTTCAACATGATTAGAGATGCGATGCCTTCCTTCACATAAGCGCATCTCATCTTGGATCCCTCAATTCCTTTTCCCTAAATCCCAAAGGCACTAGTTTTTGAACCTTTAGCTTTGATACCACTTGTAACATACACCATTAACTTCACAGGGAAATGTAAGGAGTTAAATTTTTTATACAAGTTAATCATCATTACATAGAATGTTTAACATTTCACAATGTAATTTTATAAATAAGAATAGTAAACTCCTTAACCCTTAACAACCTCCATTACAGTATATTAATTTAATACTATGTGATGTAACCATCCATTCATCTCATTACTCATATAGTCATCACATAATTGCCATTATGAACATCATAACAAGAAAGGAATCAACCTCATCATCTGGACACAATAATCAATCACATCATTGAACACCAATATACCCTGGAAACCCCGTAGGGTGAAAACCAGCAAACGCTTATTTTATTATTAAACGCTCGTGAGGGTGTTCAGCCCATCACTCAATGGCTTATAAGGGAGACCATCCCTTAACCATTGTTTATAAACCTTACAAGGAAATATGCAAGTATCTAGCTTAAAGCCATTACAATAAATATGATACCATTTACCCTCTGGTCTTCATATCTTCAGATCTTCACATCTTGGTGGCATGGATGTACCTACAATGGACCATGGCACATTGGACCTTCCTGCAACTCGCACTCATCTGCATGAACATTAGTCATTTACCTGCCACCAGGACAAGCATAATTTTTCCTTTGTACATGACAAGCATAATATTCCTTTGTACATGTCGCCATCATTCCCTGCTATGATGCCTTCAACATAAAATGATGTCAAGATTCATAAAGTATAAATCAATCACTATAGTAGTTTCTCCATCTACTCTTGTGTAATCATGACAAGCAAATAAAGTACCTTGCTATTCTCTCTTTAATAACACATACATAAAATGATGTCAAGATTCATAAAGTATAAATCAATCACTATAGTAGTTTCTCCATCTACTCTTGTGTAAACATGAGAAGTAAGTAAAGTACCTTGTCATTCTCTCTTTAATAACACATACCTCATATGTACTAGTTATAGGTCATCACAATAACTAATGCTTACGTCGCATAAGAACACATTCCTGCAAGACAATGGCTACATCTCCCAAACTTTCTTTAAAATAAACTGGTACATCAGCTAATATATTTATGCATGTGATTTACATACTTTTAATAAAAATAGCTAACCCTTAAGCTATTACCTTTAGTGCATGGTATGCAACTTAACATAACAATTGTTTCTTCCATGCATGCGAATGCATACTGATTCCAAGAGGCTCTCCCTAAAGGAGTGCCTTCACAACGAAACACATAAACCATATTCAATGTAGTTTAATACTACAAGAGTTCTTTCTACATACCCAAAAATGTATATTATTTTTCAATAAAAGCTAATACATATGTTGCATTCTTATGCATGATCTTCCTCCCAAAAGGAAATCATAATCATGACAATATAAAAGTAATCACTTAGTCTGTTCATCTAAGGAATATAATTGATTAGTTCCTTTAACCATGAATTTATTAAATAACTTAACACCGTGGTAAACAATCCATGGATTTATTAAATAACTAATATTTGAAAACACCATGGTAATCTACCCATGGTTTTATGAAACAATTAATCTCCATCAACACCATGGAAAAACTACCCATGGTTTTATGAAACTATCCATGGATTTATTAATTAATCTTTACCATTACCATGGTAACTATCCATGGATTTATTAAATAATTACTATTTACAACATGGATTCTTTTTTCAAAAATTCATAGTATACTACCACTCTTTAACTCTTATGTAAAATATTGGCATAATAGCAAAGAATAACATAATAGAAATCTTCTCATACAACAAGGATTCTTTTCCAAAAAAAAAACCCGCCAATAAGTTTCCCTTTCACCATTCTATCTCTCTAATAACATTATCTTTCTAAAATATTAAAGTAAGAGTCTTTTCAAGAAAAGACAAGGATTATTTTTAGGAAATAAATAACCACAAAATCACGTGGTTAATCATCTTTTAATTAAAAAATTCCTATCTAAATGCATTAAATACAATGCATAGAGAATATGAAAACATGCATATTTATCCAAACATGCGTGAAATAAATTCACACAATAGACACATGCCTATTTTTAAATATGCATGCATTTCAAACATCTTCATATAAGGTTACCAAAGCCTTAATCTCAATATGTCCACCAAAACATATTTTCACCTTAAGAAGGAAAATCTCAACTTATTTCCCTTGAATTATTTTCTCATATATTTACCCATCTTGATATGAGAATAAATTGTAAAATAAATGAACTATATTTTTCAACTCACAAAGAAAGAGATTATATCATAGATAAATTTAGCTGAAATTATTATCTTGGCAGTCAATTCTTATTCCAGTGGACTCTTATCAATAAAAGGAATTAGCACCATCTATATATAATCTTTTCTTATATATTTAACTCACAAAGAGAAAGACTATTTAATAAGGAAAGTAAGCCAAAAATCATCTTTCTTGGCAGTCCACTCTCTCATTCAAATCGACTCTTATCAAGGAAAAATAATTAATACCATTTATATATAATCTTTTCTTATATCTTTCTTTTCACCAAAATATTATATAATAACACTTAGCAAATATTATAATCACTTATTATCTCAAATACCCACTTTCCATAAGCAAGCAATCATGCATTTGCTAACATGATGGTATTCAAAATGCAAAAAGAACGATGCATAAACTATGCAAAGATTGCAAGCGAAAACTGAGAAACCATACCCTTGAGCAGAAAACGTCGAGAATAGAGGCAGATTCGCACAGGTCTGGAGCATATCCAAAAGAGGGTTGAATCTGATGATTACTCAACCATTTCCTTCAAATCTCAAGTCGCAACAGGTCACAACAATCGAATTACGACCCTTCGTTTTCCTCCGCATGCATTCTGGCCTTGTATAAATATATAGCCGAGTTCCCAAAACGTTCTCATTCCATTTATCCTCCACCTTTAATTCATTTTTATTGATAAAGGTTATTTGCCAAGACAATAGTACCATTAAATTTATCTATGATATAATATTTTATTATATATTTAACTCACAAAGAGAAAGACTATTTAATAAGGAAAGTAAGCCAAAAATCACCTTCCTTGGCAGTCCACTCTCTCATTCAAGTCGACTCTTATCAAGGAAAAAGAATTAATACCATTTATATATAATCTTCTTCTATATCTTTCTTTTCACCAAAAGATTACATAATAACGCTTAGCAAATATTCTAATCACTTATTATCTCAAATACCCACTTTCAAGCAATCATGCATTTGCTAACATGATGGTATTCAAAATGCAAAAAGAACGATGCATAAACTATGCAAAGATTTCAAGAAAACATTGATAAACCATACCCTTGAGCAGAAAACGTCGAGAATAGAGGCAGATTCGCGCAGGTCTGGAGCAGATCCAAAAGAGGGTTGAATCTGATGATTACTCAACCCATTTCTTCAAAATCTCGGTCGCAGCCAAGTCACAACAATCGAAAGTTACGACCCTTCGTTAGGTCACTCTGTCGTGCTGGCCTTGTATAAATATATGTCGAGTTCACGAACGTTGTCATTTCCTTTATCCTCCCCAGGGAAGTTTATTTGGTCGATGCTCCATAAACAACAAGTCATACATCAAAATGCCACACAAATCGGTTTTCAACGATTCAGAGAGGAATTCGTTTCACTTTTTTTTTAATCGAATCTTGATTCACCTATTTTTATAACTCATGGTGAAACTGTAGTTTACGTGGGCGTTACAACATACAATGCGTCACATTTTAAATGTTTTAACCATAAAAATTTTCCATTTATTTTTATAATATAAACATACATTTATTTTATATATTGAAATATTTCATATTTCAATATATAACATTGAAATATTTGATTTATAATCCAGGCTGATTTTTTTTTATGATTACTGATATCTTTTAAATGTCACATATTAATTTTATATTAATAATTAAATGAATTATGCATCTCATTTATTGAGTGGGCGCAATTGTCAAGAGCATGTGTTTGGAGAGGGTAGAGTATGTATGGTTTCTTAGACTTAAGAGTCAAATAGTTAGGCGGCAACCAAGAGTGGAAATACACATTTTTGTTACAACCAAGAGTGGAAATATGAAATATTTTTATTTGCTCACAGTTAAGAGTGAAAATTTAAGGGTTCTTTTACTTTTAGTTACTTATCTTTCTCTATAATTAATATAAAATTATGCTATTTCACATGGGTATCAAAATATTTTATTTATGAGGTACAATATGGGTGAAAATGTTTTGACCAAATATTCTTTGTTTCAAATATATATATATATATATATATATATATATATATATATATATATATATATATATATATATATATATATATATATATATACCCTACATTTTATTTTTATTTTAAAATAGATAGATGCCAATTGCATGTCTAGCTCAAATGGAAATACACATCTCTCTCATATTGGGTAGTAGATGGTGTCTTTTGGTACAATTAATTATATTTTTATACTACGTGGTAGAATGGGTCTCTTTGTATAATTATTTATATTTTTAATGTCTTATATTAAGAATTAAATGAATTAAAAATAATTTTTTTATTAGCTTTTTACTTCCAATTACTTTTCTGTGTACATTGAAATATTTTATTATGGTTAAATTTTCTTCTTCTTCTTTAATATACTTCCTCCTCCTAAATACATATATATTGTATTGATCTAGAAATAAATTTTTTAATATAGATATTCAAAAACTGTAATTAAATATTGTATTAATTTTTTTTAATAAGAATAACAATAATACAACTTTTTCACAATCAAAAGTGAAAATATAATATTTTCTATTTCAGTTATTTTATGTATACGAAGTAAACATAAAATTATGTTATTTCTAATGGAAACTTAAATATTTTATTTGTGTTTGAGAGTGATAGAAAAATATTTTTACCACATCTCCGTCATACCAACTATATATATTCATTCTTTTTTTTATTATAGCAGATATTATTTTTTCTTTATTTGGAGAAAATTTTCTTTTATTTTAAAAGGGATATGTGTTAACTCGACATTAAGCATGGATGGAATCACATATTTCCCTCATATTAGGCCATATAATGTACGTGTTAGTATAAAAATGCATCCAACCTTTCTAAGAAATAGGAAAAATTTCGAAATATGTAAGTCATAATTTTAAAAGAAGATAATAACAGAATTTATAATGGTATAAAAATAGTTCTAGGTTTATGGGTAAGAATATTTAGTAACTTACATCCATCTTATTAATAATTGATATGGATCAAATTTTTAAAAGTGTTTTTTTATAGTACTATACTTAAAATAGATTTGTATCTCAAAATAATTGATTCTTAACAGTATTTAAAAAAAAAAAAACTATTAAATATTTATAAAGTAAATTAACGTATAAATATTTCATATTTCATATTAAAAAAATTAGATATTATTTCAATTAAATCAGATATTAGTTCAATAAAATCATAATGTAAAGAAAGGTCTGCACTTGTAATTCGTTCAAAAGAGTTGGTGAGCAATTGAATTATTGATGTCAATACATTTTAAGAGAGGATGATCACTTCATTATCAATTTATACTTGTATTTGTGATAACATGCATATACATGTTGAGGATAAAATCCCAAGAAACATCGATGCATAAGCATCATGGGCACTAGTGTAGGTAAACGTTACTTATTTTTATTAATTCCCAAGTTTTTAATTGATTAAGAAAATAAATTGATGATGAATTTTTTTTTAGCCTAGTTCTTGTAACGCATATGCAATTAGTGTATCCAACTTCGAAGATTGGCATATTTATACTTTTTACAAGAAAGTTTTTCCACATAGGTTTTGAAGGATGAGGCGTCAAAATAACGAGGCCATGAGGGTGAAACTGAAAATTCTAAAATATGGATTTTATTCTCAATATGGAAAGTTGAGTATAAAATGAATATTTTCCAAAATACCAAATGGTTTGAGATGTATCTTTCGTTATTGAATGCCAATTTTCACAAAATGGAAAAATTCATTGTGATATTCTATAAGAAAATAATTCAGTATGATATTTTTTATTATAAGAGATCATGATGATGGTGGTGGTGGTTGACGTTCACTGAAAGTAATATTTGGTCTATAGGACCTAAAGAAAAGAGTTATTTAGCTTGATTTAATATTTTATTCTTATGCTCAAAAATCTTGGAGAGAAGTCTCCCAAGCTCACTATAATTTTGACATCTTAAAAGGCTAGGAAGGTCAGTATTGCAACAAAGATTATGAAATTTAGCTCTAATGTGGTTGTAAGCCGTGCACTCTAAGAGGAAGTGATTTTCATCCTCGATGCTCATATTCTCACAGAGATGGCAGAGCCTTTATATCCATGGTGTTTTGGGAACTGTCCAATGACCTGTTTCACTATGGAGCTCATGAGAATTCGTTCTAATCTTAGCTATATTAATTTTCTTCTTTGAGCTAGTTAAAACAGATAGATACTTTTGATCTTCTAGGGTGGGGTTGATGACCTCCTTATAATATCTTAATTTTCTTTTAGCTGCTAGATCTTTCTTACACCACATTTTTTCTTTGAACTTAGAAGTAACAATTTGTTTAATGTTATTAATGTTTTTCAATGCAACATTCTCGTCGATCTCCTAATAGTTTAACGAGGCCCTGGTGTCTTTATACCAACCTCGTTTAAGCCTTAAGTGATTTTGGATGGAATTTAAATCCAATAATAATATAAATTGTTTAAGGAATATTTTAATTATATAAATATTATAATTAATTAAATAAATAAAAATAAGTTTGATAACTTCTTACGTAAACTAAACCTAGAAAAGAAAACACTCTATACTCTTAATAAAATTGAATGACGACCTATTTTGAGGAAGATATTTTCAAATTTAACTTAAAATTTGGAAAACAGATTAAAAACCTAATTTTCTAGTTATTATTCTTATAATACCATGGACAAACCTTCGCCAAAGTGCATAATTCTAATTAACATGGAAAAACCTTGGCCAAGGTGCAAAATTCTAGTCACCAATATTTTTGGTTAGTTAATTGTGCTGTCAAGAGAAACCATCAACGATGGAAGAATTGAAATTAAGAAAATAAAAGTGGAAATCAAGAAAGTGAAGAATTGAAATTAAGAAAATAAAAGTGGAAATCAAGAAAGTGAAGAAGTGAGATTAAGTTATTTTTACAACATAGATGTAGGCTCACGAAACCGGTAGTAACAAGAATTTTATTCTTGTTGCTAAAAGTTTTGGTTGGAAGGAAGAAATTTATCAAAAAAATATGAAAAAAAAATATAAAGTAAGCATATAAATTTTATGTAATTCAGTTTTCAATAGTTTTATAATAAGAGCATGTTTTATTAAGATTTGATAGATAGTCTATAGCAAAAGCTATTTTGCTTACAATATTATAGAAATATTTAGATAACTATCATAAAAATGTTGAATATTTAAATTATAAAAGAAGATAGTAATGGTATAAGCCGAAACTCATTATAACATGAAAGTTAGATGCGTTTAAATGATTTATGTGATACAATTTTGTAATGCATTTATACTGATAATTTTTATTGTGAAAAGATATAATAGAACATTAAAAAAAATAAAAAAATTATATTGTTTAGAAGAGAAAACTAATTCATGGAGCTTTTCATGTTAAAAGACATTACAAATTTTTTTTGAAGATCATGTTCTATATTTTTTCAAATGTACATTTGATTAACTTATATATTAATTATTTTTCTAATTAATAATAATAATAATAATAAAATTGTAATTATGTGGTTGGGTATTTATATTTTGAAATATGTCTTCTAAAATTTTAATTTAATTTTAATTTAATTACCCCGTAAGGCATTATCATTATTTGAAAACAACTTTCCTAGTTGTCACTCTGTCTATGTTTGGGCCATTGGATAAAATGCTAGACGATTGAAATGTTTTAGACCATTTGATCCAATGCCTCCTTCAACTTAAATAACTAAGTGCATTATTAATATCATCCACCATGCTATGAAAAATACGAGACATCCTGTAATTTGAAACATTTCATGGTCTTGCCCTCTAATAACCAGAAAGACGCAGAGGCATATCAACCTCACTCTCCACATTGCTGATCGCGTTGAAGACTTCGTGCTACTCCGCATGGTTGAGACCACCAACAGCAATATCACACGGCCCTTGTGTTGCCTCGCAGATTTGAAACCTGACGTCGAAAAAGATTTTAAGCTTCACAGGTTCGAAACCTGCTATCCTTTCTTGGGCTTTAACTAAATTTTAGTCTTTTGTGCAAAGTCTTTTAACTAAATTTTATTTTCTAGTTATAAAGTGGTTGATATAAACATTTTAAGCCATCCAGATTCGAAATTTCCCTACATAGGTTTGAATTGATCAAAGTAAATTAAGTTTGAAAATTTTAAGTTTTGAATTAGATTATATTGGTTTATATGAAGGTTTACAGTGGTTTATATGAAGGTTTTAAGCCATGCAGGTTCGAAACCTTCCGTTCACGGTTTGAGTTTCTATCTTTTAACTAAATTATGCCGGTTCCAATCGTCCACAGTATTTCAAGTCTTGTAACTAAATTATGTAGTCTTTTATGAATATATTTTGAAGATTTCAAGTTTTAATTAAATTATATAATGGTTTATATAAAGGTTTTAAGCCATGCTGTAAACAATTTTTCTGAGTATTTTTATACCAAAAAAATATTTCGGGCTTGAAATCAAATATAGTTAAATGGTTTCGAATCGCTTTGATTTAGTTATCGGTGTATTATTCTTAATATTCCAGATGAAATCGGTAGAGAGTGCTTGCTCAAAGCCATGTGCAGAAGCTGGGAGGCTATTGAGTAGCTCGTGATTCTATGAGGACAGAAAGATCTCGGGGACTAGCGAGCAGTTGATATGTTTGATTCAGACCCTTCCTCAAGGGGAGTTTGTTGAGGATAAGTGGCAGGGCACCCATGCTTATGGGTTAACTCTGTATGATCCTCTACAGGGTACTTGGGATAGGCTCCATTCAATTCTCCAATTTTCCAACAGGATTCCCATCCTCTGTCACTGTGTTTGGGTGAATGAGAAATTGATTATGATTGGGGGACAACATCCCTCCCACTAGAAGGCATTGAAATCTATTTTTCTCTATGAGTTCTCGTCTTGTACATGGCACCAGGGAGCCAATATGCCCAAGGTTTTATCTTTCTAAGCTTGCTCTGTTTCAGCCGATGGGCTTATTTATGTTGACAGAGGACATGATGACAATTAAAATGCTCTACTGGGTGCAGAGACTTATGATGTCGAAGAATATAAGTGGGAAATTCTATCCTCAATGAGCTAAGAGTGAGACGAATGCCACGGAGTCTTTATGGATGGAAAATTAACTGTGATAAGCGGGTATGCCATGGAAAAATTATGAATTTTTTTATGGACGAATCACACCCACAAATTATTAACCTGCAATAATATAGCATCCTCTATGTTTTTTTTCCTATTATATATCCAATGAGTAATCTCAGGATTCATGACAAGCTCTTTGAGACGAATATACAAGAGAAGCCTGTTGTCAGCCCTTCCGAAAATCAACGACCTGGGCAGAGACAAGAGGGGGCAGTTGAATTTAGTGAACCAGACGAGAAGAATCAAGGTTGCGGCAGACCTATCTCTGGCCTTGACTTCTCACGAGACTGGTTGGAGCCAAGATCTTATAAAAAAACATATTTCACCCTTAAAGAGAGACAAGAACCTTGTGAAGGAGATTATGGGAAATGCATATTACTCTCAACATCAGCTTAAGTTCAAGCAGCATGAGGGTTTTCATGGGCCGAGTGGCAGAATGAAAAAATACATGAAGGCACCCCTAGTAATGAGCAGGAATATAATTCAGAGGATTATTCACGGAAAGAATTCATTGAATAATATTCTCGTGAGGCCTTCTTCTTATAAGCTTGCATTGAATGAGAGGACAAGGCAGTTCAAGAAACTGATTCCTGGTGGAGAATCCATGAACATCTCTTGTTTATTAAGAGAGGCAGCTGATTATATCATTTCTCTCAGAACTCAGGTACAAGTCATGCATTCTCTTACATATAATTCTAAGCACACCCTCTAATAAATACCTGCCCGTTTTCTATAAATCTTCAAACCTGCAACAAATGAGTTGCCCAAGGTATATTATGTTGCATTGTGAGACTTATCGCATTGATTCAATGGACTCTCTAATATCCCTGTGCATATTTTAGTCGCGAAAAAGAAAAATTCAGTCTGCATTATTGATTTTCAATAAATTTATCTGTTTTGCTATTGTTTTCTTATTATACCTGCCTTAGGCATGGTATATAGCGATCGATATCGCTTTCAATAGCGTTAGTTTGGGCTAAAACTATAAGCTTATTACAATTTTTTTTATTCATTTGAATATTAAATATTTTTTATGTCAATCTAATAATGACAGCTATGTTCATACACTTCAGAGTCTTATTGCAAGCGGTCCTTCATTTTTCACATAAACTTAGGATATAAATCACATTGTGGATCAAAATTTGAATGATGAGGCTAACTAATGCTGGCTTGAAGACTGAAATTAAAGCTTTAACATTTTATGTGAACTACAAAATGTGAATTGCTTTGGTCATATAGTTGGTATGATTTGCAGCATGACAACGTATAATTGTGATATGTGCCCTCTGGTGTATAACTGTGTGCGGTGTAGTGTATAACTGCCATCTGCCTCATCATATGTGAGTGTTGGAACTTCACAAGGTTAGCATCCCTAACTTTATCAGAAACATTCTATCACAGTGTGGGCAGGTATCCCATATGCCACGCAGACTTGTTATTTAGTGCCAACATCTTCAACAAAGATGGGCCACAATAATATATACACCCTTATACAGTTATACAGTTTGTAATCATCATAGCTATCTCTCTGTAAAGCAGAAAATCTATGAATAGCTCCTTTCTTCAATTATAATATTTTCAAAGACCTTCAGTATATGTTATTTCTCAAATCCGAAGCTTTGAGTAGATTTTATCTATGAAGATCTGTTTTCTTCCGATATAATATTTTCAAAGATGTTGGAGTATTTGTTATTTCCTAACTTCAAACATTTGGTTACATATTTAACTTTCAAAGTTAGTTACATATTGTAGAATAAGATTAATTTTCTTTTTTTTTTTCCACATGAATTTACTGATATTATTTGCTAACAATGGACATGATTCATCTCCATTGTTTTTTTTAATATTATTTGTTATGAGTTCCTATAAGCCATGCATTTTTATTTCTACCGATGTGTGAGGCTGAGCTGAATTTCATTTGTTTGGGCATTGCTCTGGAGTCTTTAAGGGGCACTCTTTCACCTTTCACATTGCCAGATGTCTCTGGTTCTAAAAACAAAAGTAATTTTAGAATATACTCCAGTCCCAAAATAATATAATTCAATTTTTCTATTAAAAATTTCACTTCTTTCTTTCCATACAAATTTTACAATATTAATATATAAAAATATAAAAAATAAAATATTTTTTTACTAATATATAAATAGTTATTTTAAAATTTATTGGATTTTATTATTATATTTTTTTTTCATAAAATATTTTTATTTATATATTTTGATTCTATTATTATTATTATATATTTTATATTTTATATAAATACACATAAATATATAGATGCAAAATTTCATTTCTCTTAGAGATGGAAATAATCTATAGATTTTACTCTGGTTAATTTTTCACAAATGTTTTTAAGTATTGCTTTGGAGATCACTTCATAAAAAAATCCTATATATTTTATGAGGATTAATTTCAATCATTTTCATTAAATATATAATTCAAAGCTTTGCATTAAAGATTCAAACCTGTGAATTAAAAATTTTCTCTTCTTTTATTTTAAATGTTATTTTACCTAATTTTATTTGGAAAAAATATCATTGAGGTGGAGAATTAGATATTTTTGTTAATAAAAAGTAGGTTGTGAATTTTGTTATATGGTTACATATGAGATATTTTTGTTGATAATAGTTTGTTGGGAATTTCTATATATACATATAAAGTAAGGTTATTAGTTTACTATTAAGAAATTAGACTAAATAATAAAGCCAAAATTTATAACCATGTTATACAAACTAAATAATGTGATAGAGTCATATATAATAGATATAAAGAGTAGAAATTAAAACTTAAACATTAACATGATGGGGAGACCACCTCTATAGTATCAAGGTTGGTTTTGTCTTTTTTGGAGCTAGATAGGATAGGAAACCGTGTCTTCGAAATTATTTATTATTACAGATATTTGGATGTTTAGTTTCTTGAGCTACAATTTCAATTCATCAATACAAAAGAAGAATATATTGTTGTGCCTTAGGCCTCTCCATGAATACTTTTCTAATTATAGTTTTGATGTTTTATTTATGTTGCTGGAGGACATGATGACAATAAAAATGCTCCACCGGGTGGAGAGACTTATGATGTGGAAGATGATAAGTGGGAAAATTCCGCCTCCAATGAGCTAAGAGCGAGACGAATGCCACAGAGTATTTATGAATGTAAAATTCACTGTGATAAGCGGGTAGGCAACAGAGTCTTAGGGTCAATTAGAGAAGAGCGTCAAAGTATATAATCCTAGTACAGGGCTTTGGAGCAAATTGGCAAATATGTGGAGCACCGATGGATGTCCCAAGTCATGCATGATGGCATTTGGGCACCTGTATTTATTCCATAAACAACAATTCCTATAATATTAAGGAGAATGTTTGGGAAGTGGTGGCATCTCTTCTTGAAGGGATGCAGATTGTTACTCGCACAATAATGTGGAGTGACGAGATGTGACAAGATATTCATGAGCGGTTCTACTTGCACCTATGGCCATCAAGTGTCTTACATGTTTGACAACTCAGGGAAGTGGGTTCCCATTGAGAGGCCCCAAGACTTGGGGATTTGTTAAATATGCAGCATCGGTAGAAATGTGAGCTTCTTATGCTCATTGCACATAGTTTTGTAATTATTAATGTGATTATGTGAACATAGCATTGTAAAGGGATGGGGCATAATAATTTCTCAAATTCAGATTCAACTTCAAGTTTCATGTGTTGGAACAAATAATTCTGTTGTGAAATTTTAAGATTGAAAAATAATTCAAAATCTATATATGGCTAAATAATTCTCTTTAAAAAATTTCTACTCTTCAAGCTCTGAAACCCTAAAAATTCAATTTATTTTTCAAATCTGAGCAATGTAAAGAAAGTTAAGTGGGGGGAAGCTTTCATTCGGCCCCAACCATAAAAAATCATTTTTTTTTTCAAATCCCTGCATGTAAAGAAAATTAAGTGGAAGGAATTTTTCATTCAGGCCTAGAGTAAGAATTTCAAATCTGGAATATCCATTAGCTCCATTTTGACTATTTTAATAAAGAATGTTGATTAGTAATTTTAATTTTAATTTTATTTGAATATATACCGTATTTCCTTTGCAACATTTCGTAATGGTGCAATTGCTAGTTATCACTAATTATTAGGTGGATAGTAGGGATTTAACCTCCCTGAAATATTTTACAATATTCGTAATATAAACCATGGTATTGGCCCATGGTATTGTAACAAAGCCTATTTACAAATTAAGAATCTCCATAGTGAAGTGTGTGCAAATGGTTTATGTTGATAAACCATAGTATTGGCCCATGGTATTGTAACAAAGCCTATTTACAAATTAAGAATCTCCATAGTGAAGTGTGTGCAAGTGTTTAAATTTTATTATGGATTGATGTCCATTCGTGTTTACTAGCCATTTAATTTATACGCTTGTACTAATATTCTAATGTTGATTATGAATTAATGTTTATTTGTCTATATCAATCATTTAATTTATATAGCTACACTAATCACCAACGTTGTAAATTCATAAGAATCTTATCAAAACATATATATATATATATATATATATTTATTTTCACAAATAGAAAAATTGAAGAGTTAGAAAATAGATATTTTACAATACTATAAAATCCTAAGTTCAACACTTGGGCTAAATCAGATTTAAAAATTTTGATTGATGAATTATGTTTAAAATGTATCTTAAAAACTTAAAGGTCCAACTATACCACTATAGTGCAATATTATGAAATTAAAAAAAGACGTGATCAATTGCCAGTTCATAGGCGTCTTCTTACGTATACACATAAGCATCAAACCACAAGGTTTATGTAATTTTCTCTTTCGTTTTTGCTATTTTTTTTATTGATGAATCTACTATATAATTTAGAAATAACATCAATGAATGAATCCAAAGAACATGAAATGTATCTATAAAGGGATCCTCATGACGTTGCTTCATAATTTATTTCTTATGTTAAAAAATGTTGAGGATGAAAAGATCATGGTTGGAAATAGTATTTGTATTATGTTAACTCTCCCATGATATTTGGATTTTTCTTCGAAAGTTTAGTTTCCTATTACTTTGATTGTTTTTTTTAAGGTAAAGTCATTCCTTACGAATTTTTCATATACCCTGTTAGTTAACGATTTGAAAAAAATGGCGTATGGGTTTAGTTAGAAGAAATGAACCACTTTCATAAATGATTGAAAGAATGTGGAGTCTTCAAGCGGAGTAGGATATCATCAAGGAATATAATGAATGGTTGTTAAAGGATAGAGGTAAATAGGAAGAGGTAAATGAAATTTTGATTAAAATTTTAACTAACAACTAAAATCATAGAATAGACAACATCAAGAATGGTAGAAAAGATAAGATAGTTGAAAGGAGAAAACATAGCAGTGACAGTGAGAATGAACATTTAGAAACCTTTGGATAAGAAAAGTATAATTATAGTTCAGCAAAGGGACCCCTTCAAAATAATCTAGGAAAAATAATTCAAAAAGATTCAACCACCCATATTTGGGAGAGAATCTAAGAGGGCGCAGTCACAACTTCTAAATATGAGGAAATATTTTTAAGTGTATGAATATCTAAATATGTAACAAATATTTTCAAGTTTATGAATATCTAAATATGTAACATCATGATTGACCACTTACTAAATGTAAGGTAAAGCTTCTTTGTGATGGGATGGAATTAAAATATTGCATAGTATTAAAAGTAAAGAGTTGAAATCAAAAACAATTAAAAAACATTTTAAGGAGAAATATCTCATTGAAAGATATTATGACAATAGGGTTGAGGAATTTCACAAGCTTAAACTTTCCAAACGGAAATTTATGAATTCATTGCCAAATTTACTAATATCCACGACAATTACGATACAAATAATAATAATAAGAAAAAATTTTAAACAAAAATTGGATTTCAATCAGCAGATGGCGAGGGTAAGAGAAATTAATTTTCAATAAGCGAAATTTTAAAGTGTTTGGGGTGTGGAGAGGTGTTAGACAACTAATCCTTGGGTTAATTTTTGTTAGGATAATTGGTTATTAGAGTCCTAGAAAGCCCGGGAACTAATTCAATGATTTCCTCTTGTATTTATATGTACATCATGTACATCATTCATTGAGATCAATATTTAATATATTTTTGAGTTTGGTTTCCAGTTTGTGTGTCTTACAATGGTATGAGAGCATAGTTGACTGGCTCTCTTGAATGGGTGAGCCACTTGTTTTGTGGCTTTCAAGAGTACCAACATTATGTGAAAGAGGCAGATGATGTTTTAATTTATATGAATAGAGTGTTTAATGCAGTCATGGTGGTAGCAAGAGCGAGAATTCCTTAAAAAAAAAACTTTATTGTAGTCGATTTTGGACCTAATTTTGAGAATTTGTCACAGAAACTACCGTGTGATTTGAATCTATCAACAACGATGGATTGGATCCATGAATGAACAACGAATTGATGAAATAATCTATCGACTGCAAATTTTGGTGAGTTGATCGCTATGCTATGAGCTCGTCAATGCCATCCGCCTCCATGACAGAGCTCTAATACGTGTCGTATATTTCAATACTGTTTTAATATATTGCATAGCGTAAGGTTTTTGTTTTGGGAAACTTTGAAATGGCATTTACTACAACGAGAAGTAATGATCTGGTTTACAAAGGGGCCTAAACCAATCAACAAATTGTGAGGTGTGTCTAAAGGATGTCATATTCATTAAATTTGTTGAAAAATGCATTGGGCTGCTCGTCTTAGTCCTCGCCCATGATTTGGTTCGTGAAGAAAACATTGGTATCGAGTTTATTAATAGTATGATATCAAGAATAACGCACAAGAGGTCCTGCTGATTAGTTAACAACACACGCTTGTAAAATCGATATGTGAGGAAAATCTAAAAAATCAAGCAAGAAAGTTATGCTACATTTTTTTTTAATTCTGTGAGGGTAGATAATATTCTTTGTTGAAGGAGGAGTTTCAAAGTTGCACATGCGCCTTCATACATACAAAGATAGCGAAAATAAAATTGTGTATAAAGAGCACATATTTGTGGCCAGCAAGATGCCACCACCAGCGAAGAAGCTAAAGAGGTAAGGAGTTATCTTGCTTCGATCCCATGAATGATGCAATTTTTTTTGGGCTTGCAGATTACATTGCACAATTGAAAATCTCAATAATTTTCGCATATATTGGTATAGAAAAAACAATTGTATTAGAAGTTTTGGATGATTATGTTTATTAATTATTATAATGTGGAGACACTATTATTGTGATCTAGAACAGTCAGTTGAGTTCCTTGCATATGTGTGGGATAAAAATACGGATTGGTAGACAACAACTTGAAGCATTACAGGATTAACACATGGGAGGTTTTATAAATTATTTGGAGAATGGAGATTGAATGTTGAAGTCTAGATTCGGTTGATGTGGAAGGAGTTTGAAGCAGCAGTTTACTCGATGATATATTGGTGACTGCATTATTCCACGTCATTTCTTGCGAATGCTGAAAAATGTAGTAACGTTATGTACTTCTTGCTTGTGCATTCGTATGTGATGATTTGATTGGCATATATTTCATAAATCTCTCATACTTATGGTAAATTTCATGTTGGTGAGTAATCTACTCTCTTCATTCAAACCGATTTTTATATTAAAAAATAAATTCTAACCGTGATTTGAAGTTTATCTTAAGTTTGTTCGTTTGAAGTTGTGGTTATTTCTGAACAATACAAACATAGTGAAAGAGTAATACTTTGTTTGTTCATATAAGAATACATCATTTTTTTTGGGTTTAATTAGAGTGACATTACTTTTATTAGAATAAAAATGAGAAAGGGAATTGTGGCTAGAGAAGCTAATTTGGTATTTTATAGATTACAAGGTCACAAGCTCAAATCTTATGAGAAATTTTTGGATTTTTTTTTTTAAAGTTGTTTATGTGTTTACCAGTCAAATTACTTTGAAAAATGGGTGCATTTTTGGTTGAAACCAACACTCTTAGTTTAACTAATCTTCATAAAGTGTTAGAAGTATTGAATAAGCTGATTAAATCTAATACCGATGATACAATAAATATCAAAAACTTTATTATTGTTGATATGCAATCTAATTTATATGATGTATAAAAGATCTTCAATTTTCTCTAAATAGAATCATAGTTACATAGAAAAGAACTACATGAATTACAAAAGTAGAATTATGATTTTTTTCTTATTCAGAACAACAATTTGTTTGAGCCTGATCATCAATCACAAAATTATCAGAGTAATGAAGTAATTATTGGAGAAAATTTGGATGCAATTAAAAGTTTTGATGTGAAACCTATTATAAAATCATATGGCTAGTGTGCCTAAGATTGATAAGAATAAGATGCCCTATGTGGATGAGATGGATCAAATTATAATAAATGCCAAATGGATTCAGAGGTTGATTCTATGACTTATTCTTCTTCCAGAACGGAGTCCTTTGAAGAGGTTTTAAATAAATTGACACTAGAGAATTATCCATCTGAAATAATACAAGATGCATTGACCTATTTCCATTATAAAAGTTGTCTTAGCAAAAATCTTTATAAAAAATGTAAATCCCCTTATGCTTATGACACATGCACGATGAATTTTTTTCAATTTTATTATTTCTTAAAGTAGTATACTTCACATTTAATGAAAATGAAGGGAATGATAGATAATACATAAGGTAGTGCTCTTTTCCAAAAGTAACATAGATTGTTTCAATTTCTCATCAATCTATGGGGTTGTAATTCACATGTTATTTCATATATTTATGATCACCAGAGGATATTGCTATTTAATAGGAAAAACTAAAACACACATAGAGGCTGATGACCTCTATTATCATATGAAAAATAAATATTGTACTCTGAATTAACATCTAAATATCAAAATTTCAAGATCCATCATGATTTACGTGCACTAATAAACTCCTCTATTAGAACTCCAAGGTAAAAGTAAAATATTGGATTTTGGGTTCTGAAAGGAGAAGATTCTATGAAGGTAGAATTGAAAGGTAAATCGAAACATGTATTAACAATCATGTATGTATTTTATGATGCCAAGGGACAAATTTTTATTCCGGTTACATACACCATTAGTAAGTTAATGAATTCCAACAAAAATATATTTGGTTTTTGTCAAAATAATCTATATAAAAAATATATTGATATTGAAACAAAAGAAGATGTGTTAGGTAACTTGCTTATGTAGAGAGGAGGAACAAGCATGACAACACTTTCGATTGCATATGAAACATTGATGTATGGAAAATTTGGCGAGAGCTAGGTTTCAAGCATTTAGCGGAACACACATTTATAGTGGGTGCACTTCTAAATATTTGTTGGATATACATTATATTTGAATCAAACCCTTAATACTCATGTAAATGTTAAGGAGTGTTCACAATCTAAGCAAGCTAATACATATTAGGTACATATATCACCATCGGATTGTGCATAGTGATGTGTTGGGTGATAATATACATGGCTAGTTACTTGAAATATATATAATTATATGTCCTCAATATGTAAGTTATGGAATTATAAACGGCTGAGTTACGTGTTGATTAGGGTGGTGATACTTATAAACCTATTTGTGACACATAGGGGCACACACATATATTAATTTGATAAATATATATTGGTGATATGGTCACACGTTCTAAACTAACATTGATTCTCACATGTTATAGAGTATTTTACATGATGTGACTTATCTATATATATATAAATTTTAGACATTAGTTTATATATATATATGTATATGGCTCACATATAGACAGGTTTATATAAAGAAGATCAGATATATACATATAGTGTACTTATATAATTTTTTATAGAATTATTTATATAACCATTTGTTTTATGATATGTGATTATACTACGTCATGTATCAAATTATAGTACATGGTGATGAATATCTATAAGTTTAGTTGGGTATGTTTCCACAAGGATTCGCATGTGATGGAACCATCCAACCACAAGATAGTCAATCTTAAAGGGAGAATCTATAATTTAGTTACATTATATATATGCATCTATATATACCGTATTATACATACAATGTTACAAAGGACTAAACTTGCTTATTTGATTGACATGCTTAATGTATAATGTGAACTATATTATGATGGAGTTACAAAACTCGTTTATTATCAAGTTTGCCTAGTGGAATAATGGTATCCTATCAGTTTGCAATTTCAACTCCAACAAATATTAAAGTAAATAATTTGTTTCATGTTTATTTGTTTAAAAAATGTATAAGAAAAATATCATATAATTGGTTGGGAATGTGATCTACGTGGAACATGAAAGATGGTTTCAAACAAACCTACTATGAATTTTAGACAAGAAAGAAATCTAGTTTCAAGAACAAATTATAGTCCAAGTTAAAGTGCAATGAAATAACCTAAATCGAGAAGAAGCCAATTGAGAAATGGAAAATAAAATTCAAGAGACACTTCTTTCATTATTTGAAGGTTGCAGTGTATTGTACCAATAAAGGAAATGTTCAAACTTAAAGGGGGAGGGGGCAGGAGGGAGGAAATGTGATACCCCATATGAAAATATTTTTCTAGGGTTTGTTTTATTAAAAGGATATAATGATACAAGTATTAGTTGTTTAAAGAATATTTTAATCATGCAAATATTATAATTAAATAAATTAGTTAAAATAGGTTTCAATAATTTCCTACATAAACCATGTGGGAAAAAGAAAACTCTCTATATTGTAAAGAGATTTAGTGGTTAGGTATTTTGAGGAAGTTGTTTTTAGGATTACCCTAAAATTCAAAAAAATATTAAATTCATAATTTTTTAAGTTATTATGCTTATAATAGCATGGAAAAACCTTGGGCAAGGTGTAGGAACTAAAATTTTTGAGTAGTTAGTTGTGAGGTGTAGGAAAGGAAACTAGTTCTGTTAAGTATAAATAAGTGATACTTTCTTCTATGGGAGCACCTACATATGGTGTTATGAATAAGTACCAGGAAAGGATGAATTTAAACTCACAAAAAAAAAATGGAAATCAAGAAGTGAAGAAGTCAGAATAAATTATTTTTACAACATTAAAGTGGGATTGAGGAAAATGGAAGTGGCAAGGAGTTATTCATATTAATAAAAGTTGTGGTTGGGAGGAATGTGGAAGAAATAAATATGAGGTATTCATATTACTAAAATTTGTGGTTGGGAGGAATGTCGACAATGGTATGGTGTTGATTTCCTGTGCCAAATTTTATATTGATCCATCATACCTTCCAATAGATTAGAAACAAACTGAGGCCCATTGTCAGTAACAATTTCTCTCGGAACCCCAAATGTAGTAAAAAAATCATTTAACAAAAAATCAACAAAAAATATTTCAGTAGCAAAAGAACAACTCTAAATTCTACCCAATTTCTTACAAAATCCGTACAAACCAGGATATGTATTTTGTTTAAAGATGTGAGAGATACAGGTCCTACAAAATCAATGGCCCATTTTTCGAAGGGTTCAATCATGACTTGAGGACACAAAGTCATTTCATCGGCTTGACCAGGTTGGCCCATTCGCTGACAATTTTCAGAATGCTTGACATATTGTTTGGCATCCTTAAATAATGAAGGAAAAAAACAACAACCATGGAGAATTTTATATGTGGTTCTATTATAAGAAAAATGCCCCCCACAAGGTTCATCATGGGCATATTTTAAAATTTCAAACACATCTTCCTCTCTCACAGATATACAAATAATAAGATTATGTCATGTGTAAGATAGGTCTCATTGAATCCAGGAATATGAATCAGTTGTTTGAATACTTTTCTGCCTCTCTTGAGTGGAAAGGTGTGGTGGTGTTTTTCTGGTAACTAAATAATTGGCTATATGAGAAAAACACAGAGATTTTCTCGAGACAACAAAAATATGCTCATTAGGAAAAGAATCATCTACAATAATTATTTTTGCGAGATTATTTAATCTAGAAGGATAATAATCTATAAAATTTGGTTTTCCTATTCTATCAATGATGGTAACGTTAAATTCATGCAATAAAAGTAGCCACCTAATCACTCTACCAACAGTAAAAGGTTTATTCATTAAGTATTTTATGACAAAATGATATGTATGTATAAGCACTTCATAACCTATAATGTAGTGTTTAAATTTATTAATGGAGAATAGCACAACTAAAAACTCTTTCTTGGTTATTGTATAATTCAATTCAGTAGGTGACAAGTTTTGACTGATGTAGTAAATAGCATAGGACCGTTGATTCTCTTCCTATCCTAAATATACACCAATAGTAGTATCTTAGGTATCTAAGGAAATATGAAATGGAAGGGACCAATTGGGCCCTCTCAAGACTTTTTCCTGTACTAACCTTTCCTTCGGTCCCTCAAAATCATGTTGGAAAGCTGTAATCCAAGAGAGATCATTCTTCTTAGACAATAATCGAAAAGAAGGGGTGGCTATCCTAGAAATTGTTTCAATTAATCTCGAGTAATATCCCACATGTCCCGAGAATCACCTCACTTCCCTTTGTGTTTTTAGTGCAGGAAGACGTAAAATGACTTCTATTTTGGTTGTGTCTACCTGGACACCTTTTTCGGAAATAAGATGGCCAAGAACCACCCCTTCTTTGTACATTGTTCTACATTTATTATCACTCAAAGCCAGGTGAGCTTCTTGGCAACGAAAAAACAACTTTTTTAAGTCTTTGAGGGCTTCATGGAAAGGATCACCAAATACCAAAAATTTGTACATATAAACCTCCACACATTCGAGGTCAAAAAAGATAGCCACTACCCTTTTAAAGCTAGCTGGCACATTACAAAGTCCAAAAGAAAACACTTGGTAAGCGACTGTTCCCTATAGACAAGTAAAGGCCGTATTATCTTCATCCTCGGGTGCAATTTTTTTTGGGTTATAACCACTAAATCTATTTAAAAACGAAAAGTACTTTTTACTAGCAAGGGTATTTAATAGCTGATCAATGAAGGGAAGGGGAAAATAATCCTTGAGAGTGGCTTTGTTTAATTCTCTATAATCAATGCAAATAGGCCATCTCCCATATTTATTTGGAACTATCACCAATGGGGAGACCCACTAGCTATCACATGTAGGATAGATAAAATGAATATATAAGAGTTTTTGTAATTCTTCCTTCACAACTTCTCTTATTGCAAGATTCATGTTCCTTTGGAGTTGTCGAATAGGTCAGGCTCCCTCCTAAATATAAATATGATGAGTACACATTTCATGGGGGATGCCTTTCATGTCCTCATAACTCCATGCAAAGGCATCAAGATCGTCTCTTAACAAGTTTACAAGCTTCTCTTGTCGGGATAAGTCCAAGTCGGAACTTATGTGTAAAGGTTTTCCTGGACTAATATCAACAAGAGTGGTCTCAGGCTTGAGAGTACTAATAGGTGCTGCTAAAATTTGTAATGGAATAGGTTGGGAATCAAAGTTCTCTTGAAAATATGGGCTAAAATTTTGAGAAAGTGAATCAAAACGTGTCATTGTGTCCACATTTTTCAACAAATCTCAAATCTCACCCTACTAAGTAGACTTGGTATACGAATGAATCTTGTAAACAGATCAAGTATCCTCATCACTACTATCATAGTCTAGCCATAAAGTATTTCGAAGTTCCAGGATGGATTTAACAGGTGGGTACAAGTTGAATTTATTCCTACAATCTCCATCAGAAATATACATATCATCGGAGAAACATCCTATCTAAGCATATGATGTAGCAAGCCATGATCATCCCAAAATCAAGGGATGTCCTCCGATAAGATTTTTCAGTTGAAGCACGGTAAAATCTGCAGTGTATTCCCAAGAATAAATTGAGATAGCCACATTATATAACACACCATATGACTTGATTTTATATTTGTAAGGAAGTTTAAGCACAATAGGGGTATGATGAATTTGAAACAACCAAAGTTGTTCCATGGTTTTCCTATTCATGGCATTCATGGTTGCTCCTAGGTCTATTAACACATTGGAGACAAGGGTATCACCTATCTAGATAGAAACAATTCGATGTCCAAGATCATTGTATTTTTCCATTTGAACACGTGATGTCATTAAATCAGCTTCTCTCCCAACAGATTGAATAGTTTGAGGCTCAACTCTCTTCCTCCCTAGATTTTTGAGACAGATTTCCCTAATTATTTTAGTACAATGGGGATATCTTTAATAGCCTAAAGTAAAGGAACATTTATACAAATATTCCTAAGTTCTAAATCCAAGCTAGACTCAGGGGTAGGATCACCTTTCTCCATAACTCACCTCTTTGGGAAGGGAGGTCAGCTTGAAGAAGACGGTAAGGTCTCTGAGTGTGTGGTAATGGGTTGAATGGTGACATATTTAGAATGATTGGGATTTTGCTCCTCACTTTTCTCCTCAACAATCACTATGGCCTGTTTTTGTTTTTCTAGATTTATCACCCTTCTTGCTATCAATTAGAGGTCATTGACCCCAACTAGCGTCTTTTGATTAATGGAGAAAGGAAGTAGTCTAATAGAATGAATCACTTGCACCGCTTTATTATTTGGGTTTGGTACTGGTTTCATAGGCAGTTGAGGTGGTCGAAACAATGGTGGTAATGGTAATGGTGGCATGTCGCGACTCTGTTGTGGTAGGGCTTGAAATGTAGGTTGGGACATGAGGTAAGGTACATAAGTAGTAGTATATCACTATGTAGGTGCAGGGTAGGGATAATGAGAATGTGGTCATCCTCTCCATCCTTGTTGCCAATGTTGGGGTGATTGTCCATACTGAAATTGATGCCCATGCTGCCAAGGTTGACAGTAATTTACATTTTGATTGGAATATGGTTGTGAATTATAACCATCAAAATATGGTGCATGTTCATGGATCATACTTGCACTTACCTAAGGCCAAGTGTTATGAAACTAGCTCCAAAAATAGAAGAAAAGAGATATCAACGCCTTAGAAATGAGCCATTTTGATGGTGAAAGCTACTTTACATTACATAAATGAATAATTCTTGGATGATACAAATTACAAAACATCCTTTCTATACATAGGTGTCCATGGGGTCACAATATAATCCTAACCGACCTATCAATAATAATGTAAGGGCACAATAATAGAAATATGGGGGTTACAGGGTTACAAAAATAACAATAAGGCAACACACTAACAACAATAAGGGACTACACTAGTAATATAGGGACCTAACATGCCCTTTTCCTTCAAAAAAGTGTTGTCCTCAACGCTTGAGTATCTTTGAATGCTTCTGCATAAAGTTCTCATCCTCCCATGTGGAATCTTCAGTTGGTAAGTTCTTCCACTTGATGAGAGACTCTGAAATTGATTGATTTCATAGCTATTGATTTCTTGTTTCTATGACTACTTTAGGTTCCAATATGATTTTTCCTTCCTCATAAAGTTATGGAATATTTTTTGAACTAGAAGGTTGTCACCTATTACCATCTTTAAGCATGGAACATGGAAAACTAGATCCACTCGAGAAGAAGAAAGAAGCTCCAATTTGTATGCCATAGTACCAATATTTTGCAACACCTTGTAAGGACCATAGTAATATGGTGATAATTTATTATGCTTATTAGCTTGCTTGAGGGAAATTTTCTTTTATAGTTGCAGCCATAAAAATACCTAGTCTCCTACATCAAAACTTCTCTCGCTACGATGTTGATCTGCCTGTTGTTTTATTCTATTTTGTGCCAAATTTAGGTTATCCTTTAAGAGTTGGAGAACTTGTTGTTGATGCTCGATGTGATCTTCCATTGCTTGAAACTTAGAATTTTCTCTTAAAGATGATGTGATGGATAGTGGATGATATCCATAAAGTTCTATAAATAGGGCCATTTTTGCTGCAATATGGAAGGAGGTGTTATACCACCATTCAGCCAGAGGTAACCACTTGACCAATTGTGTTTGTTTACTAGATACAAAACAACGAAGATATCCTTCCGAAAAATTGTTCACTATCTCAGTTTGCCCATCAAATTGGGGATGATAAGATGAGCTATGATCTAGTTGAGCACCAAAAAAAGAAAATAATTTCATCCAAAAATTTCCAATAAAAATGGGATCTTTGTTTCTTACAATAATATTTGGATTTCCATGTAGCTTTTGAATTGTTTCCATAAATGCAGCAGAAATTGTACTTAATTTAAATGGATGACATAATGCACAAAAGTGTGCATACTTGGTAATTTTATCAACTACCACCATGATGACACTCTTTCCTTCAGACTTAGATAAATCTATGACAAAATTCATTGAAATATCCTCCCAACGTTGACTTGGAATGGATAAAGGTTGTAGAATACCCAGGGTTTTAATTGTCTCAACTTTATTTTGCTAGCAAAACAAAAATTCTGCCACAAACTTTTGAATATCGGATTTAAGGCCATCCAAAAAAAAAAAACTTTCTTCACCCTGTCGTAAGTTTTTGAAAATCCTGAGTGTCCTCTTGAGGAATAAGTGTGCAATTCCAAAAGAATATTTTTTTTTAGTTGGAAATTCTTACAAAGATATAAGTGATCTTTGTACCATAAGGAATCATTTTTGCAACTAAATGTATTATATGTACTACAATCTTGCTTCAAATTTTGAATGAGTATCCACACTTCTTCATCCCTCTTCCATTCATCCCTTGCTTTGGTTATCCAATTTGGTTGGATAATAGAGATGGCGCAAAGAAATGCTTCCACCTCTTCATCCTTTCTTGAGAGAGCATCTCCAACAACATTTAGCTTCCCTTCTTTGTAGTTGGATTCAAAATAATAACCTAGCATCTTTGTGGCCCATTTTTGTTTTTCTTCTGAAGATAATATTTGTTCCAAAAATTATTTAAGACTATCATGATCAATTTTTACCTTGAAGTGTCTTCACATTAGGTAAGGTCGCCATTTCTTTAGTGCATCTAGTATCTCTGACATTTCCTTCTCATAAATAGCTTTCTGTAAATACTTTCCTTTGATTGGAAGAATTTAAAAATGAATGGGTCTTCCTTCTTGCATTAAAATAGCACCAATTCCATTTCATGAGGCATCACATTCCACAACAAAGGTTTGTGTGAATTTTGGCATAGCTAATACCAGTGCTAGTCACATTGCATCTTTAAGATCTTCAAAGGCCTTAGTTGCTTTAGGAGTCCATGAAAATGCATCTTTCTTAAATAATGTTGTTAGAGGTGTTTCTATTCTCCCATAATTCTTAAAAAAAACTTGCGATAATACCCTATTAACCATATAAATCCCCGCAAATTATTTATGGTTGTGGGGAATTTCCATTCCTTAATGGATTTGATTTTTTTTTATGGTCTACCTTAACACACTCGTGAGATACAATCTGACCTAGATATTCCACCTCTTGTACTCCAAAGAAACATTTGGAGGTTTTTTCTTATAATTGTTTCACCTCCAATAGTTTGAGCACCCTGTCAACATGTTCAACATGATCCTTCCAAGACATGTGGTAGATTAGTATATCATCAAAAAATAATAACAAAAATTTTCAAAGGAAGGGTTTGAAAATGGAATTCATCAACCCTTGAAATGTAGAAGGTGCATTGGTAAGGCAAAAAGGCATGACCAAAAATTCATAATGACCCTCATGAGATCGAAATGTTGTTTTCGGAATATCTTCAGTCTTCATTCTAATTTCATGATATCCTGAACGAAGTTCCAACTTTGTAAAATAAATTTCTCCACGTAATTCATCCAATAATTCACCAATCACAGGAATGGAAATTTATCTTTAATAATGAGCTTATTGAGCTCCGTATAATCTAGACACATGCACCATGATCCATCCTTCTTGTGCACCAATATTACTGGAGGAGAGAAAGAACTTTGACTCGGTTGAATTATACCAACCTCTAACATTTATGCAATCGTACGTTCAATTTCTCTCTTTTGGACATAAGGATATCTTAAAGGCTTGATCTTTGGAAGAACACTTCTTGGAATCAAACGAATAGCATGATCATGATCACAAATAGGTGGGAGTCCTTTGGGAGTTTCAAACACCTTGGAATGATTGTCCAATACTTTTTGGAGATATGAATAAATAGATGATTTTGATGTTGGAACTTCTAGTGAGAATAATTGTGAAATTACGCCTCATTTTTCTTTATTCAGAAGCTTTGTTAGGACATTAGAGCTTATTATCATTACCAACTTCACTACTATACACTGTAATTCAACTTCCTTTCCTTTCGAAAAGAAAATTCAAGAAAATTTCTTGAAAATTAAAAGCTATCGTCCCCAAAGATTGTAACCATTGTACTCCTATTGCAACATCAACACCTCCCACTAGAATGTAAAGCATTGGACTATCCAATACATATTCCCCCATGGTTAGATTTATATTATGCCATTTTTCAGAGAAATTTATAGTTCCTCCATTTTCAACCATCACTTAACATTCTGGTGCTGGGTATAGGAAGAAATTCAATTCCTTGGCTCCCTTGCGATGAATAAAATTATGGGTACTACCCTAGTCAATCAACACTATTACCTTTTTCTTCTTGATATGTCATTCTATCTTGAGAGGTTGAGGAGCATTAATTCTTGCCAATGCATTACAAGATATGTACAAACTCATTTTTTCTTTCTCTAGGGTTGGTTCCCGGTGTATATCCCCTTCTTTTGAAGTTCCTTGTTCATTTTCTTCCTCCTCTTCACAATCTATGTAAAATAATTTCTTCTTAGCACAATTATGACCTTTTGTGTATTTTCTATCACAACTGTAGCAAAGAAATTTTGCTCTTTTTTCTTCCAATTTTTGTGGTGTCAATCTTGTAGGTTATTGAAGTTTAGGAGTAGCAGCACTTCCATCTTTATAGATGTGAGTGATAGGCTTCCTTATCGCCATAATTTTACATTCAATTTTTTCTTGCCAACTTGAATGCCTTCTCTAATCAATTAGGTTCCCAAAGGCAAACCTCATGTGGGATGTTATCCTTTAATGTCCCTATGAAGACGTCAATCATGTATTTCTCTGGAATATCAACTACCCTTATAGTTTATTTTTGGAAGTCCTCACGGTGTTTCTCTTTGTATCCTCATAATGTGTTATCATTTCCTCCATAAAAAATGACCAAGTGACAATTTGTTTACGGGAGCAAAGCCATAGACACCATACAAATGTATTTTGTTCTAAATATAACGTTAAAAGGTGTACCTTTTGTGTGTTTTGCACATTATTGAGATCAAAATATTTCTCCATCTATAGTATCCATGTTATGAGATCTTTTCCATCAAACTTCCTCATATCGATCTTTGGAATATGTTATGTCTTAAATCCAACATTAGAGTTTATGAAATCACGATTAACATTTATTTTGTTCTCATCATGAGTTTCCTCTATAATCTTTTTGCCATTAGGAATCATTTCTTGTATCAACTTTTTCAATCCTTCCTTCAAATCTTCCATGTATGATTTTATATCATTCTTCATTGAAGAGTTTTCCAGATTATCCACAGTCTTACGAAACACTTGTCGATGTTTTGAACCCCAACGGGGATTCATCATTCCAATGTCCTAAAGATGGATCCCCGTTGGTATTTGAAAAGTCGACAAATGTTTCGTAAGACTGTGGATAATCCAGCAAACTCTTCAGTAAAAAATAACCACAGGAACTTGAAAACCATCATTCTTCATGTCTTCCATTTTTTCTTCCATGTCTTCCATGAAATTCTTCAAACCATGCATCTTAGCTTCCAAACCATTATTCAAACCATCCATATTAGATTCCATTCCTTTCTTCAAACCATCCATCTTAGCTTCCATTCCTTTCTTCAAAATTTCCATTTCATTTTTTGTTGCTCTTTGCAAGAGGGAAATTTGGTGCACTTGCTCTTGTAATTTTGATATATCATGTTGCACTTGTTCCTCTTCATGAGTCATAGTAGAGTATTCTGAGGGCTTAAAGGGTGTTGAATTCCTTTTAGGTGGAATTTTAGAGCCAATAATGATATCAATGCTTAAATATGCCCTTGGAATCACTTCAAACTATTTTTTCAAGCAAGACTTATGCAATTTGAAAAAACAAATACACACATTTTTCTTGCTTTTGAGGAGCTCGATATTGAAACTCAATTATCTATGTGATTTCATATCTTCAATATCTAAAATTCGGTCCTGTAGTAGCTCTCTGAATATTCTTTCTAATCTCATAGGTCTGACCTATTTTTTATTCTTCAATCAAAGTTATTCGCAATCTCAAAAAATGACCTAATTATGGACTGGTTCAGTAGAGAGAACTTGTATGTTATGCCATGTGTCACTATTTCCTCTTTTGGCTCTAAAATTTATACACAAAAAACAACAGTTCATATAATTGTGGCCACATTTCACATAATTCCAGTGCGATGCTCAAAGAGATATTTTTTATTATTTTCCCAAGGTCACCTCGTTTAGATGAAATTCAGGAGCCTCCAAAAACCCTAACTTCCATAGATCATATCTTCACAAATATTTCGAACCAGTATATCAAATTTTGACACGAAGTTCATCAGGCTTTCTTCTAAATGGGTTTTTGTTTTTAGTGTATGAACCCTCGTATAAAAAAGGTTATAGTGAAAATTCCTCGATGACATGTTCGAAGCTGTAAAACCCTAAAATCCAAAGCTCTGATGCCAAATGTTTTGAAAACAACTCCAGAAATAGAAGAAAAGAGAGATCAACGTCTTATAAATGAGCCACTTCGAGGGTGAAACATCCTTTACATTAAATAAATGAAAAATTCTTTGATGATACAAATGACAAAACATTATTTCTATATATAGGAGTCCATGGGGTCACAATATAATATTAGCCTACCTAACAATAATAATGTAAGGGCACAATAATAACAATATGGGGGTTATAGGGGTACAACAATAACAATAAGGGGGCTACAATAAAAACAATAAGGGATTACACTAGTAATATAGTGAGCTAAGACCAAGGTTTACATGCTACCATAAGATTCAATGGCTCAGTTTATTTATGCTATCCTTCAAATGTCACTTTAAATCCCGCTATATAAGGTAATTCCTCAGCAGGATGTTTGTATGTACATATCACACATTTATTATAATATTTAATATCTGCATGAAATTCACATAAAAAATGACTATTTGTACTCTTTGGACAATAAATGGACAATAACTCTTGTTCTGCTATTAATTTTTGCTAAAATTTTAAAGAGTCTATTTTCTTGCTAACAATATTCATAATTTCAGTTTTCATATTATCCATTTTATTTTCAAAAGAAATAACCATAACATATGTAGATCCCATTTTTCTATTTTTACTTCGAGTTCCTCTACGAGATCTAGATTGATTCCATAAGAAATTCCAACACAAGCCATAAATCTGATCAAAATTCTTTTGAGCAATATCCCATTGTCCTAACAAATTCAAATTATTCATACCATCATTAGTAATCCCATGGAAGAACAAGTTTCTATTTACTATTATAGTAAATAGATCAAATTTACTATGATCAAATTTATGCTTTGATCTAGGTCAACAATCAAAAATCCAAAGGTGGATTGTTCCTCATATGGTTAGTTCTCACCAGTCCCCTCATCATGATCCTCATGATCAACCATATTTCTTCTCCCGATTTAACCACTCTCAACAAAATGTGAAATCTATTTGTGTCTAAATTTTCTCTTTTGGCTTCCACTAGTCTCTTTCCTCCCTTTTGCTGGTTGTGTAACTCCTGAACTACTATTTCTAGAGTCCAAATGAACAATAACTGCAAAATGGGTTTGATTTTTCTTGGACTTACTACCTGTAATAGAAGGCCCATTGGGACAATAATACCCGTATTTATCAATGTTTCTTTGACCCTTATTTGGCTTCATATCCCTACCTCTTTTAGTCATACATTTTAAAATAAATCAACAAAGAAAAATAACCAAAATGAAAAAAATTGCCACAAAAAAACTTGAATAAAATGTTGCAAATAAAATGAACACAATGCACGAATCAAAAAAAAATCCTTCAAACAATAGAACAACACTCCATAAAAAACGTAAATCAGGTTTAACCCTATTGTAAAAAAAATTATAAAATCCTTACCAGATCTTTTAACGCCTCCCCAACAGTGGGGACAAAATGTTGGGTGCCGGAGTTGTAATTCAACAGACTCCTTGAACACTTAATTTGTCAAACCATGGCTACATAAGATTTGAGGCATAACACAGGAAATGTGAAATAATTATTCTTTTAGCTCTATGAATCCTACTTCTATATCTCTCATTAAGTTTTCAGAATGAGGAAATGAAAAGCCTTTCAACAAATAACACCAAGTCACTTTGGTACTCGAATCAATTGGAAATAAAACCCAACAAAATTTGATAGAAAGGAATCAAACAGCCTGGCAATCAATTTTAGAAAGATATGGAAAAAATAGAAAATGTATTCCTGTGATTGGATATCAATTCCTAAGAAAAATAAGGGATGATTCTGGTTTTGATTATATATGTATCTTTTAAATATAACCCATTCCTGTACCTGAACAATGTTCTTGTACCTGAAATGAATTTAGCTTTTACACTGAGTTATTATGTCCTGTTACTGGAACACTTTGTTCATGTACTAGGATATTCTATTCCTATATTGAGAACTTGTTGTTCCTGTACTAGAAGGTCATTGTTCCTGTACCAAGTTTCATTGTTCCTATACCATGAAATTCACAGTTCTTGTACTGGAATAGGTTTATTTTAATCACCTTTTTACTCACGCATAAATGTGCTACAACTAACCAACTACAAATGAACATATCAAATAAAGAAACAATAATATTGAGCATTCAAAAGAGATCCTTCAATCAAACAAGAATTCAATGGAAATAACTATAAAGAATGAAATAAATCCTCACTACAATAGAAATGAAATACTTTTGCTTGGAAAATGTAAATTTCTATCCAAAATACAACTCAACCCTTCTCCTAAATTTTTGTCACGATAATAAATATACTCTTTTTTGAAAATAGATGTTATAAGAAAACATTAAACTTAGAAACAATACTATGATTTATCCCTAAATAATCGATATTTGTTTTACACTTTTACAAGGATATCGTTACAATCATCGATCATTGTGTACAAAGTTATTTACTATGTAACCATAGTTTATATTTAAACAAGAGTATGCCTGAATTGACATAAACGAGTACAACTAAATGTAAGACTCACAATCCAACTTTTCCTTTCAGAAATAACTTGAAAAAGAAAGTTTCTCTTAGACATAAAGTAAGCAACCATGCGATGCTTTGAAAATAAAGCCTGAATGCTGAAAATGAAATCAATCCAACACACCCACACTATGAGTCTTCAGATTTGAGATGCATGCACACATTCACAAGGGTTTCATCAACCTGCAACTCAAGAAAATAAAGAAAGAAACTATTTTTCTCACAATAACATGATTAAATATAAAAAACACTCCAAAATATAGGGAGAATGAGCTGGGTTGGTTGGTCCCTAGCCAACCAGCTCGTTTCCCTTCACAAAAACTTCAGAATCAATTGTGTGAAGGAAACATTACAAATAAAAAGAATCCATAATGAATAAAAAAGCATCAACTAATTCTATTATTTCAAAGTCTTCAACAAATATACATTATAAACCTATGGATCCATCCCAGATGGACAGGGCGATACAAAAAATTATAAGAGTTAACAACAGAGTATCAAAATTTCCAAAGTTTCACTAATCTAAGCCTATACTAGAATCCCTATTTTATACACATATAATAGGCTCTTTCCTGTATTGAAAACTTAACAAAAATATGCACTAGACAAAACTGACTTGTATATTTAATGCTTCCCATAATACTCCAAGCCTATTGCAGAGAATTGAATGAACCCTTGGAAAGAGATTTGCGCCATTCATTCAAAAAATGTGATATTTTTAGAGGTACATAAAAATTAATATGCCAGTTGTCTTCCTCGTATAAGAATAGGCAAAATGGTACGAGAACCTTTGGATCTTGCACCAAAAAAAATTTAACTGCGATTAATGACTTCACTTACCTTTATTTGAATAAATTAAAATAGATGAGTTACAAATACATATGATTTTATTTAACCTTTTAAATAACTAATAAGCCTATATAACCCATACTTTATCAAAATCATGGAAAATACAGGACTATGTGTAAATGTTAAGTTTTAATTGTAAAATAGAGGGTTTAGGTAGCATAGTTAGGACAAGAATAGGGTCAAAGTAAGGACAATAATGACGACCAAAAAGGTCCATCAACCTCACTAGTTTTCTAGCCACTAGTGGAAGAAAGCCTCTACTCCTTCATAAATTTCTCCAGGCTCTACTCAAAGGACACCACCACTCCCTTGATAACCAACCACTCATTTGAATGCATGTACCAACAACATTGAATATCACAACCCTCAAATTCTCATGGACCACATTTGAAAATATTTCATATTGGGCCCATAAACTCAAGTAAAAAAAAGTAATCCTCATCTCATGCAATTTCCACACTTGACTCGCAGCATACAATAAGTTCACCAAACGAATATAATCACCTGCAAAAAAATCTCTCAAAAACAACCAATCTCACCACAACATAATCAATAACATATGTATGAATCTGCAATAAAAACAAAACTTTTGCACTCTTACACTAAACATAACTCCATCAACACCATATACATTTTGAAAAAAAAACAACTCAACTCTCAACGAAAATAATTGATAGCATATAAAAAATGTATGTCTTTCACACATGCAACCATATAAACAAATGAAACTATCTCTACAAGATACAAATAATACATACAAAATAGTACATCAATATACAATGTTGCTACCCTTGAAATCACATAAACATGAGTCACACAATGAGGAGATTCTCTATGTTCTATCTCTCTCAACCATCAAAATTTGGCCCAAGTTTTTATTCTAACAATTAACCTTTGCTACAAACTCTGAAAAATTTGTCATAACCTACAAGTCAAACTCTCCCTTTTCAATCACTAAAACAAGCCTCTGCATGCACCTTCCTATTCTTCGATCTCTACGATTTACCCTTGTGTGTGAACATGATTCAGTTTTTTACCTTTGTATGCTCATATGTTCTAGGATCTTTCCCTCTACTCTCTGCATAGAGCTTTGCTTGCCTTATGCTTACTATCTAACCTTCTATTGATCCATCTACCCATCTAATTTTAACATTATGAGCCATATTATCCACTGTACTAAAATGATCAATGAATTCACACCTAAATCACTTACCGAGTTAGTTAATCAATTGTATATTAAATCAATCAATCCTTCACCACAAAATCATGAGATTTTTCCATAGCTTAAATTCCTGGAAATCACTGGAATGTGCAAGGAATCCATAAAAACTCAATTACAAAGGGTAACACTAGTATTTCCATTGGTAATTGAGTTAGTAACATAGGTATGATAGTAGCAACATGTGTTATCCTCACTCCTAATGGATATTTACCTTATTTAACTTGTGTTACCCTAGTTTTAGGCCCTCTTCTCCTAAAAACCCCCTTCACAAGTTCATCCAAGGCATGTAGAACCTCCTACAACTTCTCTAGACTCTGTCAAACTTCTTCCAACTCTTATTTTTCATCAAGAAAATCATAAAAGGAGGATTAGCATGACACACACATATGCTTCAAGTCAAGAACATAAAGTCTTAGATAGAAAACCTCCTCAACATGAATCAACATCTCTGCATATGAACATGATCTCTGCAACAACCCAATGATAAGAAATCACAAATCATAAGGTCTACAAACATCTAGTTGACATCAAGGAAAATTTAGAGAGTACAAAGGCCATGTTGACATCAATTCTAGACTACAATTTAGACATTATCCCCCTTTGGAATTCTTTTCAACCTCAATCGGATCTCCAAAACTCTTATGTTAAACTGAAAACTCTCTCCAAACTCCATTCTCTCTCCCCCTTTAACATCAATGAAAAATTTAAATACCAACACCGGAGAACAATTCCAACACATCTAAGGGAAATACTCCCCCTAAAATTTTGGACACCATGTTAACGACAAGGATGACACAAATTGATCTTCGAATAATAGATATGAGCATGTGAGACAATATAATTATCTTCCAAACATGTCTCTAGTCAACCCTATATCCTCTCTCGTTGAACATTCTCCCACTAAACATGTAATGGGTATACAACCATCACTCCATGATGTTTTACATGTTATATGTTGTTTTCAATGCCTCCTTGTTGCATACAAGAGGCTACTGCACATGGACCAAAGTACTATGACACAATGATATGAAATTAAAGAACATGGCTTCATAATATTATTACATGGCTAGAAGAATGATAATACATAGTTTTGTAATGACATTAGTAAGCCCCTATATCTCTGAACCATCTCTCAAAAATATCCTCATTGCTTGCTTGACAGAAAGATGAATAAACCAAATATAGCAAATGATGAATGCAACAAAGTGACAGGGTTGATCCTACTCACATAAGAGCATGCATGGCTGAAATATAAATCCACGCCTATACATGTGTAACATCATCTCTCTCACCAGGACATGGCCCAAGAAAGATAATACTTAGCTATAAAACATACATGATTAATCATGTTGTTCTATATCCCATGCATGATGCTACATCACATTATAACTTTCACATCAATGCATGACCAACTCTATGGATACATAGCTAATTAAAATAATGATCATAGAACAATTACATACAAGGTTTATTCATACCTTCCAACTCATTATGACAAGAAGGTAAATCTATTATAAGACAAATGAGTGAAAGTATGAGTGAAAGCATATCTTCCCTGAGCTCATTATACCTCCAATATATATGTTGATCATATGAACCAGAACGTGCAAGTAGAATCATTATTAAACATGATGTTTCTACCAAAAATCATACACATATCCATGTTTCCATATTTTTCCTTGCACCAACCCCCCCTTGAGGATATGAAGGTATCACTTACATTTTTGTAGTCTAAAATATCTATCATGCAAGAAAAAACTTCAATAAGTGTTGATTTCTCTTACTCAAAATCTGATGGGGAAGAGTTATTTTTTCGATTTCTTCTTTATACTCACTCTTCCCTTCAACACATACACATTATTTGATGTCTTGAATCCTTTGGAAATCACTCATTTTAATCATTATTTTCATATAAAGTAACCTTTGGAGTTGAAGACTGCTCCTTTCCTCGATCTACCATTTTTCTCACACTTAATATATTGTGCTTTAGACCCTCAACAAGCCACACATTAGCTGCATTAGTCTTATTTTCACTATGGTTGGTTGTTCCTCTTCCCAACACTCTTGTTTCTTAATTACCTTAAAAACCAACATGGCCACTCTGAGTTGTTTTGAAAAATTGAAATATACTTCTAACATTTGGCATATGGTGGTAACATTCATTGTTAATGTACCACCTATCATCCTCATCACACGAGAAAAGAGCTATAACACACTTCCCAAGTTACTCCTTTTTCTTCCACATGGTACTTGGTTGCTTTCTTTCTTGAGAACTCTCCTATGTCTTTCTTTTAGGAATACTCTAATTTTGTTGCTCCTTTTTATTGGATGGCCTTGATAATCTGGACAACTTACAATATTTTGTCATGTGCTCAAACATTTTTCACACATAACACTATATGACAAAGATATGAAGTCAAGGGATTTAATCTTATGTTGTCCATGTTATATATCGATCTCCTCGTGCTATCTCTCAAATAAATAGATTTATAGCCAAATATGTTACAATGATAACAATAACCACTAAATAAACTTGTATACCTAAAGTTAGATGCTCTTCTTGGCTGATAAATCTGCTTCATATATGTGTACATTGTAATCCTATAAGTGCCCACCAAATATCCAAAATTGTAACAAATAAAGCACTTGACTATTTCCGTCAAGCGAGAAATGGATTTTTGGCTCCTCCTCTGAAATATGCTACTATCAACTCTAGGAGCGAAATATATTCTGGATGTAAATGATCCTCTTGGTTCTCTTCTTCAATGATACTAGTGGATCTACTGCATTTTTCATTTCTCACTACTATTGCTGGTCACAATCTTTGTTGTAGGCTTCTTTGGTTCTTCATTGATGTTTTTTCCTAGCTTTGAACTAAAGTATCCAAAGCCAAGACCATATATGATCATAGGGTATATTTGGATTTGAGACAAAATATCCAAGAGGTTAGTGCTCTTACCTCTCTTCAGCTGGTCACTGCTCTTCAATAATTGTTTTCTTATGGAGAACACTTCACCATCCAAGTCGACCTTCTTTCTCCTTTAGTTGATTTGCAACACATCCTTTATTCTTTTGGACTCCTATAACTAAATATTTAGGCTAAGTATCTCCTCTCTAAGAGTATTCTCCATTTTTTCAAATATATACAAAGTGTTTTCATGATCCATATATGTAATTGTTAACATACTCACTTCCATAGATAATTTCTCAATTACTACCATTTCAGATTTATATTCTACCTTTAGGAGCATATAATCATTCTCTTATTCACTATGAAAACCATCAGATCTATCAAAATCATAACTATAAATTATATCATTCATATTTTTATCTTCTCATCTAATTTATTATACCACAACTCGATCCACTGAGGATTCACTTTTTGATTTGTCACTCTGATTTGCTACACCATTCACACTAGAAGGAATTATTCCTTTAGGCGGAGTCTCTACCTTCTTTGGGCCCTTCTTATTTCCTTTATTTTTTTTTCTCTTATCTAAGTCTACATTATTGTTGTTACTATCACCACCAAATAGGAACTCAAACCTATCCTATCAGTCATACAAAATGGCTAATTAATTACTAAAAAATGACTAAAATTTTCATATAAACGACCATTTTCAGTCAGTGACCAATATTAGCTAATTTACATTATCTTATAACACAAATACCTTTTAGTCATTTTTTTCTTATTCATTAATTGGTTGTTTCAATTTTTTCATCTAGTAGTGTATTTAGTCATTAATTCCGTCATTAATTTAGTCATTAATTGCCACAATTAATGACCAAATATACAACAAAATATATTACTATATGATCACCTCAGAAAACTAATTAATGGCCAAAGAAATATGACCAAAATGTTGGTCGTGTTATAAGATATTGTTAATTAGCTACTAATAGTCATATATATGAAAAATTTAGTCATTGTTTGAAACCAATTAATGACCAAGTAAATATGACTAAATTTTGGTCATGTTATAAGATACTGAAAATTAGCTACTAATAGTTGTATGTATGCAAAATTTAGTCATTATTTGTAATAAAATAATTATCATTTGTTGTAGCCATTTATCATTTTTTGGTAGTTTCATATTCATTATTTAAACAACTAATTTAATAGTTTATTTTCATTTCATTTACTCTCATTAATAATCATTATAAATGACTAATTTAGTCACATATTCATTTTATTTATGTTCATCATTAATCAATATAAACTATCAATTTAGTAGTTTTAATTTGATTTTATGTGTTCGTTATTAATCAGCATAAATGAATTAATATGATTTAAAAAATGGCATAGAATGTACATGTTGATGTAATATGAAATCACAAACTTGCATATTTTAATTACAATATTAAATAATATCAAGTGCAACTACAAATAATTCCAACCACATAAATTATATTATATGAAATGTTAATGTATTAGAATATGAGTTTCCAACTTAATATTGGTTGGACTACAATTTACACATGAAATGATGTTTCATCACTTCAAAACATTATCATTGTCTTTCCAAGGCATTGCAGGTGTATTAACCAACTCTAAATACTTGAACATAAGTCTCTATATGTGTGTCTTATGTGGGATATTGACTCCGAGGGTATCACCAAACTAGTTCTCTTCTCTCTCTCTTTCTTCATTTGTTTCTCTAGTGATATTTCTCTCCTATTTCTTCAATTCGTGCTTCTTATCATCAATACTGAATTATTTTTCTAAAAAAAAACAAAGATACAATGCAGAGTGTAAAACATGAAAGAAAATGAACACTAGAATATAAACTAAAGTAGACCATAAATATTTTATACAAAATATACCTCAACATCAGCAATGTCAAAGCCATTTTCCCCGATACAAGAAAGAAACTTGAACCGGTTTTCTTGATTTGGGTGATAGTGGGCACTATAATGTGGCCAGATGGCCTATATAAACAAAGAAAATAAAATTTCACCATAGAAAAGTACACCTTAGTAAATTAGTATTCAAGTTTTGGGGAAAGCTTAGGCACAATCATGTCAACTAAGCTATATTCTAAGAACCTCAAGCTATAGATAACTTGTGAAAACAAATAATATGAGGTATGATGTTTAATCCTTGTCATTTTATTTACAACAAAATTTCATTTTCTAATGCATTAACTTGGTCAAGTATATAAACAACATGTGATCAAATAACGACATGAAAGTAAACTTTTCTAATAGTCATGAAAATATTTTAACACAAAATAGCTATAAGGATTACAATCAATATCGTGTAATATTAATTTCATCTTCAAGCTTTGGTGATTGTTTAAATGGACATGATACAAATTATATTCAATTTCATAGTTAAAAGATAAAAGAAAATAAAAATAAACATAAAAAATACAATCCAATAATAAAGAGAGGATATCATGGAATGGACATTTCAGTTATAAAAAATGTGTTTACCTGTCCACCAATGTCATGTCTGGCATTCCTAAAAAACATTATTACCAATAATAACCATGAGGTGAAGTAATCACAATGCTAAAAACCATATAAATTCCTACTAGAAACATTTCCAAATTTGATGGCTCGGGTGCCTGAAGGATCTCTAACAGCAAATGAATCATATCCAAGAAATGCTCTGCATTGTCTCCCATCATTTTCCCAATCAGATTTCCTATAACTTTCCCACAACAGAGTCAAGTAACAATAAAAAAAAACACATTTAAATTTGTTTTTATCTTTTATATCTATAAAAATTGAATCTCGTTTGTTTCACGAACATATTAATCCATATTTAAAGCCTTCCTTACATATGAGAAGGTATTAATCAAGAAAAACATCTGAAAAATTGACCTCAATGAGATCTTCAAACAATTTCTACAATATCAATATTTTTGTTGTTGTGATATCTTGGGTCAAAAAAATAACCTATCTACAAGAGAAAAATCCATATATTACTTATGTTCAAACTTTTTATATGGTGTATTCTTAGGCAACTTTTCAAGATGTTCCTTCACCTTTACCAAAGTGAACTGCAGCTTGGTTAAACTATGTATCCATTCATTCAACATCAATTTATGCAATATAAATGTCACACATTACTCTTTATAATTTATCAACATGCTACATATGATAAATTTAAAGTCACATAAAACCATTAGCAAACCCTTTTCTAACGAAAAAAAAAAAAAAAATAGAGCCTCTAATAAAATTTCATTATAATATTAGCAAATGAAAAGAGAGTGGACCACGTTGTTGTCTGATTTTGCTTACTTTTGTTATGAAAATTCTCGAGCTTCACAAACCAACAAATGTGAGGGAAGTTGTAAATGTGAAAAAAAAATTATTTACCTTTGTAGAATTCTTCGAAATGATGTGAATGATGCATTTTTAGATGTGGTAAATATCCTAGTAAGAAATGGCCACATTATATGTAGACATTAAATATAAAAACTTGTTGACATGGCATATATTATAATAAATTAATTTGCAATGACTAACACCGACCTCGATGGACTATAGGTCCTCATTATGTTAGTCTTGATGATGAAAGAGAGATAGCAATGATAAGTATGGGTGCTCCCTATTTGTATGATGGATATCTTCAAACCAAGATCGTCATCTCAATGAACCAAGGTTCTGACATGTTAAACATGGATCTGGTCCTCACCCAATTTCATTCCATCATACTTTGTTAAGACTCAAGAAGACACAATGGTCCTTCAGCTTATAATAGGGTTTCTTTTGAGGTTATAGACAAATATTATACAAAGAAAATGGATTTTTGGGCTCCAAGAGATATGGATAATTTAAATGATAAAAAATATATGTTTTTCTCCAAAGATTCAAATAAAGGGATACATTTTGTGGATTTTACTAATAGATAGAATGAGAGAAAAAATCCATGAGGAGAATATATTGGAATTGTTAGTAAGGAAATATTTGGATACAATAAGGTTATTTAGTTTCAAACAAAATATGGTAGTTCTTGTAGCTCCTCAATTGCCAGTAGTTTTTAAGGTAGGAATTTCAGTTCTTCAAGGTTAGGGTCCTTCAACTTAATTGCATATGCCTTGGTCCTATCACCCAAAAGAAAAGCATAATCAAGAAAGAGTAAATATGTCAAGTTTAGGTTTATTCCTAATTGTATAGCTATCAAGATTGTAGTTCCTTTTGACTCTGCTATAACTCCGTTGGGACCACCTATGTAATGTTCCCAATATTTAGCCTCAAGCTAAAAGGAACATTATAGTTTTCATATTTTCATTTTGTTGAATGAAATGGGTAAGGAGACACCTTAACCCCTTTAGATGGAGAAATAACACACCTTGTGTGAAAGGAGGAATAATAAAGCACTTGAACTGAGTACCACATGGTGTGAACAGGATTGGATCATGCTTGATCGAGTCACTTGGACCAAGTCAACTAAAACTGTCTAGATACATTGAAACTTCTTGGACAACGTAGTTTTAGTGGAGGCTCCACTTGCATGAGCTAGAGGCAAGTGTGAATGGGACCTATGGTGAGAGGAGTTCATTTTCTTTATAAGGAGGAGATGGCAACCCATTTTCATTATGCATTAGCTTATCATTTTTGTAGGGTCTGCAAAGACTTGCATCCCCGGGCTGTTTAGCAGGGTTGTAGTGTTCTTGAACCCAAGAGTGTTCCCAGTCAGGAATCCCTTCCTCATCCTCAAGGAAGGAGAGGGTTTGAGATTCATTTCTTCATTCTAGCATTTGGCCAAGGTTATCCCTTCAGTTACAACATTATTTTGTTGGGCATAAAATTTTGTGTCGCTGGGAGCAGCAACAGAAGAACTCTCAAAGTCATTATTTCATATCTTTGGCACTAGGCCGGTCATTCACCACCTCTCACAGTGCAAGCTAGAGCAAAAACTGCGTTATTTCTGTAGGCAGTTGCTGGGAGAGCCATTGGAGCTTGTCAGGAGGAGTGTTTTTGAGTGAAAGGGATCAGCCCTTTGCTTGAGAACATTATCAGAGGAGGGCATGAGTATTTGAGATCTGCCATAGCCTCATTCTCATTTTGGTTCAGTTGCAGTGACAAATTATTTGTCACATTGTACATTTTCCGTCATTTCTAGCAATCTCTCCTAGATTGGCTAGAAATATTGTATTGGAGCCCATTATTCTATTCTTGGGAATTTCTTGGTATGTATCAGCCATATTTCATGTATTTACATCTACAACAGTAGCTAATCTCCTAGAGATAGCACAGTCACTTCTTTCCGGCGTTTTGTGCAATTGTTGCATCTCTTGTATTTCATTTGTTATTCTTTGGAGATTGATTCCCATTGCATGAGGGATTTATTCCTCATGATATTTATGTATCTTGTTGCTGATATCTTAATAAAAATTATGGCTGTATTATATTTCATATTTTGATATGTACATATTTGTATAGTTTCATGATTGTGTTCATGTATTGTTGTAAGCTCTCTCTTTCAACATTCTTTTAGGGATCTAGTTTGGGGAGGTCTGAATAACCCATCTAGAGTCATTTATTTGGGCTCAAATTCTGGAAGTGAAGTGTTTAATGTATTAAAAAAGGGATCCAAGACCCCTTTTAGCTTATTTTTACACTGCCTTCCTTATACAGTGTCCTTGAGGACCATATTGCAGAAATTCCCGAAAAAGGAATATTACAACCTACTCTATAGTTAAAAATAGTAGAGGGGTCATTATTCATACCTACCCATGGTCTCTTGTAGGCGTGATAGCAGAATAGGTTGAGTAATTAATTAAAATTACAAAGATACTGAGGAAAGAAAGCTCATTATCTAGTTAACCAATTGCACATTGAACCCTATATGGATGAGTAGACCTAAATAAATCCAAGTTTCTCTATCATATGCCTTGGAAAGGAAAACTCACTAAAATTGCATGTATTTTTTTGGTTTGATGTCATAAATTCTTTCTTTTATACTCCTATTCTGTAATGTATTTGTTTCCCAGGAAGGATGAATTTTTTTCCTAATGACATGGAATCGGTTTAGTGGATTTTTACCCTACATGCAATAATTTTTGCAATTATTCTATAGATGAAATTACATAGTGATATATGTCTAAAATCATCTCATTCTTGTCTAATTTTTTGGATTAAAGCCTGAAATGTTGAATTGAAATCTCCCAAATATTTCTTGTGTATTTTAATTTGGACACAATTCTTAGTTGGCATGTTTGAAGGAAGTCATAGAACACCTAAAATAATTCTATTTTCATGTTACGTGGCTAAGGGTTCTTATCCTTTTGGAAATAGTGCATAGTTTTTTGTAATTTTTCCTTTGAAATTGGATGCATCAGTGCCTAATTACCCAAATCATCTACAAAACTAGGTAAATTTAAAGTCATCTTCAACTATCTCTCTGAAATTAATTCTATCATCATCTTTATAAATTCCCTCAAAATGGTCTATAGATGAGAAAATTTCTCCTCGAGATGAGACACCTTCTCATGAGGCAAAGTTTGTTGATAAAAAATATCTTGAGGAAATTTTTCATTATAGTTATGAGATTTTGAAGAGATAAAAACTTTGTTGTTTAGTAAAGGCTATGCATGAATGTTAGTGATTTGGTACAAGGAAAGAAATGGGTAGCAAGGGGATTGTGGAGATTCCCTACAACTCTTTTCCCAAATGTGACACGTGAGGATGTATGATTATTTAAAAAATATATTTCAGAACATGCACCATTTTGAAGGAAATACTATTTTGGATGTAGGCGCAGGAAGTGGTAATTTGGAAATCTAGTATTGAAAAGTTGGTGCAAGGAAAGTTTATGTTGTTGAAGAAACCAAAATGTGAGAACATGTATGTCCACATGTAATCAGAAATTGTGTTAGCCACATTTTTTATGGAAATGAAGGATCTATGGAGGATGTCATGTTTCTTGAAAAGTTGATGTCGATTCCCAAGAAAGATAAATCCCAACTCAAATCCTCCTTGTTAATGATAAATCTTACCAATAACATTATATGTTGTTATACATATTATGTCAAGTACATTTGAAGGCGTCCTATACCGAAATAAAGCAAAAAATATTTGTAAAAGTCAAATTAGTTCATGAAAAATGAGATTCCAGACTGTAAATCTTCATCCCATGGACAACCAATTTCTTCATGATCTAAGCACACTTTAGAAGAAAACGAGGAAAAGAAAAGAATATATATGGTATTGATAGACTTTGTCGAAATTTACAAGAAAAATGTCATATAATACTTGTTAGCCTCAAAACTTCATGATCCAAGCCAGTATACCAATAAATGATAAAAGAAACGTTAATAAGTTATTTGCAAATGGAACACATGACTAGAATGTACAAGGCTAGAATAGGTAATATATCATCTTAGATAGCAATAGAAAAAACAAGCCTTGCCAATCCAAGATAATGCATAGGAATATATAGAACAACAAGCCAAAGCATTTTGGACAAAACAGAGTAGCTTATCTAGAGAAATTAAGAATATGTCACCTCCAATGTTCAAGTAAATGGTCATCTTGCCTGCATCTTTACCATGATAATATTTGTAACTATTGTAACTAGATTAGCCCGCCTTATTCTTTCATTGGCAGAAACTCTCACTGTAATGAGATTCATGTAAATATTATATGTCACCATGACACAATGTATTCATTAAAATTTATGTTGTATAATATATACCTTAGACTTGGAGTAAATGGATATAAAGACAACTAAGAAATAATTCTATTTATACGAGTGCGATTGGCATGTTTCAAGACCTAAATAATGAGTGGTTTCTAAACCTGGGAAAACTGACTACCTTTATCAAGAAATTTGTAGAATTTACCAATAAGATACTAATGGTGGATTGTTGAAGGGAAACTTCCAACATCATGAATACTTCACCCACATCACACCTTTCAACTTTGCATGAATACTGCTATCAAAACTTGATTTATATATTCCATTCCATGACCATACAGAATATATATATATATATATATGTATATATATATATATATATATATATATATATATATATAATTTAACATTCTCATATGCACTTTGATTTACTTGGGAAGATAGTTTAATGCACAACTTCTATTGTAGCTGAGGTTGGTTTCTTACCCACTCAGAGAATTGAATCGAAGCATGTGCTTCACTAATTAATATTAGGCACATGCCCCACTAATTTGTATTAGGTTCTCAGATTTTCTATGTGTTGTCGTGATAACCTACAAATTTTATCAAGGTCCGAAATTGAATTAGCACAACATGTAGAATTGTATTTGTGTCTAAATATCATGTTGGAGAGAGAGAGAGAGAGAGAGAAAGAGAGATAAAGAGATCAACCATTAGGTTTTACTATGCTTTCAGTAAATATTTTAGACATATGTGCAACTAGTTGTTTTTACTATTGTTAGGAAAGTTTCCCCTCTAGCGCATTTCAACATAACCATGGGTAACATCCTTTTAGCCTCATCAGATATCTTTGGATGTATTTGTTGTATTTTAGAATTTATATATAATGAATTTAGGGTTTAGACATCCAATGTGTCCACTCTTAGGTCCTCTAACGAGAAATGGTGTAGTTTGAGTCATATAAATTCGAATAATTCCTTTCAAGTACCATATGAAGCCATCCGAAGTAGTAGAAATAATTCCATACCCCGAGCTCATCATAATGCAATGAAACAATACTCCTTGCAAAAGCATCGATCAATTTTATCATCGGATTTATCAAGAACCAAGTAAATCAAATCAAACCTGTAGACGTAAACTATTAATTTTGTTGATTTGAAAAGTAAGAAAACCTCATGACAAATCATACCATGCCCACAAAAAGGACTAAACTCTACCTCGAGAGAATCGTTAGAGGAAGTTGGATATTGTCAATGACTGAAATTCTCTAATTGTAGTGTGAACCAGTAGGGTTAGCACATGCTAACATAGATACTTTCGCATTAAGGGTTCTATGATCCCAGCCTTGGTAACTGACATGGTTTGTTTCTCCATCACCTGCTTAAAATAGCATAACACATTAAGAAATGATAAAAAAAATATAGGAAATACAATAGAATGTGGGTAAGCCCGATCAAGAGAAAACCACCGGACCATGGCTAATTAGTTACTAAAAAAATGACCAAAGTGGGCCTCTTCAATGCATTATAATTTTAGTATTCAGAAATCATTGTAATATTGTTATGTAACTAGCTCCAAAAATAGAATAAAAGAGAGATCAATGCATTAAAAATCAGCCACTTCGAGGGGGAAACATCCAATACATTACAAAAATGAAAAATTCTTGGATGATACAAATGACAAAAGCTCCTTCTATATATAGAGGTCCATGGGGTCACAATATAATCTTAGCCGATCTAACAATAATAATGTAAGGGAATAATAATAACAATATGGTGGTTAGTGGGGTACAACAATAACAATAAGGGGTCTACACTAATAACAACAAATGACTACACTAGTAATATGGGGACCTAACATGCCCCTTTCCTTCAAAAAAGTGTTGTCCTCAATGCTTGAGTAGCTCTGGGTGCTTCTATATAAAATTCTCATCCTCCCATGTGGAATATTTAGTGGGTAAGTTCTTCCACTTGATGAGATACTCAGAAATTGATCGATTTCGTAGCTGTCGAGTTCTTGTTTCCATGAATTTTACAGGTTCCAATATGATTTTTCCTTCCTCATCAAGTTCTAGAAATATTGTTTGAACTAGAAGTTTGTCACCTATAGCCTTTTTTAAGCATGAAACATGGAAAATTGGATGCACTCAGAAAGAAGCAGGAAGCTCCAATTTGTATGCCATAGTACCAATATTTTGCAACACCTTGTACAGACCATAGTATTTTGGCGATAATTTATTATCCTTCTTAGCTTGCTTGGGGGACATTTTTTTGTATGGTTGTAGTTGTAAAAATACCCAGTCTCTTACATTAAAACGTCTCTTATTGTGATGTCGATCTGCCTATTGTTTCATTCGATTTTGTGCCAAATTTAGGTTATCCTATCAATGTTGGAGAACTTGTTGTTGATACTCGATGTGATCTTCCATTGCTTGTACCTTAGAATTTTATCTTAAATATGATATGATGGATGGTGGATGATATCCATAAAGTGCCGTAAATGGGGTCATTTTTGCTGCAGTATGGAAGGAAGTGTTATACCACCATTTAGTGAGAGGTAACCACTTGACCCATTGTGTTTGTTTATCAGATACAAAACAACAAAGATATCCTTCCAAACATTTTTCACTATCTCAGTTTGACCATGAGATTGAGGATGATAAGATTAGCTATGAGCTAGTTGAGTACACAAACAAGAAAATGATTCCGTCCAAAAATTTCTAGTAAAAATGTGATCTTTGTCACTTACCATAATCTTTGGGTTTCCATGTAGATTTTGAATTGTTTCCATAAATGCAGTAGCAATTGTACTTTCTTTAAATGGATGAGATAATGCACAAAAGTGTGCATTCTTGGTAAGTCTATTAACTACCACCATGATGACACTCCTTCCTTCGGACTTTAGTAAACTTGTGATAAAATCCATTGAAATCTACTCCCAACATTGACTTGGAATGGATAAAGGATGTAGAAGACTTGGCGTCTTGTCCCAACTTTATTTTTCTAGCAAACCTATAATATTCCAAAAATTTAGCCTTCAGCTAGATGGAATTTTATAGTTTATTTTGTCACTAGGTAGGTGAATAAGTGGGTGGGGAGGCCCATAAGTCTCCTTAGCAACAATACAAACACTTCAAGTGTGAAAGGATACCTTTTTCAACAGCTAAATAAAGCACCTCCAAGTGTGAACATGGTTGGATCATGTTTATTCAGTCAACTTTGACCAAGTCAACAACGCTGTTATGGAGGAGTGGAGATTAATTGAAGAATAATGCAGTTTTGGAGGGAGATTGATTCCATGAAGGAAATGACCTAATTAAGTGGGACCAAGGGCAAGGAATCTCATAATATATATAAGTAAGAGGATGGAAACCATATCATATTATGTTTTGGATTATTATTTTGTGCATGATCTGTTTAGACTTGCATTCCTTTGCTGTTTAGCAGGGTTGCTATGTTGTTTAGCACCAGGTGTTCCCAAGCGGGAATCCCACCTCTTTCCATGAGAGGCCTCTTGTAAGAGTATTTTATTCATTTCCACATTCATTTTCTTAGGCCAAGCTACAAATTTCTTCATCAGCGCAGTTTCTGCAGGTTATTGTGCTATGTTGCAGGGTGTAGCAGTGGAGGATTAGATCGGGTGTCTTTAGAGCTAGTTTTTCAGTAGAGGAGGGTTTCCATCCATTGGGAGGCTTGTAAAGAAGTCCCTTGGGATTATTTCACACATTTGCAACTAGGAAAAGTACTATTCATCCCCTACAGTGTAGTTTCAGTCTTGATCTACGTTATTTTAGGGAGGAGTTGCAGGGGTAGTTGCAGTGATTGTTTTGGGAGGAGATTTCTTCAGTGGAGGAGCCGCTCTTTCATCCGGAGGGTCTGTTGGAGGAGCATTGTAGATTTATAAATCAGATTTAGCCATATATTCTCATTTCTATTGTTGCAACATATCTTCATCCCTAGGGTTGTAGCTTACATTGGCACATTCTGTGCATTTTCCGGAAACCCTCTTCAGTTGTCTTGGAAAGTTGATCTAGTGCCCAGATCTGTATATTTAGATTCTATTCGGGCCTATATTAGTATTATTGTATCATTTTATCATATATAGCTATAGCTTTGCATAATATAATTGCATTGTAGCAGCTCTACGACATTTGGTGTTGCAACAACATCTCACTTTTGAGAGTGTTATGTATTGGAGGCTTTTGTGACCACATTCTATGATTGGCGCCTCATTGTTTTGTACCTATTTTCTGCATATATGATGAATAATATGGATTTATATTAGTATTGTGATTTTATATGTTAAATAATTTCCGCTGATTTCATTTTATGAGCTATATTGCTGCTATTTCCAATTTGGAATATTACAGTGGTATCTATATTGCTGCTATTTCCAATTCAGAATATTACAGTGGTATCAGAACATAATCTTGGCTCATCCTGTGAAATCAGCCAATATGTCACCATGAGGAGAAGCTATTCACCAGTAAAGGAGATGTACAGAGAAAGAAAAAAAAATAAAAAAGTTACTCCATTATTTGGAGAAAGAGAATAGGAGGAGCTCTCAAATCTTCTCTTTCAAACTATGCATAAATCAAGGGAGAGCTCAAGAAGATGAGAAAATAGAGAGAATCTCCAAAGGAGTTTGGATCTAAAGCCAGCTCTATATTTTCACATGATGAGTGTGAGCATGAAGCTAAACACTATGATTCACAATGTAGTCATATGCCCAGATCTGCTATGAGGGAGGTGGAAGAAGAGGAAATGTCTATGAGAGAAGCTCTTAGTGATTATGTGCAAGAATATCAATCTCAAACTAAGAAGTTTAGAGATCATATCACTTTCCAAGAGTTTTGTAAGATCAAGGTGGAGAGGAGAAAGCAGCATGACATGGTTATATTTTTCCTATCTACTTTTGATGGATCACCAACATGTTCAGCTAGAGATTGGGTGGAGGAGTTACACACCTATTTGCAGCAGCACCATTTTTCTAAAGATGAAGCCATCAAATTTGCAGTGCTACATTTTGAAGGTAAGCCCTATGCTTGGTGGATCTTTGAGTCTTTTTCATTAAGAAATTAAAACAATTATTCTTATGCAAGGTTCATTAAGATATTAGTGGAAAGGTTTGACGGAAAACATTCTGAAACATCATTGGTATAACTAAACAAACCAAAACAAACAAAACCTTTGCATATGTTGGAAGAATATATACACCCAACTCCACTTTAGAAAACTGTTGAAGAGGCTAACATCTTGCATAATACCTTGCTTGAGTCAAGACCTCTATCTCATATTCTTGAACAAGAGGGCATGGAGATATTTTTTTCAAAAGAGGATCTAGTTATTGGGGGCAACAACGCTGTCACACCTAGAGCATATCTAGTACCTCATGCAGAGGAAGGAGGAGCACATGCTCCCACAAGAGGAATTTCTGAATCATTACAAGAAGTTCCCTAGGATCTCATATATGGAGGTCAAGACAAAATCAATGAACAACATGGTTGTGAAACATTGCAGATGATAGGAGAAGGTAGGCAGGAAGGTAAACATCACATGATGAGGAGCACACACCCCTATCTATTTCAGAAGAGAGATACATAGAAGAGGTAAAATAATTTGTGTAGTAAAGGCAGGAACAAATATTTCCATCCATATATAGAGTCTACTCTTGACATTAATGTCTCACTACATGGAGGCATTCCACCGGGTTGACCACCAGATCTGGAGATTATGAGAGATGCTTCACATGGGGTTGCACCACTCTTAGATCTTGGAGGGGTGGATATTTTAGAGGGGTCTATTATAGCACAAAGCTTTTAGGATAGACTCAAGGAGGAGGAAACATTCTCCCATTTTCAACATTACCCACTCTCACTACACATACTGCGCTCACATAAGTTGCTGCAGTGATGGAGGATGGCACCTTCATGGTGCAAGGGAGATTCTCCATGGATTTGGAGAAAAAAAGGGTACTTCCTTTGAGGAAGGAATTTTCCATACATTGGAGTAGATGGAGGCCACTCATGCTTACATTGGCCAGGATCAAGAGGTTCTTTTTGGATAGTAGCTTCTCATGGAAGGCCAGCTTCCAAAAGACACCACTTCTATTTGGGCATGAGCAATTGCATGATGGACATGGCAGAATTTTGGAGGATGACTTTGGCATGAGGGATGTCAAAGGAGAAGACAACAGCATGTGGGGAGCTTCAAATTTCAGATCTTCAGCACTGTCTCTCAGGAGGATTGATCCATATTGGAGATCTCAACTCTTGGTAGAGTACTCCAAGGATCTTAGTGCTTGTATGATTCTTGATGACCTAGAGGGAGATGATAGATACTTGGTGATTGGATAGGTCATCTATTCTTATGGCAGAGTCTTCTTGACTATAGTTTCTGAGCTCAAGAGGAAGCTACTACATGCAGCACATGTGGACTTTCTTTCCATGCACTTTGATGCATTTCATTCTTTGATGGAGGAGTTCACTTGGGAGGGCATACAAAACTATATTTCATCATATGGAGGGATGAATAACCCAGATGCTAATGGAGAGGTTGGAACAACCACTTCCCTACTCATTTAGAGTCAGGGAGAACTTTCAGATGAGCCATTTCCGCTCAATGACCAAAGTACATAGTAGAGAAGGTACATTTTTGCATTATGATTTGAAATTCTTTACTTTATATGAGTGACATGTTGTATTAAGGAGGGTCATTCCTTCTTATACATTATATCATGATGTACTTGAGGCAAAATGTAGCATTGAGATTGGCTATCCTATTGGTGGTTTGTGGGGGAAGCTAAATAATTCTTGTTGTGCACCATTGACACCACATTTTACCTTCATGATCCTATCTTATAGGATAATTGTGGAAGCAAACAAGTGGCTAGAAAAGCACTTGTTATTATTTTATTTGAGGCAAGAAGGAGATGGACTACACTGGTTCCATATGTGGAACTATGATCCACTTTTTGGTTGTCATATGACAGCTTGTTTTCATTGGTTTTTGCTTCCATATGTTGGAGATGTTCTTATGTTTATGGGAAGCTTTGTTTGGAGAGTGGCACAAGAGTTGGAGGTGCCCATTGGTACTATGATTCTCCCTATTCTATATTTTTTATGTTTCAGGAGAAACTATGGGAAAACCATGATTTCCACACTACATCTCTTTTATTCATGTGGGAGGAGCCAATTGGAGAACTTGAGTTCTTGGAGGAGGCACTTCATGGTTGATTTTTTTGGTGGGGTAACTTGGGCCATTCTTGGAGGCCATGAAATTTCAGCCCAATATCAACAACAACCCCATACTTACCATAAATGGAGAGAGAAACAACTTGGATGGAAAAATATAATCTCTCCATGCAGCCGCAATACATTGCATAAATTGGGGGTTGAGGATTTCTTTGATGAGCTACCTAGGATGGCTCATTTCATTTGGATGATAGCATGGGTTTGGGAGTTTCTCATTGGAAATGAGATCCCCTATGCTTTTTATCACTCCTACCTTGAGAATGCCATTGGATAGCAAGAAGGTTTCCACTTACACCTTCCACCTTTTCATGATGTGAGCCATTTGGTTTTGCATATTTGGGAGGAAACGTTGGAGGGCAGATTTATTGTAGACTTCTTTGAGCAGTGGTGGGGACTATTGATGAGGAAGCCACAAGAGGAGGAGGGAAGGGTTTGTTCTCCACCTTTATAGTTTCTTGAGGACAAGAAACATTTTGGAGGGGAGGACTATAATATTCCAAAAATTTAGCCTTCAGCTAGATGGAATATTATAGTTTGTTTTGTCACTAGGTAGGTGAATAAGTGGGTGGGGAGGCCCATAAGTCTCCTTAACAGGAATAAAAACACTTCAAGAGTGAAAGGAGACCTTTTTTCAGTAGAAATAAATCACCTCGAAGTGTGAATAGGGTTGGATCATGTTGATTTAGTCAACTTTTACCAATTCAACACCACTGTTATGGATGAGTGAAGATTATTTGAAGAATAATGCGGTTTTGGAGGGAGATTGATTTCATGAAGGAAATGACCTAATTTAGTGGGGGCAAGGGCAAGGAAGCACATAATCTATATAAGGAAGAGGATGGCAACCATATCAGATTATGTTTTGGATTATTATTTTGTGTATGGTCTGTTAGACTTGCATCGCTGTGCTGTTTAGCAGGGTTGCTGTGCTGTTTAGCACCGGGTGTTCCCAAGTGAGAATCCCAACTATTTCCTTGAGAGGCCTCTTATAATAGTATTGTATTCATTTACACATTTAGGTTTTTAGGTCAAGCTATATATTTCTTCATCAACGCAATTTTTCCAGGTTATTGTGCTGTGTTGCAGGGTGCAGTATTGGAGGATTAGATTGGGTGTCTTTAGTGCTAGTTTTTCAATGGAGGAGGGTTTCCATCCATTGGGAGGGCTGTAAAGAAGCCCCTTGGGCTTATTTCAAACATTATGCACCAGGCCAAGTAGTATTCATCCCCTACAGTGCAGTTTCAATCTTGATCTGCATTATTTTAGGGAGGAGTTCCAAGGGTAGTTGCAGTGATTGTTTTGGGGGGAGATTTCTTCAGTGGAGAAGCCACTCTTTCATTTAGAGGGTTTGTTGGAGGAGGGTTGTATATTTATACATTAGATTCAGCCATATCTTCTCATTTCTATTACTGCATCATATCTTTAGCCCTAGTGCTGTAGCATACATTGGCACATTGTGTGCATTTTCCGGAAACCCTCTTGGGTTGTCCTGGAAAGTTGATCTAGTGCCCGGATCTATATTTTTAGATTCTATTGGGGCCTATATTAGTATTATTGTATCATTTTATCATCTCCAGCTATATATGTTCATAATATAATTGCGCTATATCAGCTCTCCAGCATTTGGTGTTGCAACAACATCTCACTTTTGAGAGTGTTTATGTATTGGAGGCTTGTGTGACCACATTCTATGATTGGTGCCTCATTGTTTTGTACCTATTTGCTGCATATATGATCAATAATATGTATTTATATTTGTCTCATGATTTTATGTGTTAAATACTTGCTACTACTTTAATTTATGAGCTATATTGCTGCTATTTCCAATTTGGAATATTACAAAACCAAACATTCTACAACAAAGTTTTCAATAACAGATTTAAGGCCATCCCAAAAAAAATCTTTCTTCACCCTATCGTATGTTTTTAAAAATATTGAGTATCCTCCTAAAGGAGAAGTGTGCAATTCCAAGAGAATATTTGTTTTAGTTGGGAATTCTTACAAATATAGAAGCAACCTTTGTACCATAAGGAATCATTTTTCCAGCTAAATGTATCATATGTATTAGGATCTTGCTTCAAATTTTGAATGAGTGTTCACACTTCTTCCTCCTTTTTCCATTCATCCCTTGCTTTGATTATCCAATTTGGTTGGATAATAGAAATTTCACAATGAAATACTTCCACCTCTTCATCCTTTCTTGAGAGTGCATCTGCAACAATATTTAACTTCTTTTTTTTGTAGATGATTTCAAAGTCATAACCCAACATTTTTGTGACCCATTTTTGCTGCTCTTCTGAAGATAGTATTTTTTCCAAAAAGTGTTTAAGACTATCATGATCAATTTTTACCTTGAAGTGCCTTCCCATTAGGTAAGGTCACCATTTCTTTAGTGCATGTAGTATTGCCAACATTTCCTTCTCGTAAATATCTTTGTATAAATAATTTCCTTTGATTGGACGACTTTCAAAAGAAATGGGTCTTACTTCTTGCATTAAAAGAACACCAATTCCAATTCTTGAGGCATAACATTCCATAATAAATTTTTATGTGAAGTATGGCATAGCGAAGACCGGTGTTAGGCACGTTTCCTCTTTAATATGTTCAATAGCATTAGTTTCTCCAGGAGTCCATGAAAATGCATATTTATTCAATAATGTTGTTATAGGTGTTGCTATTCTCCCATAATTCTTAACAAACTTGCGATAATACCCTGTTAAACTAAGAAATCCTCAAAACTTCTTTATGGTTGTGGGGACATTCCATTCCTTAATGGTATTAATTTTTTTAGGGTCTACCTTAACACCCTCATGAGATACAATATAAGCCATATATTCCACCTCTTTTACTCCAACGAAACATTTGGATGTTTTATCATATAATTGTTTCTCCTCCAATAGTTTGAGCACCCTATCAACATGTTGAATGTGATCCTTCCAAGACCTGATGTAGATTTGTATGTCATCAAAAAAATACTAGCACAAATTTTCAAAGGAAGGGTTTGAAAATCGAATTCATCAACCCTTGAAATGTAGAGGGTGCATTGGTAAGGAAAAAAGTCATGACAAAAATTCATAAAGACCCTCATGAGTTTGAAATGTTGTTTTCGGAATATCTTCATTCTTCATTCTAATTTGATCATATCGTGAACGAAGATCCAACCTGGTAAAATAAATTGCGCCATGTAATTCATCCAATAATTCATCAATCACACGAATCAGAAATTTATCTTTAAGAGTGAGCTTATTGAGCTCCCTATAATCCAGACACATGCAACACTATCCATCCTTCTTATGCACCAATACTACAAGAGTAGAGAAAGAACATTGACTAGATTGAATTATACTAGCCTGTAACATTTCTACAATCATACCTTCAATTTCGCTCTTTTGGACATAAGGATATCTGTAAGGCCTCATTGTTCTTTCTTCAAAATATTTTTCATGATATTAGAGCTTAATTTCCTGGCTTCAATACAAAATCCCGTAATTTGATTTTCTTTCCTTCCGAAAAAAAATTCAGGAAAAGTTTTTGAAAATTAAAAGCTATCCTCCCCAAAGATTGTGACCATTGTATTCCTAGTACAACATTATCACCTCCCATTGGAATGGAAAGCATTGGAATATTCAATACATATTTCCCCATGGTTAGCTTGATATTATGTCATTTTCCAGAGAAATTTTATTCCCTTCATTTGCAACCATCACTTGACATTATGGTGCTGGGTATAGGAAACATTTTAATTCCTTGGCTACCTTGCAATGAATAAAATTATGGGTACTACTCGAATCAATCAACACTATTACCTTTTCTTCTTGATATGTCCTTCTATCTTGAGAGTTTGAGGAGTGGTGATTTATGCCAATGCGTTACACGATATGGTCAGACTCAGTTGTTCTTCTTCTAGGGTTGGTTCATGGTGCATATCCTCTTATTTTTAAGTTTCTTGTTCATTTTCTTCATCCTCATCACAATATATGTAAATTAATTCCTTCTCAAAACACTTATGACCTTTAGTGCATTTTCTATCACAATTGTAGCAAAGCCATTTTTCTCTTTTTTCTTCCAATTGTTGTGGTTTCAACCTTGTAAGTTGTGGAGGTCTAGGAGTAGTAACACTTCCATATTTATAGATGTGAGTGGTAGGATTCCTTGTTGCCATAATTTTGCATTCATTTTTTCTTTCCAACCTAAATGTCGTCTCTAATGAATCAAGTTCCCAAACGTGAACTTCATGTTGGATGTTATCATTTAAAGTTCCTATGAAGACATAAATTATGTGTTCCTCTAGAATATCAATTACCCTTATATTCAATTTTTGGATGTTATTAAACCTACTCCAAAAATAGAAGAAAAGAAGGATCAACGCTTTAGAAATCAGCCACTTCGAGGGGGAAACCTCCAATACATTACATAAATGAACAATTCGTGGATGATACAAATGACCAAAACCTCCTTCTATTTATAGGAGTCCATGGGGTGATAATATAATCCTAGCCGACCTAACAATAGTAATGTAAGGGCACAATAATAACAATATTGGGGTTACAAGGGTAGAACAATAACAATAAGGGGGTTACACTAACAACAATAAGGAACTGTACTAGTAATATAGGGACCTAAGATTCCACTCTTCTTTAAAAGAGTGTTTTCCTCAATGCTTGAGTAGTTATGGATTCTTCTGTATAAAATTATCATCCTCCCATGTAGAATCTTTAGTGGGTAAGTTCTTCCATTTGATGAGATACTCTGAAATTGATCGATTTCGTAGTTTTTGAGTTCTTATTTCTGTGACTACTTCAGGTTCCAATATAATTTTTCCTTCCTCATCAAGTTCTGGCAATATTTTTTGAACTAGAAGTTTTTTTCCCTATAACCTTCTTTAAGCATGAAACATGGAAAGCTAGATGCACTCGCAAAGAAGTAGGAAGCTCCAATTTGTATGCCATAGTACCAATCTTTTGAAACACCTTGTAAGGACCATAGTACTTTGACAATAATTTGTTATCCTTCTTAGCTTGCTTGAGGGATATTTGTTTGTATGGTTGTAGTCGTAAAAATACCCAGTCTCCTACATCAAAAATTCTCTCGCTACAATGTTGATCTGCCTATTGTTTCATTCGATTTTGTGGAAAATTTATGTTATCCTTTAAGAGTTGGATAAATTCTTGTTGATGTTCGATGTGATCTTCCACTGCTTGAACCTTATAATTTTCTCTTAAAGAAGATGTGATGGATGGTGGATGATATCCATAAAGTACCATAAATGGGGTCATTTTTGCTACAGTATCAAAGGAAGTGTTACACCACCATTCAGAGAGAGGTAACCAATTGATTCATTGTGTTTTCTCATCAAATACAAAACAATGAAGATATTCTTCGAAACATTTATTCACTATATTCATTTGACCATTATATTGAGGATGATAAGATGAGCTATGAGCTAGTTGAGTACCCATGCAAGAAAATAATTTCGTCAAAAAATTTCCAGTAAAAATGGGATCTCTGTCACTTACAATAATCTTTGGGTTTCCATGTAGCTTTTGAATTATTTCCATAAATGCAGTGTAAACTGTACTTTCTTCAAATGGAAGAGATAATGCACAAAAGTGTGCATACTTGGTAAGTCTACCGACTACCACCATGATCACACTCTTTCCTTTGGACTTAGGTTAACCTATGATAAAATCCATTGAAATCTCCTCCCAATGTTGACTTGGAATGGATAAAGGTTGTAGAAGCCCTGGGATCTTAATTGTCTCAACTTTATTTTTCTGGCAAACCAAAAATTCCTCCACAAAATTTTGAATATCAGATATAAGGCCATCCCCAAAAAATTCTTTCTTCACCCTGTGGTAAGTTTTTAAAAATCATAAGTGTCTTCCTAAAGGAGAAGTGTGCAATTCCAAAAGAATATTTTGTTTTAGTTCGGAATTCATGAAAATATATAAGTGACCTATGTACCATTAAGAATCATTTTTCCAACTAAATTTATCATATGTACTAGGATCTTGCTGCAAATTTTGAATGAGCGTCAACACTTATTCGTCCTTCTTCCACTCATCCCTTGCTTCGGTTATCCAATCTAGTTGGATAAAATAAATGGCACAAAGTAATGCTTCCACCTCTTCATCCTTTTTTGAGAGTGCATCTGCAACAACATTTAGCTTCCCTTTTTTGAAGATGATTTCAAATTCATAACCCAACATATTTGTGACCCATTTTTGCTGCTCTTCTGAAGATAGTCTTTGTTCCAAAAAGTGTTTAAGACTATCATGATCAGTTTTTACCTTGAAGTGTCTTCCCATTAGGTAAGGTCGCCATTTATTTAGTGCATGTGTTATTGCCAACATTTCCTTCTCATAAATAGTTTTCTGTAAATTCTTTCATTTGATTGGACGACTTTCAAAAGCAATGGGTGTTCGTTCTTGCATTAAAACAACACCAATTCCATTACCTGAGGCATCACATTCCACAAGAAAGCTTGTTGTGAAGTCTAGCATAAATAAGACTAGTGCTCTAAGACTAGTGCTAGCACATTGCCTCTTTAAGATGTTCCAAGGCCTTGGCTTGCTTCTCAGAGTCCATGAAAATACATCTTTCTTCAATAATGTTGTTAGAGGTGTCGCTTGTTAGACTCCGTCTAGGCCTCTGGCCGCAATCAGTCTACCAAGGTTCATTTCTCCTTATTTGCAGTCATTAAAGAGTAATTCTGGAGTTCAGGGTTTAGTCTTCAGAGATAGGCTAGAGGAAGGTTCCGTAAGTCTTCATTTCAGGAATGTCGTCATAAATAAAGGCGAGATTGATTCTTCTTCAAAACCCTGTTTTGAAGAAGAAGTCATCAAATATGTTTTTATGATGAATATGTAATTTGTCAAATGCTTAAATTCTCTAGCTCTTCAAAATGGCACTTTGTTTAAGCTTCACTTCATGCCCCATGACATAAACAAATCCATCGATTTGGCTTTTGATCAGAAACACAATACCTAAAGCTAGAGAATAAGCCACAAATTCTGGATTACAGAGTTTCCTTTTTGGTATGATATTTTATTGCAGATGGAGTTATCAATTTTATGGTTAAAATACCAGAGGAAACAAAGGCTTGATTGGCTTTAGATGTCATGGTTCAAGAAGCCATTTATGTATCCACACTGCAGGCTTAATTTCCAAATATTTCTCGTTCAGATTTCATAGCAAATTTTACTTGGGATATTTTGATGAGGGGTCAGATTTCAAGGGGTTATTTTCATGTGTAATGTTAGAATAAGGACTAACTGCTTTCGGTACAAAGTGTTTGGCATGCCCTTTTCAAAGAAGAAACTTTTAGACAATGTAAAGCCAGGCACAAAATTGTTTCTTTTCGAGTATGAAGCTAGAAAGCTTTGGGGTATATATGAAACAGCATTGGCTAATGCATTTGGGTCTGCAGAAAACATGGTTGCCACCTCTTTTGACAGTAGAGCTGTTACAGTTTTATAATTCGGCCCATGAAACACTCTCAAATTTGGAAAGGCTTGGAGCATCGATATTGCATGGTGTTGATGTAACCACAATGGAGGAGCACCATATCATAAGGAAGATGAAGTTCCATAGAATTGTCTACAACTTCCCTCATGCTGGACAGGAATCCGATTTAGCAGTTATCAACAAGCACCGTCATTTGTTGAAGATGTTTTTCAAGACGCACAGACAATGGTAAGAGTTTGGGATCGGCATCATTATTGCCTCAACAAAATTCATTTCCTTTAACATGTGAAGGTGCACTGCTGGTGTTTACTTCTGCCTTCTCATCTGTTGCACCTGAGGAATATGTGAAGAGAAACTATGCTAACAATATTTCAGAATACTACACAGTTCTTGGATCTCTTAATGCACAGAGAAGAAATTTCTTGCTGCGGGATGTTTATGATGACATGTTATTGGATGGAGTCCAGCCAATTCGGGACACTTTTCACACTTTGATTGTAGGTGCAATGAAAGGAGCTAGACTCCAAGATGCTCTTTACTTCATGGATGAGATGAAATCCACGGGCCTAATGCCAGATACCACAATATATAACTTCATTATATCAACATGTGGGAAGAACAAGAATTCCGACTGTGCTATTCAGGTTTTGGAGGAAATGAAGCGGTGTGGAGTAAAGCTGAGGGGACAAACATATATAGCACTTTTATGTGCTTGTGCATCTTGTGGCCGAGTTGAAGGTCGAGCGACCCACCTGGGCGTAGAGCGACCCACTCGGGCGTTTCTCACAGTGCAAAAATATAACAAGAGCGACCCACTTGGAGGTCGAGCGACCCACTTAAAATGCGAACCTAGAAATTCATTTTTGCTCCCAGGCTTGGATTTTTCCTCGTGGAACAAAAGTGGCTCATTGTTCAATTGGATTTGTGATTGGTGGAAGCACAGATTGCAGCGTTTGCTTTGTTGCAGTTGGAATGGGCAGAATACAAATCTCAGCATATTCCCAAATGGCATCGAAATTCTTAACCAACACAGAGTCCGATATTTTTATGGCGCTATTGGTTGAAATGACTTCTTGAAGAATCAACGAAATGTCTACCACAGCAGTTATGAAATGCACGACAAGAATTATCGCATTGAGATTCATTAAACCTGGGTTTCTTCCCTTTTTCAAAACAAGCGTCCCTTTTGCAATCCAACACCTGGCCCTTTCGCTTCAGCCAAAAATAAACAAAGACACCTGTTACCAAATGAATAGGATTCGATTCCTATTTCCAGACTTTATTCAACGAGATCTGCGCTCCATGTGTCGGCCATCAGAGGATTTTTAGAGGAACGCTGTTTTATTTTAGAATAGAGGAAACGCTCTTTTCTATTGTTGTAACTGCAGGTGAAACAACGCCCCTGTTTTGGGGTCGATTTGTTTTTTCTAGAATAGTTTATTTAATGTATTAAAATAATCATTTGTGAGAGTGAGAGGGTTCTGAGAGCTAGTGTAGGAGAAAATTAGAGTTTTATTGTACAGTTTTAGACAGAGATTTTAATGAAGAGATACAGCTCTGTTTTTTGAGATTCTTGTGGCTTGAAATTTAGCAAATGTTTTTCCTTTTGTTTCATATGTCATCGTTATGTTCGTATTTCATTAATCGCCATTTCAATGCTTTTTCCTCGTTCGACAAGGATCCATTCTCTATGCTCCCTTGCCGACTTCTCGCCACTTTGTCATTCCGTTTATCTCAATCTAATTGGGACAACTCTCCATGCTTACCTTGCCTCGGAGATAATCAGCATTCTTTATTTAATCTTCGTTCTTGTTGTCTTCGCCCACACAGCCCCGTGAAACCCAACATGGATACTAGCCTCTAACATTTCTACAATCATAGGTTCAATTTCGCTCTTTTGGACATAAGGATATCTTGAAGGCCTGATGTTTGGAGTAACACTTCTTGGAATAAAATGAATAGAATTATCATGATCATCAATAGTTGGGAGGCCTTTGGGAGTTTCAAACACCTTGGAATGATTGTCCAAGACATTTTGGAGATATTGAGAAATAAATGATTTTGATGTTGGAACTTCTAGTGAGCATAATTGTGCAATTAAGCCTCATTATTTTTTTCTTCAGAAGATTTGTCATCACATTAGAGATTATTATCTTTCCTAGATTCCTCTTGATACCCCATGATTCAAATTTCTTTCCTTTTGAAAAAAAATTCAAGAAAATTTCTTGAAAATTAAAAGCTACCGTCCCCAAAGATTGTAACCATTGTACTCTTAGTACAACAACAGTGCCTCCCATTGGAATGGAAAGAATTGGAATATTGAATACATATTCCCCCATGGTTAGCTTCATATTATGGCATTTTCCAAATATATTTTTAGTTCCTCCATTTGCAACCATCACTTGACATTATGGTGCTCAGTATAGGAAACAATTCATTTCCTTCGCTACCTTACAATGAATAAAATTATGGGTACTACCCGAATCAATCAACACTATTACCTTTTTCTTCTTGATATGTCCTTCTATCTTGAGAGTTTGAGTAGAGGTAATTCCTACCAATGCATTACATGATATGGTCAGACTCATTCCTTCTTCTTCTAGGGTTAGTTGCTGGTGTAAATCCTCTTCTTTTGAAGTTTCTTGTTCATTTTCTTCCTCCTATTCACAATCTATGTAAAATAATTTCTTCTCAAAATGCTTATGACCTTTAGTGTATTTTCTATCACAACTGTAGCAAAGCCCTTTTTCTCTTTTTTCTTCCAATTGTTCTGGTGTCAACCTTGTAGGTTGTGGAAGTCTAGGAGTAGCAACACTTTCATCTTTATAGATGTTAGTGGTAGGCTTCCTTGTGGCCATAATTTTACGTTCAATTTTTCTTGCCAATGAATCAGGTTCCCAAATGCGAACTTCATGTTGGATGTTATCCATTAAAGTCCCTATGAAGACATCAATCTTGCGTTCCTCTAGAATATCAGTTACCCTTTTTAGGTCTCAGTAATTTGTTAGATTGGCAAGATCAAATGTACAAGGGTAATGACAAACAAACTTTGGATCCCTAGGACCTATCCTTCCTGGACTCAGAGAGGGCTCTCTATAAATTTGTATGAAAAATATGTAACTTGATTGATTTTAGGGTTTTTATTCTTAGGCTAGTTAAAATGATAGGGTTTGTTTGTTTTGTTTTGTTTGGTTGGGTTGCTTGTCAAGAAATAAAGATAGGATAAGAGAAACTTAAACCATTAGGCTATGGGGTCTATGAAAGGCTTCAAAAGTACAACAATAGATCAAGGGTGTTTCATAGGGAAAGTTAACAAGGCCAAATGGATCTTAATAGCTTGGGTGGGTGTGAAATGAACATTAAATGGTGAGTGTAATAGGTTTAAAGGGAAATTTAGAATCCTTTAACATATACTATAACAAGAAGTTTCTTTAAGAACACTATGCATTAAGAAAGAATCAAAGCATAAGGTTCACCATAAACCTCTTTGACCTAGCTTTATCAAGTAAACTTTGAGACAACAATCCAGCAAACCCTAGAGAGCAAGGAACTCCTAATTTCTCTAGCTATGTACCTTCAGAGAAAGAAAACATTCAAGATAACACATAAGTGATGATAAAAGAGCAAGGAACTCCTAAGTTTCTTCAATCAAACTATAAATACCTTCAAAGTGACTCTTTAAGGTGGACTAAAGGATAGGGAAAACCATAAACTTCTTTAGCCTAAACCCTAATAAGCAAACTCCAAAGGAAAGGCCTTTAAAACAATGTTTTAAGTTGCACGAAACGACAGGGCATACCATAAACTTCTTTGGCTTGGATTCATTAAATATTTTCAAGGCAAACAAGCATAAGTCGAATCGAAGAGAAATCAAGAATTCTTCAATCTGACCTAGCAGAGGAAAACATTAGAACAATAGGAGTAGACAGACCTAAGGTGCCTCTAACAACATATCTTAGCCTAAATTTTCTATTCTATTGCAAGAGAAAATATGAACAATCATGGAAATTGAAGGAAACAATTACTAAATTAGAATAACATAACAATTAACCAGGTTATTGAATCCTATGAATGTTCTTGCTCCATTGATTCTTAGTCCAAAACAATCACACAACTCCAAAGACAATTTCTTCACAACTCAAAAATCTATGTAACATTCCTCTTAATAATCAACCCACAACATAATGAATCTTACATGCAGTATTTAACTGAAAAATGAGGAGATGAAACCCTCTCTAGGGTTTTAAATGTCATTCATTTCAAATTTAATGTATTTTGACCTTTGAGACCATGCAAGGCCCAAGGAAAAATATCTATAACCCATTTATGAGAAAAAGAACTTGTAACATAACTCCTTAGCTAATTTTAGAGATATTTGTCCTTAAAGCCTTCAAAATATATTTTTCAATAAATTTAGATGTCCTTTGTTGATTTTCTAGTAAGGGCGCAATTCCAATGTACAAGGGCGCAGCGCCAGGTCAAATGCACAGCGCCAAAACGAGAAAAAACACCTGTTTTGCAGCTGAGTTTTGGAGGCCTTCCCAGTGTCCAAATGAGCTCCATGGTAGATAATTGGAAAACCTTTCCTGTCTAGTTTCCAAATCTGAATTTAGATTCCATATTGCTTCCCATTTTCCTAGTCAAAAATCCATTCTCCCAAGACTGCTAAGGGCGTAGCGCCAGTGCTAAAAAAAGGGCAAAAAGGTGTTTTTTTAAAATTGTTTTGGCCCTTTTGAGGGACCAGTTTTACTCCAAATGATCTGAAATTTTTGAAGGATGATTTACTTTGCCTAAGGAACATGAGGATGCAACTCATTTTTCATTTGAGTACCCCCAAGAAGAACGCAGTGCCAGTGGCACTGTGCGTTTCACCCTCCTTTCTACTAGCCAACTGTCAAAAATCTAAATTTGCACCAAGTGAGCCCAAAATTGGAATTTGTTTTCCTGATCAAGTTTGCGAGGCATGGTTAGATGCCTTAGGAATAATTCCTTGCTCCCCCTTCTCCTTTTTCTTGGCTACGGTTTCCTTCAATTTTTTCTTCAACTGCTTGATCTTGGCATCTCTCTTTTGAATGATCAGTTTTGAGTTGTCATGGTCATCTCGATCATCGAAGTCCACCAAGTCAAACTCTATCTCTTTCTCATGATGAAGGTCTTCTTCCATGTCATTTTCCTGAGGTAAAACATGCCTTGAGATATCTCTGAAGGCTAGAGGGGATCCTGAAGATAAAATTTTCACTGACTAATGAATTATTCTAGTTCGGTTAATCATAGACATAATTTCCTCTTTTGTGATCATTTCTTCTTGGACTTTGTGCCTCAACACCACCATATTCTCCCTTATGATAATGTATCTTTGATATTTGTGCCTCAACACCACTGTATTCACTCTCAAACATTGTAAACTCTGTTTTTGAAACCCTAGGGCTGATGTGAAATGAGATGAAGGGAGGGTATGAAATGGCAGTTTTGCAAATGAATGGAATGAGTGAAAATGAAGGTAATGGATTTTGTGACAATCAAGATGAATGGAAGCATTCAAGCATTGTATTTACCCTTACCTATAACCGATACTCTTCAAGGAGGATGAAATAATCATGAAACAATGATCTTTAGCCAATGCTTAGGGTTTCATTTTCATTGATTAAATGTGATCAAATGGAATAAAAATAGGGTTCATGTGATGTACTTACCCCTTAAGAGAGCTTGGATGACCTTAGAAAATATTTGGAGGGATTTTAGAGTGATTTGGATGGTTGGATCACTTGGAAACCCTCTCTTTCCAAGTGCGCAATGATAGTTTTGAGGGCATAGCACCAAGGGCTGAGGGCACAATGCTAGTTTCTGAGTGTGCAACACCTTTTTTCCGACTATATTTGGAGGTCTTACCGATGTCAAAATTGGGCCTAGGATAGCTCGTTGGAAATATATTTAAGTTTAATTTCCAAATATAACTCTTTGTTATTGAATGGAGTTTATTTTACCTGTCAAAACTTGATTCGCCCAAGAGTGGTCAAAAAGTGTTGAATGAGGGTGTAGAAATGTAGAGGGATGGTGCAGGCAACATTTGGAGGGCTTCCTTAACTCACAATTGAGCTCATGATAGGTAATTGGAAATATATTTCAGTATAGTTATTATTTTAATCATCAAGAAAGTCATTTGGACACTCCAACTATGTGAAAACTTGATTTTCCCAAGGTCACTCCAGAAGTGCAGCAAACCTCTTATAGCACTTGTAAATTTAACATTTCTCCCCAACCATGATACCTGTGTAAAACCTAAAGGAGTTTTTTATTCCTTGACCTATGGTTGACAAAAGTTTCTCTCACTTTTGTCAAATTCATCTTTATTTGTTCAGAAACACAATTTGAAGTGAAAATGGCCTTGTGTGCTTCACTGTTTTGGCATTCAAAGTGAACCATCAAATTCATAATCCCTAACCATATTCAAGACAAAGTTTTTTCCCTTTGCTGTAAGTTGTTTTCATTCAGGAGTAGATAGTCTACCTCATCAATACCTTATGCTGACAAATATTTCAACACTCCTGCAGAAGTGCTAAACTCTTTGCATATTCTTCACTTCCAGAATCTGAATTGATAAGACAAACTTCATTGGAAATTTTAGGCCCTTCTTGAATAACCATGTGTTGACATTCTATTAGATATGAGCCAGATTCTATAAAAGGAAAATCAGTGCCTGAAATATCCAATGATGACCTTAAAACATGTACAATCCATAATGACCTAGTTGGGAGGTCCTTTGACCTGATTTTGGCTAAAAATTTGACTTGGAGACCTTCAAGTGGAAACAGAGCATTGTCAAAAGGTTATTATGCCAAAAGGGAGATGGGAATGAGTTGGCTATGGAAAACCTAGAGGGAGAATGGAGTATATTGACAGGGGAAACAAGGAAATGAGGTCATAGGCAGGGAAGGAGGATGAAAATTAGAGGTATAAGCCCATGATGAGTCTTTTAGGAGAAACAGTGTGGCTTTGGGAAGACTAACTGAGGAATAGTGAAAATAGGTTTATAAGGATAATGAAGGCAGTGAGATTTCTGAAACTCAAGATATTCAAGGAATATTGTTTTCAGAAACCTATAAACATCCTATAGTCATCTAAATATATTGAAAAATAATGATGACTAACAACCCTTATATTCAATTTTTCGAATTCCCGAATGTGCTCTATCACTCAACCCTTTTGTTTGAGATTTGTCAATTGGCTTAAGAAGGTGTTGCTCTTGCTATCCTCATAATGTGCTATCATTTCCTCCATAACAATTGACCTAGTGACAATTCTTTTATGGGATCAAAGCCATCGATACCATACAAATGTATTTTGTTCTAAATGTAAAGTTGCAATGTGTACCTTTTGTGTGTTTTTCACATTATTGAGATCAAAATATTTCTCCATCTGTAGTATCCATGTTATGGGATCATTGCCATCAAACTTCCTCATATCCATATTTGGAATATGGTGGTTCTTCAATCCAAAATTAGAGTTTATGAAATCACGATTAACATTTATTTTGTTTTCATCATGAGTTTCCTCTACTATCGTTTCGCCATTAGGAATCATTTCATGCATCAACTTTGACAAACCTTCCTTCAAACCTCCCATTTTTTCTTCCATACCATTCTTCAAACCATCCATCGTCACTTCCATGTCTTTCTTCAAACCATCCATCTTATCTTCCATGCTTTTCTTCAAAACATGCATTTCATTTTATGTTGCTCTTTTCAAGAGCGAAATTTGGGTCACTTACTCTCGTAATTTTGATATGTCATGTTGCATTTCTTCATCTTCATGAGACATAATAGAGCATTATGAAGGCTTAATGGGTGTTGAATTATTTCTAGGGGGAATTTTATAACCCAATACTGATATCTATTCTACAATATTCCCTTGGAATCAATTCAAATTGATTGTTCAAACAAGACTTATGTAATTCGGGAAAAAAAAAATTACACACCTTTTTCTTGCTTTTGAGGAGCTCAATATTGAAATTGAAATATATCTGTTATTTCAGATCTTCAATATCTGAATTTTTCCCTGCAGTAGCACTATGAATCTTATTTCAAGTGCCATAGGTCTGACCGTATTCAGATTCTTCAAGGAAAATCTATGCCCAATCTCCCACAATAACCTAATTATGGATTGGTTCAGTAGAGCGAACTTGTACAACGTGCCATGTGTCATTGTTTCCATGTACTTATGGCCAAATTTTACAAAATTCCAATACAATGCTCAGAGAGAGTTATGATGATTTACCACGGTCACCTCCTTGAGATGAAATTGGGGATCCTGAAAAAACCTTAAATTCCATAGATCATAATCCGAAAATGTTGCGAACCAAGATCTGAAATTTCTATAGGAAGTTCCTATGGATTTTGGCTTCTCTCTGCAAAAATTTTAGCTTCTGAATCTTTGTAGAAAAAACGTTATAGTTCAAATTCCATGATGAGATGTTTTAGGTGAAATTTGGGAGCCTCAAACAACCCTAAGTTCCACAGACCATATCTCCGAAAATATTGCGAACCAAGATCTAAAATTTTTACATGATGTTCTTCAGGATTTTGTTCCCTATGTAAAAATTTTAGCTTTTGAAACTTCATAGAAAAGAATTTATATCGAAAATTCCACGATGACCTGTTTGCAGCAGTGAAACCCTAGAATCCAATGCTCTGATACCAAATGTTATGAAACCAACTCCAAAAATAGAAGAAAAGAGAGATCAACACCTTATAAATCACCGACTTCGAGGGGGAAACCTCCAATACCTTACATAAATGAATAATGCTTTGATGATACAAATGACCAAAACCTCCTTCTATATATAGGATTCCATGGGGTCATAATATAATCCTAGCCGACCTAACAATAATAATGTAAGGGCACAATAATAACAATATTGGGGTTATAGTGGTACAACAATAAAAATAAGGGGGTTACGCTAACAACAATAGGGGACTATACAAGTAATATAGGGACCTAATATTGGATGTCCTCAATATGCTCCACCACTAAACCCTTTTGTTTGAGATTTATCAATTCGCTAAAGAAGGTGTTTCTCTTTGTATCTTCATAATGTGCTATCATTTCGTCCATAAAAACTGACCAAGTGACAATTTTTGTATGAGAGAAAAGACTTTGATACCATACAAATGTATTTTGTTCTACATGTAATGTTGAAATGCCTACCTTTTGTGTGTTTTTCACATTATTGAGATCAACATATTACTCCATCTATAGTATCCATGTTATGGGATTCTTGCCATCGAACTTCCTCATATCCATCTTTGGAATATGGTGGTTCTTCTATCCAACATTAGATTTTATGAAATCACGATTACCATTTATGTTGTTCTCATCATGAATTTTCTCTACTCTCTTTTCTCCATTAAGAAACATTTCTTGTATCAACTTTGTTAAACCTTCCATGTCTTCATTTAGACCATTCTTCATATTTTCCATGTTGTCTTTCATTTTTTCTTCCATGTCATCCATCTTAGATTCCATGTCATCCTTCTTAGCTTCCATGCCTTTCTTAAAAACATCCATATTATTCTTCAAACCATCCATATTTGGTTCCACGCCTTTCTTCAAAACTTCCATTTCATTTTGTGGCTCTTGTCAAGGCATAAAAAGGTATCTTTTTAACACCTATTTATCTCACATTAATTATCAATCCGGGAGCGACTTCTTATTTCAAGAGTGTACTCAGTCTGAGGCAGCAATTTATCCAAGAGTTATGATGTGAAGATGTAGTACAGAATAACAAATGTTTGTAAAGAAACCTACTTACGGTAACATGAATGGAAAGATTAAACTACTTCAATCTTGCAGAACATCGATCAGGGATGCAGTAGCAATAACTCTTTCCCTTAGAAATCGATGCAAGATAACCAACCTGGGGACTTAGGAGCAATAACCTCTATCCTCTACATTTGGAGATCCTAAAGCAATTGAAACAAAAGAAGATTCAATAAAAGCAATTTAAAGGAAACGAAAGCTGGAAAGGAACAACAGTATTCATCTATTTGCTAATCAAAGACTATAAATAAGCAATGGACAGAAATGGAACAACAATGTGAAATGAACAGCAATTACAATTCTAGATTTCCATGTTTTAATTATGTCAACAAATCAGATACAGAATAGCAAAGCTTTATGATAATAACAAGATAATCGAACGACAGATGTGCTTCTTGTAAAAGATGAAATAGCAATGACTCTGTATTTGGTCTAACAACAGTAAACCAGTTCTGTAATTGAAACAAATATTAAACACACTTCACACAACAGAAATGAAAGAATAGAAATACAAATAACAGATCGCTCCACTAGGGCCGGGCCCTCAACCACCGGTGAAACGCTGCTGCTCTTTTACTCCAGCGTTTGAGAAATGGAATGAGAACAAACTCTTTTATTAATTAGGCATGAATAATGTTTACAAACAGCTCGTACTCTCTTAACAAGAGTCGATGCACAATTCTGCAAATTACAACAAGAAACGTCTCCCTAATAGCAATACATTCTTCTCCTTTTATAATCAGAAGGAGGAGAAATTAAATAGCAAGTAGGATCTCCCATAACAATATCGGATTGTTCCCAACCAATTGATCATCAAGAAAATAGATTTCCATCCATCTTTCAACAACAGCCAGTCGAATTTGGCTTTGCAGCTGAGATTTGGAGGATGGCCGCAACAATGAATCTGAGAAAATCATGCTCAAAGAACCCTGTGTTTCTCTCAATACAGACCGAATTTTGGCAAACCGTTCTTTAATAAAGTTAACTGGGCCCGTTCTTGCATGTGCAAACCCATGTTCCTCGATTTTCCATATTCGTTTCATTTGCCCGTAATCTTAACCGTAAACTGGGCTACTTCTTATTCCAATGAATTTCCGGGAAAGTTGGAATATCTCATGATGATTTGGAAATCAACTCTGTAATTTAGGAAATATCTTGGAGGCTAAAATGATAAATGATATTAATAAACCATCATTGATAAAATTATGCATAATAATAATCAATTTATTACAAATAAAGGAGAAGAACTAATATTCATCCATAAGAGCATAAATCATTATAAAATGGATTTATATGATAAATTATAATAAATGACATGATTAAGAAGAGTAAAAATGGATGAAATAAGTGTTAAAATGTGGTCGTATTCACGACCCAACATACCCCCAAACTGAATATATTGCATGCCCTCATGCAATCCAAAACTGAATATATTGCTTGTTCTCATGCAATCCAAAGACAAAACCCATGTGTTAACCAAGCAAAGAAAATTGTTCATCCCAACCCATGAAATGGATGGAACAAATGAATTTTTCCACAAATAATGAAAATTCAATTTTAGCAATCTTGATAAAGGCATAACAATTTTTACCGTGGACATTCAACTATATGTATATGAAGTTGCATAAAAATGTGACGTAAGTAACAGGAAACTTCATTAACCATTTTCTCAAAAATCAGATCGTTTTGATGCATGGATCATGAGATATAAAATGGTTGTAGGTGACAGTGCATAATTTTCGAAATTTTATGAACTAATTTAGCATGAAATTATCTGGGTTTGTGTATTTTAATGATACATCTTTACTATCTAGAAATCACAAGAATTCAGTTCATAGTTTTAAAGATATATGCGAAACAATTTCTGCACTATATAAAAATGAAATTGTATGCCTTAAATGAGAAAGAAAGTGAAAAACATCCATCATGTGTAGCAATTCCCTCCCCCCAAACTGAAGAATTAGCATGTCCTCATGCGATGCTAGAAACAAAGAAAGGTGGTTGCTACAGTCTGTTGAAATTGATGCTTGGTGTAAAACATGGAATAAGGGATGTGTTGAGAATGAATAAGAATATCCATGGATGGTAAAGAATATTACGGACATGGTCACAAGAAAGAAATGAAGGAAATCAACACTCCCCCAAACTGAAAGATGAGACAGTTCTAAAAAAAATGGGAAGTGGTAAAGATATGGAATGAATGATGATAAACAATTCTCAATGGATTTTCATGAAATTCTCCTAAATTCATAATAAATCAGAAAATTATGCTATTTTACCTCAAGTGTTACCTCCAAAAAAATGTGGAAGGACATGTAGGGACTAGCCTTTGTTGAAGCTGATGTAGGCTGAGCGGTTACTGAAAGTGATGCAAAAGGTGGAAGCCATGTGTGTGTTTGTGAGCCTTGGCTGTTAGTTGTAATAGTGTGATCGTTGAATAGAATTCCCCCCCATACTTGTTGTTCTCCTATAAAAAAATCACAATTCTGTATACAATTTTCTTGAATCCACAGTTTCAGTTTGGAATGGCAACAGATAAGATGCATGCTAAAAAATTCAAGTAGAAAAAATTCTGTAAAAATGCAGTATCAATATTGTAGCAAATTAGCAAAATAGAATAGCAGCATATTGCACAACAATTGTACAGCATGGAAAGGCATACATACTTATGATACAATCAACAAATTATCGCATTACTGAAATCCATGCATGTAATGAATCGTTAGTAAATAGAAAATCGTTTTGTAATGATTTAAATACGAGGAGAAGGGACGGCATATGATAACCATAAGTATAATTGCGTTATTTACCACTTTGGATTAATATGATCGACGTATAATGATTTTCATGTATAATAGATTCGGAGGTAAGGGATTCATATTTTCATTTGACATTTAAATAAATATATAGGAAAAGGGTTAAATATAACTATTGATGTGTATAAGTGTGACTCCAATACCATCAGTAGAGCTCTGCTGCCCACAGGTGTCCATAACCTTGACAGAGTTGCTTTCTTACCCACGAAACCATTGTCCTTTATGTATGCCGAGGAAGTGTTTTTTATTGAATATCATGACGGAGGCCATTGTGCTGGCTCAGTGACTAGATAAATCACAATGCCATTCACTGGGAAGAAGTGAAAAGGTGGCAGGTCGGCTCGTGATGAGACCTCATGTTCCAAGGACTTCTTGATTTTTTCAATTGTCTGTTGGACCATTTCCCTGGTTTGGTGGCCATAATGGGAATGCCACTTCACTGCCTTCCCTATGATCACGTTAGGCTGGCTACTGGTGAGACCCCCTATCCTCCATCTGCAAAATCATTATTAATGGAATATATAAATATTTTTTCTTCTTTTCTTTTACACACAACACTTTTCCTCGATTAATCATAAGGGATGGCTCAACACTCTTTAAGAGTAGGGATGGTGGAAGAAGTCTGAACATCTCAATAGAGAAAGAAAAAAATATGCCCTTGTTCCTACTCCATAAGTAAAAATCAAAGAAAGTTATAAAATATGGGAAAGAACCAACATGATAAATATAATCGATCATATGAATTTAGTGGTAATAAGACAACAAAATCATGTTATTAATTATGTCCCTTTTTCCTTTTTCTTATCATTACTAAACAACTTTCTTAAAAATGATGATTTCTTTTGATTTGATGATTACAGTAAGCTCTAATTTGTATGATTATGTATATTTTCATAAATTGTATGTTTGTCTTTCAAAAAGTCATGAAAAATTCAAAAAAATCCTCAAAAAGTTGTTCACAAACAAGAAAAATGCACTCAAAAAGTGTTGTTCCTTTGGAAAGGAACAATAAAACAATCTGCGAAAATGTTGTTCCTATGGAAAGGAACAACAAGAACAGTCGGTGTTGTTCCTTTTGAAAGGAACAACAAAAACGAGCAGTGCTGTTCCTTTTGAAGGGAACGGCGAAATCATGCAAAAAAAATGTTGTTCTTTTCTTTTTTTTAAAAGAACAACAAAACTAATTGGTGAAAATGTTGTTCTTTTTAAGGAATAACAAAAGTGAACACATAAACGCACTACTTCTTAAGAGGAACGACTGCTGTTCCTTAAGAGGAAGAATAGCTGCCCCTTAAGAGGAACAAAAAACAAATATAAACATGGAAAAAAAGGGAAAAAAAATAGAAGAAAGAACAAAGCTAATATGCAATCCATTGCCAAGCAAATCCAATCAAATAGAAAGGAAAGTTTAGGTATAGGTTTCAAGAAAAACTAATTTTTTTACAGAATTGGTGCTACTGAAGAATTGCATTCTGCCATTGAAACTTGAATGGTGGGGTTCTTATTGTTCAGTTGCAAATGGAGTAGAAACTATAATTTGGAGGGATCAACACCTGAAACACAAAAACATAAAATAAATCAGAAAAGAAAAAATATTTTATTAAGTTACAACAACTATGATGCTATTTCTAAGAGAATATCAAATCTATTAATGGAAAAAAAAATGGTCTGTTGAAAAATGTTTGGCAGCAGTGGCATGAATTTTCAAATAGAAACCAATTCTTCATTTATTCCTGTTATGAATCTACTAGGTAATGAACTGGATGAAATGCCCTTGTTTCACTAAAATTTCTCTCAAGAATCACTCGTCCATAAATTGACCTTCTTTGTTCTCCTAAGACCTGCAAAAAATGAGTGTCTACCTACAATAAAACATTAAATTATGGAGAAAGAAAGGTGATAAGGCTCCCCTAATCCAAAAATTATGCAAAAAAACTAACTAATAGTTACTCTGTAGAACAAATCCATGGAAAAATAAAACAAATTATATTTTTTACTTGCGCGAGAGCAGTGGTCGACCATACTAACCAGCAGTGTTTTAATCATAACTTCTTTGTTTTTCATCCGATTCGAGTGATTCAAAAGCCAAATGAGAGCTAATTCAAGTTTTTATCTCCAATAGAAACATGTTTTAAAAATTCAATGCTATGATATATTATACTTGCTTAGAACAACCTGCATAATAGAGTCATTTTCGATTTTCCAGCTTAGACCAACGATTGGTATTTCAAGCATAAATTATTCATTTGATGGCGTATTGAAGCAATTCAAGTTGGAGATTAAATTATATTCAATTATTGATCTCCAATAGAAACATATTTTGAATAAAATAATAATTGATGGGTCAAATACGTTAAGGAATAGCCGAGCAAACAGAGTTTCAAGAACGCTGATCTATGATAGGCAGTCAGTATTTTGGTCATAAATTCCTCATACGATATCGAAATTGAGTGATTAAAATTGTGTTGTAAACTATATTCATATAGGAATCTACCATAGAATTTTTTTTTTAAAATATAGTCATTTAGATCTCCAAAAATTGACTGTCTGAACTCTGTTCCTGAGCTGCCTACTAGACACCCTGTCAATGTTTTGGTTCTAACTTTTTCGTTTCAAATCCAAATTGAGTGATTCCAATTGGTTTGGAAAGTATACATCAAGGGATACTTAGTATAAAAACGTGTTTTAAAAATATTCAATTTTGGTCCCCGAAACATTACTGTCCCAACTGTGTTTTCAGAAATTTCATCAAGCTCGCAAGCCAAAAAAATGATATTCAAGCAATTTTTTCATATTGATGATAAAAATGAATATAGGTGTTTGTAGAATTTTTATTTGCAATATAATTCATCTACATAAAAAAATAAATTAAAATATTTATCATCAATGTTGATTTCATAGCGTGTTGCAACAAAGAAACAACTATTTTTACAAAAATAAAAAAAATGTTTTTGTTTTATTTCCTCTTTTATTTATTTCTCCACTATCCTACTCTAAATTGGAAAATGAATATGATTACATATAAGACTATTTCCAATGGAGCCATTTCCGAAATAATGCTTCAATTATGTACATACCCAAATTTTAAAAATGTACGTTAATAAAAATTAGGGTATGAGAAGCCAACTTCCCTTGAAAAGATGATACCAAATTTTTTTGAAGTATGTAGTGATGTTGCAAACAAATGATGGAGTGAAACCAATATTCAATATATTCTTTGCTTCCTTGATTTCCCATAGCCATCATATCATGAATCTCTTGAGCTTTTAAAATGGTTTGTTGGTGCAAACTAGAAGAAACCTCATTTTCTTTTATAACTTCTACAATTTTTGGATTTGATTCATTCTGAGTCTCAGTGTAAGTTTTTTCCAATGGTACATGTGAGATAGAATGGGTGGGAAGGGTGGATGAATTTTTCAGTTCAACATTGTAAGCATGTTGTACTGGTTTATTATAGTGAAGGTGTGGAATGAGTTGAGCAGGAGATTGTGTAGGGAATGGAGCCTCTTGATGATGTAGTTGATTGTGTTGAGTAAATGATTTTGATTGGAAAACAAGGTGTTGTGGAAGAGCTGGAAGATGTGTTTGTGCTATAAGATGAAGGAGAGTAGTCATGCAATCACAAGGTAAACCATGCCAATCTTGTAGACAAGATTGGTGGTGGTTATATTGAGATTGACATGGCTGCCCTAACATATAAGTATTCCATAATGGATTATGCAAGTAAGAGAATGGAGATGAAGTGTTTTGAATCATACCTGTAGGCCATGATTTCCATGGTTTTGACCTTGTTGTAGCTTCCGCATCTCTTTGATATGCTACTTCCAAATTAGATAAGGAAGAGTGATTATCTATGTGATGCTCCTTTTGGTAACGAGGGCAAAACACATCATCAAATTCTTGATTTCTCTGAACCTACAAAACATTCAATTGTGACTTTAGAGAGCTAATAAAATCATATTTAAAATTTTCAAATAAAACCTTGATTTCAGCTCTTATGTCTCTTGTTCTTGTAGTAAATTTGGAAGAAAAAGAAGAAACTTCTCTAGAATTCTTACCAGCCTTGGAAATTCCTCTTGAATACCTTATGCACAATTCACAAACATCATCATATGATAACTGAAAAACATCACCTTTTCCTATCAGATTTAAGAGTTCTAAAAAATCATCTTTGATTCCTTTAAGAAGGAGTGTTTTTAAGATCTCTTTTTCCAAATGCTTATGCTTTGATTTTTGAAGGTTATAATGAAATCGATCTACATAGTCCTCCAAACTTTCATCTTCCCCTTGTATTATACCAAAAATATCTTCATTGGATTTGCAATAGTCTTGGTACTTTTTCAAGAATATGTTCTTCATGTCCTCCCATGATTGGATGCAATTCCCACCTAGGCTCATGAACCATCGGAGAGCTGCTCCTTTTAGAGTAAGAGGAAACACTTTCAATCTTTCATCATTAGTACAATAATCATATCCTCTACAAATTATTTCAAACTCAAATAATATTGTATCTGGATCTTCATTTGTCAAACCATGAAAATTTGGTAGAGACAATGGGGGAATTATGTGCATTTGTGTCACTCCTCCTAGATCTTTGATAGGGAATTCAAAAGTTGCAATGTCAGCCATTTCTTACCATAATAGAAGATGTTCTTCATGTGTTTCTTTAAGGATCCTCCTTCCAATGTTCCTGTCAATTGGTTAGTGAAATGGGTGGTGCTTACATCACCACTCGAGTGGAATTACAAGATTTTTTCAAAAAAATACTCTACCTCTAAAATTCAAGAAAACGCAAGCATTCATTCCTACCTTAAGCTTTCACTCAATTCTACTGTGAAGCGGGCCAGTGAACAAGTGTGTTTCTTTCTCAGTGCGCAGGTTCTTACCTTCCGTCTTTAATACCCAATTCTTCCCAAGCAGGAAAAAAATCAAATATGCATCACTCTTTCTAAATGGCATACACTCTCCCCGGCAACGGCGCCAAAATGTCGAGGCATAAAAAGGTATCTTTTAACACCTATTTATCTCACATTAATTATCAATCCGGGAGCGACTTTTTATTTCAAGAGTGTACTCAGTCTGAGGCAGCAATTTATCCAAGAGTAATGTTGTGAAGATGTAGTACAGAACAAATGCAAAGGTAACAAATGCTTGTAAAGAAACCTACTTACAGTGACATGAATGGAAAGATTAAACTACATCAATCTTGCAAAACATCGATCAGGGATGCAGTAGCAGTAACTCTTTCCCTTAGAAATCGATGCAAGATGACCAATCTGGGGACTTGGAGCAATAACCTCTATCCTCTACAGTTGGAGATCTTAAAGCAGTCGAAACAAAAGCAAATTCAATGAAAGCAATTTAAAGGAAACGAAAGCTGGAAAGGAACAATAGTATTCATCTATCAAAATCAAAGAATATAAATAAGCAATGGAAAGAAATGGAACAACAAATATGAAATGAACAACAATTACAATTCTATATTTCCATGCTTTACCCTCACATGCTGACAAATCAAATACAGAATCAAAACAAAGCTTTATAATCATAACAAGATAATTAATCTACGTGATGTGCTTCTTGTAAAAGATGAAATAGCAATGACTCGTATTTATTCATCAACAAGAACTACTTCAGAATTGAAACAAATATTAAACACACTTTACACAACAGTAATTAAAGAATAGAAATACAAACAGCAGAACGATTCCACCAGGGTCGGGCCCTCAACCACCAGTGAAACACTGTTGCGCTTTACTCCAGCGTTTGAGAAATGGAATGAGAACAAACTCTTTTATTAATCAGACATGAATAATGTTTACAAACAACTTGTACTATCTTAACAAGAGTCGATGCACAATTATGCAAATTACAACAAGAAAAGTCTCTCCATTCTCCCCAATACACAATACATGCTTCTCCTTTTATAATCAGAAGGAGGAGAAATTAAATAGAAAATATAATCTTCCATAACAATATGATCAACCAGAAAATATATTTCCAACAATCTTTTAACAAGAGCAAGGCGAATTTGGTTTTGCAGCTGAGATTTGGAGGACGGCCGCAACAACAGAACTGAGAAAATCATGCTCAAAGAACCCTGCGTTTCTCTCAATACAGGCCGAATTTGGGCAAAACATTCTTTAAAAAAGTTAATTGGGTCCATTCTGGACAAAACCCATGTTTCGAATTTTCCAGATTCTTCTTCATTTGCCCAGAATATTAACCGCAAAACTGTCACTTCTTATTCTAGCAGATTTCTGAGTTGGAATATCTCATGATGATTTGGAAATCAACTCTGTAATTTAGGAAATATCTTGGAGGCTAAAATGATAAATGATATTAATAAACCATCATTGATAAAATTATGCATAATAATAATCAATTTATTACAAATAAAGGAGAAGAACTAATATTCATCCATAAGAGCATAAATCATTATAAGATGGATTTATATGATAAATTATAATAAATGATATGATAAACAAGAGTAAAAATGGATGAAATAAGTGTTAAAATGTGGTCGTATTCACGACCCAACAAACTATTTGTGAGCTAAATTTGGTGCACTTGCTCTTGTAATTTTGATAGATCATGTTGAAATGATTCATCCTCACGAGTCATAGTAGAGTATTCTAAGGGCTTAATGGGTGTTGAATTATTTTTAGGGGGCATTTAGAACCCAATAATATGATCAATAGGCCCTTGAAATCACTTAAAATTGATTTTTCAAACAAGACTTATGCATTTTGAAAAAAATACACACCTTTTTCTTGATTTTGAGGAGCTCAATATTGAAACTGAATTATCTCTGTAATTGTTGATATTTAATTTCTGAAATTCGGTCTTGAAGTAGCCCTCTGAATCTTATTTCAAATTCCATAGGTCTGACCTGATTTGGATACTTCAAGGCAAAGTTATGTCGAATCTCCCACAATGACCTCATTATGGACTAGTTCAGTAGAACGCACTTGTATGAAATGCCACGTCTCACTATTTCCTCCTTAAGGTCTAAACTTGATATACAGGAAACTACAGTCTGTGTACTTGTGACCACATTTTACAAAATTCCAATCTGATGCTCAAAGAGAGAGCTATGACAATTTTCCCAAGGTCACCTCTTTGAGATGAAATTCGGGAGCTTGAAAAAACCCTAACTTCCACAGATCATATCCCTTAAAATATTGCAAACCAAGATCTAAAATGTTTACACAAATTTCCTCAGGATTTCGGCTTTGCACTGAAATTTCAGCTTCTGAACCTTCCTAGAAAAAACATTGTAGCGCAAATTCCACTATGACCTGTTTGGAGTAGCAAAACCCTAGAATCCAAAGCTTTGATACCAAATTTTATGTAACCATATCCAAAAATAGAAGAAACGCCTTAAAAATCAACCACTTTGAGGGGGAAACCTCCAATACATTATTTAAATGAACAATTCTTGGATGATACAAATGAAAAAACCTCCTTCTGTACATAGGGGTCCATGGGGTCACAATATAATCCTAACTGACCTAACAATGATAATGTAATGGAAAAATAATAACAATATGGGGGTTACAGGGATACAATGATAACAATAAGGAGGCTACACTAATAACAATAAGGGACTACACTAGTAATATGGAGACCTAACAAATGCCCTAGTTTTGATTGTCAATTCAGTGTTGTGTATGTATATGATGAATATGAAAAAGTTAAACCATATATCAGCAACTACAAAAGAGAATGAAGAAATAAAGAGGGATATGACTCTATAAGAGGGGAAATACAAGGAGGCTTAAGTAAAATAAGGAAAATGATCTTAGTAAATGATGTAACCCAAAGCTTTTGCAACTTGAATTATATCCCTTGATTAATAATTAATCACATTTTTTATTAAGTTGTGGATAGGTTAGTATATGAAAGAGGTATGTGGATCTTTGTAGGGATACATGGCCTCTCCATACCATGCAGCTTAAAATTTACCCTTTTTCCATAAAGTGAACTCTCATTCAATTGAAGGCTTGAGAGGATAGTATGAATTTTTCTTTCAATACAATTTGAATTTGTGGAAAACTCAAACCATCCGAGGTTTTAATTACCCTATGAACTATCTTTCAGTTGGGGAAATGGAGAAAATCATCATTGAGAAACCTCCATGATCATGTTGTAAATGAATTATGAAATACCACAACCATGACTTCTATAATAATAATAGTTGTACGCATGATAATCATTGTTCTAGAGTAAAACTATCTAATGTTGATAATCCCTAGAAACCTAGTAGTTAAATTTCCCTGCGAGATTGTGTTGCATCCCTCGAGATAAGTAGAATAGTCTAAGGGGGTTTGGTGATCAGAGAAAGGGATCTCATTCCTTAGGATGGGCTAGTTGATGGAGAAGAGGGTTGTGGATTGAAATTGTTGTAAGTATAAATATTAATATTACATTGAGTTTCTGGGACAGGGAAGTACATGAGCGGGGATACATACAAGGGGGATGTATATAAACAACCCCAAAATTTGACATCGAAGTCATAAAAATTATTAAATTATTAAAATTTAATATATAAAAATAAAAAATAAAATCTTAACAACATGTCAATAACTAAATAGTAAATCTTAATAATTATGAAACGTAAATCTAAATTGAAATTCATCATTTCATATTATACTATTACGAATTATCATTTCTACAACGAACATATAAAAATAAATTGAATCCATTATTTGACATTATGCAATGTTCCATCTAAATTCATAATTTGGCATTATGCAATGTACATCTAAATTAAATTCATCATTTGACAATGCAATGCAAATCTAAAAGTAAATTCATCATATGAAAATGACATTATGCTGAAGTATAAAATAGTCATAGAATAATAAACTAAAAGTAAACATCATAAACGGTGAAATAGTAAATTTCTCAAAAGTACTAAAAGAGGCAAGGACTTGGTCATCAGTTTATATATTCAAAAGTTAAAAACTAGAACAATGAAAAGTGTCTATATTTACCCCCTGTGTCCCCCTTGCACCCCTGCCCCTTACCCCCCCTTACAAGGGAAACACGTTCCATCACTAGTAAACCTTTCCCCAGGAGTTTTCCCATCCCAAGAGTGAAGGGGCACACTCCCCAGCCCATGGGGGCACATCTCCATGAAACACTGACAAATATTAGCTTAGGAAATTGCACCGTGAGAAGAGATATTAGAACCAGCTTCCCTTGTTAATTCATAGCATCAACACAAGGGTGGCCTATGTTTCAAAGAGCACTAGTGAAATAGAGAGCCTATGGTAGGGCGAAACATCCCTTTTCTGTAGGGAATGGGTGGAAAAATAAGTGTTCATGAATATAACCATGCATTGTGCTAAATTAACGCTAAAATATTATGTTTTATATCATGGATTGAATCAATTTCTAGTTTTTTCTGTTCTGACTGCTTGTATTCTTTGGGACCGACATTGATAAATTATGATATTATGGATAGTTAAATGGTTTCTCTATGGTGCTTAAATATGTATTTTCATAGCTGAATATGGTAGTTAATACCAAAAAAATGGTATATGGTAATTGAGAAAAACTTAGTGTCAATTTGGGTGGAATAAAGAGTACCCCATATCATCATAATGCACAAAGGGTATTGGGTATGTCTCAATTAAAAATTAAAATGCACACCATACATGAAAAAATAAAAGTATAATCCTTTACCTCAACATAACTACCACTTCTACTAAAATTGAAACAATGAGAAATTGGTCAATCATTTGGTCTACCTCCAAAACCCCATGTAGGAGACCATTTGTCAGTGTCATAAAACTCAAGAACCTCAACAACTGACCAGATATCTTGTCATTGATATGAATATATGATTGAATATATATTTTTATTACTTGTAAGTCCATCCCATGGGAAGGAATACAACATATTCATGCTAAATAATAATAAAAGTTTTCAATTTTATGAAAAACCTACAAAAAATGAAGTAACTTCTCACTCATTGATATGCATTAAACCGGCCTGAAGGGTTGAGCTACTACAAAGAATATGGTAACCATAGATTCCCATTTGAAGCTAAAATCAAGAAATAAATATTTTAATAATTGATGTGGATTAAACAAACATTAAAATCTTAATTGACTACAAAAAGACATATAGAAATACCTGTAAAATCTATGGCCACCAAGAAGTTTAACTCATACCCATTGGAAATGTAGTCCAGGAAACTATGATTTTTCCTTGTTGAGAACTTCTCTACAAATAACTAACCCTTCAATATCTAAAAGGAAATAATCAAGGCCACAAATATGAAAAGAACTCAAAGATCATTGTGTAATAATAAACTTTGAAAATCCATTGAGAATCTAAACGTATCGATATCTCATTTGCATTCAAGACTTCACCAAATGACCATATTTCTTTTCATTGATATGAATCTATGATTCAATACCTATTTTGATTATTGCTAAGTCCATCCCATGGGAAGGAATCCAATATATGCATGCTAAATAATAAGGAAAATTTTCCATTTTATCAAAAACCTGTAAAAAATTAAGTAACTTCTCACTCACTAATATGCATTAAACTGACCCAAAGGGTCAAGATAGTGCAAAGAATCTGGTAACCATGGATTCCCATTTGAAGCTATAGTCAAGAAATAAATATTTTCAATAATTAATTTTGATTAAAAAAAACATTAAAATCTTAATTAAATGCAAAAAGGCATATAGAAATCCCTGTAAAATCTATAGCCACCATGAAGTTTAACTCGTACCCATTGGAAATGTAGTCCAAGAAACTATGTTTTGTGCTTGTTGAGAAATTCTCTACAAATAACTAACCCTTCGGCTAGTATGAATCTTAATCGCAAGCGTACAAAAAAGGCTCAATTTAGCCGTGCATAACAAACAACCCTAACAGCAAAGATGGCTGCCAATATCTTTAGATCTGCAATTAGTTGACCAAGATAAATGCTGCAAAATCTACATCTATGCACTACAAGACATTAAGTTGTAAATAAAAGAAAGAGTTTTTCCATGCATCCAATAGAGAAGACAAGATTTTTTTAAAGAATTTTTGTATTTTTTGACACCTGGGAAGGGAACATAGAAATATCGTAATTGGTGACGCGTTAGCTCAGCCGAAATTTTCCACAAAGTTAGGTCGAACTATTTTTTGCGCAAATGGGCAGTTAAGTCTCATGCCTTAATAGTTCAGCCAAATTTCTTTCCAAGTTCGGCTGAACTTCTGCCTAGTTTTCCGTTGGCCGGAAAATTTCGCTGAGCCCCTCCAAAAACAAATTTCACGGCAATATAAATTGCCATGAAATCATTCATAATTTTCGTACATTCACACATTCAGTCTAATTTTACAAAGGTTTTGACATTTCGCACATTTGGTCTAATTTTACAAAGGTTTTGGTTTGGGTTTAAAGAATTTTCTTGGAGATTTAGGTTTAAAGACTTTTTTTGGAAGACATTTGTTGGAAGCGGTCTGATTTTGCAAAAAAAAAATTTGGGTTTAAGGAATTTTCTTGGACATACATTCAAAGGAAATTTTTTGGAGGTATGTGATACATTTTTTTGGATTTCTTTTGTTCCTCATTTTTTTGAAAGTATAGATTTGGGCTTAATTTCGAATTTTTAGAGTACGTGTTTTGAGTTGAAGTAAATATTTTGAGTTTCGTTTCATTTTTATGAGACATTTTTTTCTCAGATTTTTTAAAGTTAGTGTTTTGGATTGGAGTATGTATTTTTTGTAAAAATTTTAAAATGAGTTTTTTTAAAATTAAATCTTTTGTGATGCTTTTTCTAATTGAGTTATTGTCTAAATTTTTCAAGGAAATTTTTTGAACTTCATACTCTATTATCATGGAAAATCGAAGGAATTGTGCGAGAAAATATGATCGAAAAGGAGACCATGAGGAACGTAGAGAAGAGATGAAACAATCTCGCAAAAGGAAGATAGAAGCACTCTCAAATATTAAAGGGGAAAATCAACCTCAACTAGAAATTGAAGCAGGTATGTAAATGTAAATATTATGATCTATTAATATATTTAAAATTTTCCTAGTGTAAAATGTGAAGCTTAATTTTTATTTGATGAACTAATTCAAGAAAAATATTTTGCAATGTAAATAGAGAGAAATACTCAAAACATTGATGATGAGATACAAAATTTTGAAAGAGAAAGTGAAAGAGATATTGAACCAATGATTGAAGATGGTGAAAATATTGAAAGAAATTCAAGTGAAGAAATTGAATCACAAGGTATATATATATATATATATATATTGAAAACATGCACGTATTATTGAAATTTTATACATATATTTATTAATTTAGTTATTTTTTTAATATGTAAACTTATTATGTACTATTTATTTGAATATGTACAGATGAAATCAGTGTCAATGATGAGATGTTAGAAAATGTTGACAGTCACACACATGGAGATAAAAAACTTCACCATTATATACGATATCATGTTAACTGAATTTTTGAAACGTATTTCATAAAGGAGCAGGTGACAGTTCAAGCTCAAATGTTGAAAGGTCTCCTATAATTAAGGAAATTAAAATAAGCTACGACACTACTGGGTATTCAAAAATAAACCAAAGATTAAAAAATGAAGGAAAATGTGATACAAAATATAAGTAGTGTTATAAATTCAATTAGGAGATCTAGACAGAAAAATGTTTCTATTATACTTAGAGGAATACATATGGCAATGGTTTCATCAAGTACTAAAGAGAATCATTTGGTAACATCTATGGCACGATCATTAGGAACCTTGCGAAAAACTTTGCACAAACATTGGAAATTTCGGCTGCAAATAGATGTAAATGATGAACTCGCTTGTTGGAGATCTATTTGTAGGCAACCATATAAAGATAGACTTGGAGAAAATATTAAAAAATAATATATGAATATTGGAAGAAGAATTTGCGTGCCTCGCCAATTGCAAAGCATGTGATGCGAAGAAGAATAACATGAAATCAATACGAAGAACATGAAAAATATTTCTTGGAAACCACTCAGATAGAGTTATTCAACAAGTTCAAAAAAGAGAATCATGAAATTCATGTTTCAATCAGTGCTTTTGTTCAACAAAAGCCATGGTGTGTAAAACCTATCACCGTATGCGACACTCGTTGTTGATGTTATCATGTGGAGTTTGAGTTATATTATGACACATTCCTTGATTTTGGTAGAACAGAATGGAAGGATTCACCTCCTCCTTCCACTATCCGTGATTTCATATCTCAAATTCTATGTGAAAGAGAAAGCGGTGAACTATTTTACAAAAAGAAATGTGTTGGTGGTAAAAAATGTGATGATTGTGGAAATTTGACTAAATTTCAAAACAAATATCGTACTGATATAAATGATCAATCATTGTCCAACATGAAAGCGAAATGAAAGAGATATGAATATATCCATACATCGATTCAAGGTGCAAATAGTGTTAAAAGAATTGAATTACGAGAAGACGAAATTTTTGTGATAGACTTTTTGAGAAAGTTTGAGGCAGAAATTTACAAACACACCAAGCATTCCCATAGAGCTCGATGGCAAGACTTGCAATTCAAAAAATCTCATGAATTTTTTCCACCAGGGACCATTTTGTCAGTGATTGATTTTGCAGAAAACTACATATTTGTTCCACAAAAAAAAATTCAGAGTCAATACTATCATTCTGACCAAGTCTCCATGCTCGCCCATATTGTATATACACATTCTGAACAAAACGTTGATGATATAGAAATCACGAGTGAAAATAGACATATCATTAAAGAATATCACGTTTATATCAGTGACGATCGTACACATCATACATATTTTGTACAACATTGTTTTGGAAAAATTTATGATTCCTTGAAAAATCGTGAAATAACATTTAATGAACATTGGATATGGTCAGAAGGATGCATAGGTCAATTCAAATATGCATGATCATTCTTTCGGTTGTGTTTTCTTCATAAGAAAACCTGCATTAAACATTGTTGGAATTTCTTTGAGACTGGCTATGGAAAAGGAGAACATGACGGTGCAGGAGCATGCATAAAACGAGCACTTCGAAGATATCAAATGAACCCCTCTGCAAGCCGACTTGTGGATGCGAAAGAAGTTGTTCAATGGTGCATCACTGCTCTAATCCATGAGACTAACCCATCAAAGGAAGTGCGAAGGTACATTCAATTTAATTTTTATTAGCAATATAATTTTACTGTGCAATGATTATCTTTGATTGTATTTTGATATCATATTTACATTCTTTTTTGAATTTTCCATATAAAGGTTTTTCTGGCATATTGGGATCGAAGACATAGATAGATCAATTGGAAATGATGTTGAAAAAATAAAAGGGACTAGAAAATTTCATTCAGTTAAAACAAAGTCGTCCAGAAATGTGTTTACATTGGATAAAAGAAAATATTCTTGTTTTTTTCATGTTCGCATAGACAACACAACATCCAATGACGTTTGTGAAAACAAAATGTATGTAAACAATTGGAAACATACAGAGCTAAATACAAAGGGAAAAATGTTTGTTGCAATATTTGAAGAAATACAATCAGAGGAAACTACAATATCATCCGATGGTGATCGAGTTTTTTATCTTGTTAGAGAAGGTAACATTTGAATTTCTTTCTAATGATTTAAAGATCTAGAAATCAATTTAAATATATGTATAATTTTGTTAAGTCTGTTTTATTGTGCAGGAGATCTTTTTGTTGTAATTGCACCTATTGAAAACGATGAAAATGTGAAGTATTATTTGATTGCGCTACACTGAATGAAAAATGAAATTATTAGAAAACTATAATGATCAAGGATTTCAATATGAAAGAGGATCTATTATACTGAAAGGTTATTTTTTCAGACAAACTAATCAAAGTGGATATTTTGTTTACTTTGAAGACTATGAACCTGATTTCATAAGCTGTCAATATAGTAACTTGGTGTGTGCATCATGCATAAACTTGATAGAGGTTCAATCAAAGAAAAAAAAGAAAATTAAGAAATAGAAAATGTCAAAATCCGATCATGAACGGATTATTGAAGATGGCATTCCATTGGAATTTTTTTGATTGAACTGCCCAACAATTTATTCTCTTGGGATTAAATATGTTTTAGAACTTCCAGTACTCAACTAAAAATTGAGCTGCTTATGTTATTTGTGCAAGTGTTTGCACATGTAAAAATTGTTTTGGTACATGCACGTGCTCTAGTATCAACTGAAAGTAGCTTTTCTATACATGTGCATTGATGAAAGTAGCTTTTCTATACATGTGCATTGATGAAAAATGTTATATGTATTGGATCTATATATATATGTTCTAGAAAAGCTATGTTCTTCCTATTGTAAATTTTTTCACTCAAACAAGAGTATGTAGAGATCAAAAGCAATCTTAAGATGTCAAATGTACTTCAACTATCCAAAAATTAAATTTTAAAAACTTTTTGATTAAATCAAAACAATACTTCACATGGGAGTCTTCCATCTAGGCCAAATGTAGATTAAAACCATCCAAAACTTAGATCAAAACATTTAACATTATATCAAAACATTTAAAATTTAACATTAAATCAAAATTAAAGGGATAATGTACAACCTTTTTACTCTTTTTTATTAAATCAAAAAAAAACTTCCAATGGGAGTCTTCCATAGGCCAAATGTAGATCGAAACCAAACAAAACTTAGATCAAAAAAATTAACGTTATACCAAAACATTTAACATTTAACATTAAATCAAAATTAAAGGGATAACGTACAATTTCTTTACTCTTTTTGATTAAATCAAAACAATACTTCACATGGGAGTCTTCCATAGGCCAAATGTAGATTGAAACCATCCAAAACTTAGATCAAAACATTTAACATTATATCAAAACATTTAAAACATTTAACATTAAATCAAAATTAAGAGGATAAATACATAGGGGGTCTGAATCAAAAAAACAGAAAAGAGGCTGCCCATGACTGGGAAACCAGCCCAGAAGATGATGCCCAATATCATGAAACCAATAGACATAGAGTTTTCAGAAGCACAGTGATTGTAAAACATGACAAAAGTTTAAAAAATCTAAAGAGGACCTGACATCAAGCTAGCTATCGATGTGTGTAGGAGGATTCTCCTCCATAATTGGACAACTGTAGTCCTCCAAATCATCAGCTACTCCCTTGGAGTGTTGGGAGGAGCTCTCCGAAGCAGAAGAGGATCTAGAGTCGGCTTTGAGATTTTTCTCCACACAAGCCGAGTTGCTTCTGCTTGCGCCATCACTACTGAAGCTCGTTGAGCCATATTTGACTGAAAGAGCTGCCGACTTCCTGGTGTCCTGGGGCTGATGGGTTGGGATGGTGGACTTTCTCCGCCGATTCCTGGAACCAGAGGCACCTTCATCTTGGGGCTCCTCCTGAAAAAAGACAGAAATGGTCATCGTAATTCGAGGTCTAACCATATCACTAGTGAAGTGGAATTTTGCAACACATCTTATCGAAGGAGGGTTCCTGCCTGTGTCATGAATTGAAAGAGGCAGGAGAGAGCCAGCACTCCTGCCCCCTCCACCCCTACTCCCACCTCCCCTTCTGCAACGCATCTGTTGTCTACGCATGGGGCCTTCCATAGGCCAAATGTAGATAGAAACCATCAAAAACTTAGATCAAAACATTTAACATTATATCAAAACATTTAAAACATTTAACATTAAATCAAAATTAAAGGGATTTACATTAAATGTATATTAAAATGGTATCCAAAATTTAGTTTTAAAAAGTTTTGGATTATATCACAACATTACTTCACATGATTAATGTACTTCAACAATCTACAACTTGGGTTTTAAAAACTTTTAGATTATATCACAACATTACTTGACATGTCATCCAATTGTAGTTAAACTATCCAATAAAAACATTTAATATTATATCACATGTGCCAAATGTAGATTGAAACCATCCAAAACTTAAGTTTTAAAAACTATTTGATTATATATCGTACAACATTACTTCACATGCCATGCCAATTATAGTTCAACTATCCAGTAGAAACATTTAACATTATATCGCATGTGCTAAATGTATATTGAAACCATCCAAAACTTAAGTTTTAAAAACTTTTTGATTATATATCATGCAAAATTAAAACATTTAACATTTAACATTAAATATCACATGCCAAATGTAGATTGAAACCATCCAAAACTTGAGTTTTAAAATTTTTTTGATTATATCATACATAACATTACTTCACATGCCATGCCAATTATAGTTCAACTATATAATAAAAACATTTAGCATTATATCACATTCCAAATGTAGATTGAAACCATCCAAAACTTAACTTTTAATTTAACAAAAGATTATAGATCACAACATTACTTCACATGCCAAATGTACTTCAAGCACCCAAAACTGAAATTAAAAAAAAAAAAAAAATTATAACATATCATTACATAACATGCCAAATGTAGTTCATAAGCAAAAGAAAACTTAAATTTAAAAAACAAAACAAATTATAATACATTATTACATAACATGCCAAATGTAGTTCAGAAGCAAAACATTAATTTATAGATGACAACATTACTAGTAGTTCAATTATCCAAAACTTAAAAGTTTTAAAAACTAAACAAATTATATAAAAACATTACTTCACATTCACATGCCAAAAGTACTAAAACCATCCAAAACTTAAATTTTTGGAACAAAACAAATTATATTAACATTGTAATAAAATATGTCCAAAAATTGTAGATCTAGTATCAAGTATCAAGTTAGATATATATATGACAGTGCATCTGGATAATATATAAAAAAGTAAATTTAAGACTATCTAACCTTGAAATAAAATCTACAAATCATGTCCATCAAATAGAGGGGGATGTAGTGTCTTTCCTATCAGAGTCTCATTCCGCGTACTATCATGCGAAGCATGGGAAACCTGTACACAATGCACATGTACAAACATTAAAATTGGATGTTTTAAAAATGAGTGAGAATATATATAGAACTTCATGTAAAAAACAAAATATAAAAAAAATCATGCAATACTTCATGAGGTTCCCTCTCCATTTGTTCACTTGCTATAAGTTCCCCCATGGGAACATCTCCAACAGTAAACTGTACAATATACATGTACAGTTATATATATATATATATATATATATATATATATATATATAGTAAAAAATTTCAGATGAAAATGCACGTGTACATATATAAATTTATTTTCAATAATATTAAAAAAAAGTTAGACAACTTATTCAAATTTTGAAATGGTGTGGATGTTCATATCTCCATCGCTAGAGTCCGTGGATTAAAGAAATATTTTATAGAAACCTAAAATTCAAAAAAATTAAAATAACTAAAGATATATATATATATATATATATACTCACCTCTAATAGAACTTTTTGAGGTGGAATATATATATATATATATATATATATATATATATATATATATATATATATATATATATAACTTAAACATAAATTTTAAAAGTGAAAAATTGTCCATACTTCTTGTCGATGTGGCACATCCCCTAAGGAAGAAGAAGGTACATCTCCCAAGGAAGAAGAAGGTACTGCCATCCCAAAAACATCGGACGGAATCAGAATCTGTTAAAACATTTTATCATTATATATACATACATGTACATGTGTGCACAATTATTTATTTTAAAATATCACTTAAAAAACACTAACATTTGCCAACATATCTTGATGGTGAGACCCATCTGCATTGTTTGAACCAGAGGTCTCGAACGTGATATTAAAATTTTCGTCATTCATCATGCGTGACAACTACAAATGGTGTTTTAACATATAATGATACATTTTTGTTAGATTAATGTACATACAAATAAATGTATACATGTACATACACATGTATTTATTACAAATTGTACACATGTATACATGTTAAAATAATTGAACCCTAAGGTCATTAACACATACCATTCCTGTGCCCTCTTCCTCATGAAGAATTAGGTCTTGAAAACCATTGCGACAAATTTTTGCATATATTCGGAGATCTTCAACATTCATGTTGTCAATCTCTTTATCTGTACAATGCACAAAATTGGCATGTGCATTTTCACATGCTCTTTGTCTATTTAGACAAACATCGACTCCACCCAATCCACTGTAAACATTGTCGATCATGACATCCCTTGCTTCTCAACTTATTTGAGAAGTCGCATCCATCTCTGACCGCAGAGTTTCGACCTGAAAAGGTCGACTCACCAATGGTGGCTCAGGGCGAGGCAACTCCACATCTCGCTTAGCGCCCTTACGGTCATACAATCGACCTTTCCTCGGACCAAAAAATTCTGACGAAAGGTCATTGTAGTTGAGTTTCATATCCAAAAAAAAATCTGCGTAAAACAATTGTGAAAAATAAACAGGAACCTCGTCGTTCCATGGGAGCCTTCCATAGGTCGCAAGGTGCCTATCATACAAATAGTGAGCTATATTTGGGTGCTTGAAATATTGCATCTTCAACATTTTTATTTTTGGCTCTTCCTTGAAATTAAACATTGACTTCGTCATATTTTTTGTAACTCTTTGTTTTACATCCTCCCATTTATCGGAACCCATTACTGTTTCCTTTGTCTTTCTCATCACTTCTGCAAATGTATCAGTCGTTGGCCCAAGATTTTTGTACAAATTTACAATTTCACCCAATGAATGTGTAACTATTTCGAGGCTTTGTCGACTCTCAACAGGTAGAGTCAAAGCCACGAGATCTCTCTGCAATTTTGCATGAAGTTTTTCACACCTTTGTAAGGTGCATTGCGCCATGTTTGTTTCCCATGGTATATCAGAAATTTTGGCCAGATAAGTTGTGGTGGGTAGACAACCTTCTTCTTGAATGTAGCATTCTACCCTACATCTATTTTGACCAATATTTGGAACATTTTCAGCCTCTACATCAATATATATGAAATTTTGTATATTAGAAAAAACACATGTAAACAAATTTGTACAAATTCAATGAAAAAAATATTGAAATTGATGGCAACCTCAACATGGTTGGTTAGCATCTTCTCCACCCTGAAACTGTTGAGACCCAGAACAACCCTGCTGAGAATCAGCACCACTAGCCGTTGATTGGCCTCTGGAGGAATAAATATCACCACCTTCACGCAACTTGCTACCACTCATTGATGGCCCTCTAAGGGGATTTGAACCACCACCAACCTCTCGAGACGAGAGAAAAGCTTCATAAACAAATACGAATTTATAATCAATTGAAAAATACATTCATGTGTACATATAAATACATGTACATATTCATTGATTAAATTGCGTGAACCATAGCATGACTAGGTGAACCATGGGCATGCTCCATGGATGGAGTAGATACCCTTCTCTTCTTAGCTCCTAAAAAATAAAAAATGAAACTTATTAACAACTAATTTAACTCACAAAGTTAATAAAAAATCAATTCCATATGTACACACATGTATGGAGATTTAAGATTATATTTAAATACCATGAACATCCCCTGATCCCTGATCCCCCATATGGGATTCTGTTGATCTTCGTCGTTCATCCTCCATGATATATATATCTATTGGTGGACATTTACAAAAAATAAATTTCAGAAAATTAATGTAATTTAGTGTAAAACAATTATGTAGAACACAACTTTCAAAGCACTAATTGATGTGTGAAACTCAATTCAAGCAAAAAAGAAATTATAAAAATGATAAGTTCACCAAATTTCACTTTACATGGTGGGAGCACACTTGGTATAAAATTGAAAAAAACACATGGTCATTAAAAAAGAAGTGAAACTCCATTTAAACAAAAATTTGTTGAAGTCCCTGCATTTTAATTTTTTTAAAATGTGAAGTTCACCAAGTTGCGCGTTACATGGTGTGGTTGGAGCACACTTGGTATATAATTGAAAAAAAAACATGGTCATTAAAAAACACAAATTTATAAGTACACAACACACACATATCCAATATGTGTTACAATGTCCATCCATAAATTTTGAAGGAGAGTGTTTCAACACTAATTCATCTTTGAGAGATGAATCTTGAATTTTTGGAGAAGAGCATCTCAAAACCAATTCATCTTTGAGAGATGAATCTTGCATTGGCATTGCTCTGTATAATTCTAATTCATATTTGATAGATGAATCATGAATTGGCATTTCCCCACACAATAGATCAACACACATCTTATTCACATTTGTACAATGCCTTATATTAAAAAAATGAAATTGGCTAACAATATTGTTTGCTATTCCATGTAGTTCTTTTAGCCTCTCCTTCTTAACTTGGCACCCGCCATTCATTTGGTTTCACACAAGTTCAGAATTGGTGAAAAATACAATTCCATTTGATCCATACTCCATCGTTGTTCCCAAGCCTTCTATCAATCCAATATAATATGCCTCATTGTTTGTTGTTCTTACCAGTATATTCATTTTTCTTTGGACGACTTTGCTAGTCGCAATATTGGAAAGCACATATGTAATCAATGGTTTCCCTAGATTGGAATAGCAAGAAACTTCTATGCATATTTTCCATTTTTCAACCATATTTAATGGTTTTCTTATCCCTGGAAAAAAAAATTCAATAAAATATATATATATGACATGGGAGAAATGACACAAGATCATGAGGTAAATGACATGTGCATGGTTCATCTTAAATTTTGACTTAAAAAGTTTATGGTCTAGAATTCACATCTAAAATTAATGGGAGGGAGCCTTTAGTTTGTGGGAGAAATGACACATGTACACAGTTTACCTTAAAGTGGTTGTGTTTTATGGATATTAAAATGAAGAACTTCTATTTAGATCTATTCCAGAGATTAACTGTAGGGTCATTTACTAGATATGTCACCTTTCGTAAAAGATGAGATCCTAAGGCTACCTGGCCTTTTATAAACTCTTCCTATAGAAATTGTGGAAGTTAAGAAATTTACATTGAAAAATTTACTTGTGAGAAATTTACATTGACAACATATAGAGATTCAACTAGGCTTGTGAAAAGTACAAGTGGACAGTGTATAATTCTACTGAGAAGAGTCTTTGGTTTAATGGTTAAGCAAGAAAGAGTGGTTACTTTCTCTGTCTAGAGTAGAAGTGGAATACATAGTAGTTACTTCTTTTTGAGTGTTTTGGATGAAATTGGCTCTACAAGATATTAAGGTAAATTTCTTTTTGAGTGAGTAGAAGTGGAATACATAGTAGTTACTTATTTTTTAGTGTTTTGGATGAAATGGGCTCCACAAGATATTAAGGTAAGGTAAATTTATTTTTGAGTGTTTTGGATGAAATGGGCTCTACAAGATATTAGGGTAAATCTATATATCTATTAAGTGTTTCAATAGAAGTTTAATAATAATTTCAAAAATAAAATGTTCTACTTCCTTCAATCACTATTTACATATCATCATAAAGTACCACTTCCTCACACAACAAGTCTTTGAGAAAATAGTGAAGATGGAATACATACCCACAAATCCTCTTGTTAGAAAAACATTTGAATATGTGAGAAACAAATTAGGAATAGTTCTTGTAAATTATCTTGTTAGAGAACCATTTGAACATGTGAGAAACAAATTAGGGATAGTTCTTGTAAATTATTGTCACTTATTTGACTTCAAAAGAAGAGCTTATGAAATTGAGTGCAATATCTATGTGGGAGAGTACACAACATCTAAGGGGTAGAATAGATATAAGGAAGGAATAAAAAGAGTAACAAAAAGCATATTATTGTGTCAATAATTTGAAGTAGTCAAGAAAGATAACAAAGAACCATCAAAATTGAGTGCAATATCTATATGATCAAGTGTCAATAATTTGAAGTAGTCAAGAAAGATAAAAAGGGATCATCAAAATTGTGTGAAATATCTATATGATATCTATATGATCAAGTGTCAATAATTTGAAGTAAAGAAAGATAACAAAGGACCATCAAAATTGAGTGCAATATCTATATGGTTGTGTCAATAATTTGATAATTTGAAGTAGTAAAGAAAGATAACAAAGGACCATCATCAAATTCAAATTAAAAGATCAAGTAGTCTTCTTCATGAAGAAGAAGCATTAACTAGGTTCATCATTTAAAGGGTTCATTTTTTAATGAAAAAATTTATGAATAATATGGAATGAATCATTGTACATTATGATAAATCTTGTATTTAAATGACACTTGATCTATGAATAAAAAAGAAAATGGGATCATCTCTTCATATATATATATGTGTGTGTGTGTGTGTGCGTGTGTAAGAGAGAAATAAAAAGAAAAGGTAATTCCACCAAGCCCAAAAGAGCATGTCCTAATACATTAAATTATGTCCTAATACATTAAATTATGTTTGGTTTTTAGAAGCATTAATCATGAAGAGTGATGAGATCCACATTTCGACCATACTATTTGCAAGTTAAAGGAGCATGTCCTAATACATTATTATGTTTGGCTTCTATAAGAATTAATCATGAAGAGTCATGAGATCCACATTTCCATCATACTATTTTCAAGTTCACATTTCCATCATGATATTTGCAAGTTCTATATGAACATATGTAGTCTGATAACTAATTAGCAAGTTGGGATGTCCTAATACATTATTATGTTTGGTTTCCATCATATTATTTGCAAGTTCTATATGAAGATATGTAGTCTAATAACTATATAGTATAGCCCATATAACATATAACGACCTTTGACAGTATGAGAAAAGAGTCAAAAAAATAGAGAGGCCTCTCAGCAGAGTTCTACCTGTTCATCAAGGTAAGCAACATAATATCGGAAGTGAAACAATGACACCGCTGAACAGATGTGAATTTAGATATTAAATTGGAAACTATTGCAAATGACATGTGCATGGTTTATCTTAAAGTTTGACTTAAAAAGTTTATGGTAGAATTCACATCTAAAATTAGTGGGAGGAAGCCTTTAGTTTGTGGGAGAAATGACACATGTACACAGTTTACCTTAAAGTGGTTATGTTTTATGGATATTAAAATGAAGAACTTCCATTTAGATCTATTCTAGAGATTTACTGTAGGGGCATTTACTAGATATGTCACCTTTCATAAAATATGAGATCCAGAGGCTACCTAGCCCTTTACAGACTCTGCATGTAGAACTTGTAGAAGTTAAGAAATTTACATTGAGAAATTTACTCTGAGAAATTTACATTGACAACATATAGAAATTCAACTAGGCTTGTGAAAAGTACAAGTGGACAATGTATAATTCTACTTAGAAGAGTCTTTGGTTTAATGGTTAAGCAAGAAAGAGTCATTACGTTCTCTATCTAGAGTAGAAGTGGAATACATAGTAGTGACTTATATCTGAGTGTTTTGGATGAAATGGGCTCTACAATATATTAAGGTAAATTTCTTTTTGAGTGAGTAGAAGTGGAATGTACATAGTATTTACTTCTTTTTGAGTGTTTTGGATGAAATGGGCTCTACAAGATATTAAGGTAAATTTCTTTTTGAGTGACTAGAAGTGGAATGTACATAGTAGTTACTTCTTTTTTAGTGTTTTGGATGAAATGGGTTGTACAAGATATTAAGGTAAATTTCCTTTTGAGTGTTTTGGATGAAATGGGCTCTACAAGATACTAAGATAGGGTAAATTTCTTTGAGTGTTTTCGATGAAATGGGCTCTACAAGATATTAAGGTAAATCTATATATCTATTAAGTGTTTCAATAGAAGTGTAATAATAATTTCAAAAATAAAATATTCTATTTCCTTCAATGACTATTTACATATCATCATAAAGTACAACTTCCTCACACAACAAGTCTTTGAGAAAATAGTGAAGATGGAATACATACCCACAAAGCCTCTTGTTAGAGAAGCATTTGAATATATATGTGAGAAACAAATTAGGAATAGTTCTTGTAAATTATCTTGTTAGAGAACCATTTGAACATGTGAGAAACAAATTAGGGATAGTTCTTGTAAATTTTTTTCACTTATTTGACTTCAAAAGAAGAGCCTATGAAATTGAGTGAAATATCTATGTGGGAGAGTACACAATATATAACGGGGATAATAAAATACATTTGACTTCAAAATAAGAGCCTATGAAATTGAGTGCAATAGCTATGTGGGAGAGTACATAATATATAATGGGGAGAATAGATATAAGGAAGGAATAAAAAGAGTAACAAAAAGCATATGATTGTGTCAATAATTTGAAGTAGTTAAGAAAGATAACAAAGGACCCTCAAAATTGAGTGAAATATCTATATGATCAAGTGTCAATAATTTGAAGTAGTCAAGAAAGATAACAAAGGACCATCAAAATTGAGTGCAATATCTATATGATATTTATATGATCAAGTGTCAATAATTTTAAGTAAAAAAAGATAACAAAGGACTATCAAAATTGAGTGCAATATCTATGTGGGAGAGTACACAATATATAAGGGGGAGAATATAATATAAGGAAGGAATAAAAAGAGTAACAAGAAGCATATGATTGTGTCAATAATTTGAAGTAGTCAAGAAAGATAACAAAGGACCATCATAAAATTGAAATTGAAAGATCAAGTAGTCTTCTTCATGAAGAAGCAGCATTAACTAGGTTCATCATTTAAAGGGTTCATTTTTTAATGAAAAAAATTATGAATAATATGGAATGAATCATTGTACATTATGATAAATCTTGTATTTAAATGACATTTGATGTATGAATAAAAAAGAAAATGGGATCATCTCTTCATATATATGTGTGTGTGTAAGAGAGAAATAAAAAGCAAAGGTAACTCCACCAAGCCTAAAGGAGCATGTCCTAATACATTAAATTATGTTTGGTTTCTAGAAGCATTAATCATGAAGAGTGATGAGATCCACATTTCGACCATACTATTTTCAAGCTAAAGGAGCATGTCCTAATACATTATTATGTTTGGTTCTAGAAGCATTAATCATGAAGAGTCATGAGATCCACATTTCCATCATATTATTTGCAAGCTCACATTTCCATCATGCTATTTGCAAGTTCTATATGAAGATATGTAGTCTAATAACTAATTAGCAATTTTTGATGTCCTAATACATTATTATGTTTGGTTTCCATCATACTATTTGCAAGTTATATATCAATATATGTAGTCTAATAACTATACAGTCTAGCCCATATAACATATAACAACCTTTGACAGTATGAGTAAAGAGTCAAAAAACAGAGAGGCCTCCTAGCAAAGTTCCACCTGTTCATCAAGGTAAGAAATTATGTTACTAGTCCCCCTCAATGGGATGGGTTCTTGTAAGTCCTCAGCACTTCAGGTCTAAAATATCTTTCTCTTGATGGTGTAGAAAATGTAGACAAAAATGGAACTCAAAGGGAGCTCACAAGAAAAATGGTAGAAAAATATGACAATGATGGTGGATCAAATTCAGACCAAATGTATAGATCCAGAGTGATATTTAGGCAACCAAAGGTAGTGAGTGAATGGAAAAACCCTTCTATTTATAACAAAATATTGAGTTAGTCTAGATATTGGTGCATAATTAAAATATTATTAACCAATTTTAGATCCAGCTTTTATGGAATAATTTATTATATTTGTTGAAGGGAAAAGGAATTTGACTTTGGTCAAATTCCTTTATTTGTAAATAATAAATAAATTAATGATTTATTTATTATTTTAGGGATGTGGTTGAGTAATAATCAAATAAGTAATTATTTATTCAATTACTTATAAATGATTTCATGAAATTTAACAAGGAATATTATTTAAATAAGGTTTAAATAATTATTCCTAGAAAATAATAAGATAAATAGTGATTTATCTAATTAATTTTCCTGTTTTGGGTTAAATATGACCAGGAATATTAATTAAAATTCTCTTTAACTAATTATTCCTTATGTAAAATAAAAAAAATGTGGATTTATTTAATATTTCCTCATGGGGTTTCATGTTTAGACCATAAAAAAATTAATAAATGTGGTTTACTAAGTTATTTTTCATAGTGAAATAAATTTTATTTAGGGTAAAATTGGTCTTACATGGTGTACTTTGGTCCATCTAATAGTAACAAGTTAGATGACCAAAAAATGGTGCAACAGATTTCCCCCCAGCGTGCAAGCACGAGGAGCTAATCGTATGGCCGAAGTACGTTGTAATAACTCAAGCACTAGACACTGAAGGGGATATGAAAGAGAGGGAAATATAAGGTAGACGAAAGGGCTAGAGGAATAGACCCTGAGGAGGCGAGACTTAAAAGTACGAAAATTATTTTTTATGAGTGAGTACCTATGCTATAGGCAGTAGGGGAGGCATACCTATGCCCGCAGAGACAAAGTACAAAGAATAATGTGTCCAATAAAGAAGGGACTGAACTATATAGTACATGCTAGCATAAACATGACCTAGATAAAAACATGATAAGGAATCCCACATAGATATTGTGCCTTGCATAACAACCAGGACTTATATAATAATATCTGATTACATGATATATAAATACAACCAATGTGCCCCTGTAAATATGAAAGGGCTTTGAAAATCTAGCTGAGACATGCAAACTAAAATGCGCTACAAGTGGCTGAGGCCGACATCATCAAATCTATGGAGTTGCATCAAAGCCTGTGATGAAGAGGTCATATGGGCATGTAGGGGGCCACCTAAAGGGCCACCCCATCATGAGGTCTGAAAAAATCTCACACACACCCAGGAATCACCTATATCATTTGCTGCATCACTGAACCATCAAGTATACGGATCTCGATCATGTTGTAAGGAGCTGAGAAAAATTCAAGTCAAGGGGCAATAAGGAGTCCCTTTGCTTGATCCAAGGTAGTGAAAAGGAGAAAGATGGAACCAAGGTACACTGCCCTCTAGACCTGTCTTATGGAATGAATGATTTGATGTCAACAGAATGAGTTCCACCATAGGTAACGTTATAAGGGATCCTCAACTACGGAACGAGAGAAAATAGTAGAGAAAATGACAGACTGGAACCAAAGATGATGATGAAATGGGGGGTACTGAGTAGCAAACGAATGATTTCCCTTATTAGAACATAAAGGGTAGGGATGACCTAGCAACAACTGACACAATATCATAAGGGACAGGGGATAGTAGGACTAAAGGCCATAATGTGCGACACGAGAAAGGAATCAAGCAATGAAGGATGGAGGACTATAGCGAGATAGAAAAGGACTCGGATAGACTCCATGAATGATTTGATGACTCCACTTCGTTGCTCTAAAAAAGGGCGACTTGATGATACTGCCACACAGAAAAGGTCCAATAGGACCATAAGGACATGAGTACAGGATGGTTTCTAATGACGAAAATCGACATGAGCATGAAAAGGTATGGAGGCAAAGTGTTGTCCCAAGTACAAGTGTTGCAAGTGAAGAAATTCGATTTTGAGGAGTGGTGAAGTGACGCTTCTTAGACAAAATATGTCTTGGTGAAGTATCAAATCACAAAAAAATAACACATACCATTTGAGATCTCGGTAAGAGCTTTCCAACAATATAGACGGTTTTTCAAACTCAACTATGGTTTGGCCACAGCAGGAAAAAGAAAAATCTGAGGTTTCTCTTTTAATAAGGCATTTTCCCTCCAAATTCACTCATTTGCAAGTGTAGTTGTGTTTAATGTAGAGAGGAGAGAAGGCCCTAAATCTTGTGGCGATTGTAGCTGAAAAACCGACCGTTGGAATCAAGATCCATCAGTTGTAGGTAAAAGACCTAACCCTACTCCTTCATTTCAGTGGATTGAAAGTTCAATTTAGGTACCAAGAGCTCATGAACAGGCTAGGTTGCACTTCTTGGGGTATTTTATGTGACCTGGGTAGCAGGTTCTGGGCAGAAAATTGCGACCTATCCTAGGAAATGACCTGAAAAGTGTGACCTGTCAGAGAAAGGGGGTTTCAGTGCTGTTTTTGTTTGAGATCTAGGATTTTTATGGTTGAGGGGCATAGTTCCCCCAAGCATGTTGTCTTAGTGCCAAAATGTATTTAGGAAAAGGGGAATCTAAACACATTTTTATTATTTGGTGCACCATTTGTTTTCATTATGGTTATGTAGTTCGAGAAAAGGAATGGAGGATTACCAATCTCTTTTGGTAATACATATATGAAGCAAATGGACTTAATTTTCTGGGTTGGGATACATGGTGTCACTATCTAAAAGAGAGGATTCAGAGATAATGAACTGGTGCTCTCCTAGAAAGGCCACATGTTGGTCAACAACAATGTGTATAGGACTGGGTTACTGATGTAAGAAGAAGGAATGATGAGGGGTATCATCCCTAGCATGATCTAAAGTGATATGGGACTCTAGAGGTTCTTCTAAATGGGGAATAATAATGGTACTAGAGTTGAAATGACTGGATACACTAGGAGAGTTGTGGAGAATTGCTTCTCCTGGTCTCTCGAATATGGGTGCCCCCTTACCCAAAAATTGGGTGTCAATGTAATGGCCATAAGGTGTATGTGGTTCAAATGCATGGGTTTGATGTAAGGGGGGATAGATAAAGTTAGGGGTGGTGACTTCTTCCATAATTTCATCATCATAATAGAAGATGGGGTGACTGGTGGAAGAAAGACCACCTGACGCGGCGAAGCTTCCTAACTTATCATCATGATAAGAGAGGTTCACATGTGCATTGCCACAGGGGATGATGGAAGAATAAGAAAATAAGGGATCTACTGATGTTTTGCCCAGGGTCATCACTAAAGAGAGTTTATGTGAAATAGGAGGGGAAGTCTCAGAGGGATTTTCCCCTAAGGGTCTCATGGATGATCGTAGGTAGAGAATGGTCGCTGGAGGCTCCATCAACTCGATCTCAAGAGGGGGAATGTCAATGGGAGCAGGTAGATCCTCAAGCTGGCTCACAGCATACTATGCAAGGACGGGAGAGGTGGATTGGTTCTGTTCAACCTCGTACTCCCGAAATACCTCCAAAGAGGCCCGGTAATGCGTGAGGCGAGGAAAATGATCAGAGTAATGGCCATGGAGATCACACAAAGTACAAGTTTGGTTGGTGTGAATAATATTAGGGTTCTTGGCTGTAGTTGAGGAAGAAAAAGAGGCTTTAGGGACTATAGTCTTAGGGAACGCAACATTAACCATGGGCTTGATACGAGGCAACTCAGGATAGTTATGGGTGGCATGACCGACGACATCCCACAAGTCACAAGGCTTTGGAGGCGGAGGAGGAGCAGGGTTAGTCGGGGCTGCCTTTCCTTTTGATGCCCTCTTGCGAGCTTTAACATTTTTACCCAAAGTTATCGCAACAGGAGAAGGTTCTTGTTGCGGTGGTTGAGGCACTATAGCAGCAGCAGGAATCATGGGGACCATTTGAACTGGGGTCAAAGAAAGATAAAGTTTCGCTTAACTAGGTATGGTAGCGGCTGGGGATTGAGGTACCAAATGAGAATCCCTAGGGTCAGGTTAGGAAGGGATAAGGTAGCCATGACAGGTACTGAGAACACTCCAAGAGGGGGAGCTATGAAAAATATCTAACCGAAGGGGTAATGGCCAGGAGGGATGGCTCAAAGATGGCTAAGGCCTAGAGGAACCATTCTAGGAGGGTGGAGAGGCTCATGGATACCAGCTGTAGGTGAAGGGCCAGGAGGAGGGGGTCCAACAGGGTGAATTGAAGGGCTAGGAATAGGCTGCGGAGGGTGAGGCTACTAACTAGCTGAAGCGGGTCACTTGAGGAAATATCGAGACGATTTCATCATGTAAACATTCGATGAGATAGGATAAGAGATAGGAGGAGGAAGACCAAGGAATGTACCAAGAAAAGAGGAGTCTTTGTAGACTCCGGGGGAGACACTGGTCAAGGGATCGATGGTTTTCTTACTGGCCACTAAAGACATGATGGACTAAAGGGAGGTTTAAGACTTCGGTTTGTAATATGTCAACTGGTTAATGGTGACTATCTTTCCATTATGTGGAAAGTACATCTTGTGGTGAACCACAGATGGTAAAATAGACATCGCATAGGTGTAGCTAAGACCCAATAGAATGTTGTAATATAAGGGGGCATCAGTGACTTCTACATCAACGCGAACAATCTTGTCCACAAGAGTAATAGGAGAATTGTGGAACATGCCAATAAGCTTGGAGGAGTGGCCATACCACGCTCGGACAATGATAGTGGAGGGGTCTAGCTCAGGTGATCCGAGTTGCTTCCAAACTGAAGTGGACATCACACAGGTGGATGCCCCCTCATCAATGATACAACGAGAAACATTGGCATTCTAGATCTTGACAGGGATTTGGAAGGCAAAAAAAGCATGAAGGGGAGGATGTTGTAACAGGTCAGCATCGAAGATGATCAATCGATCATCTGAAGGATATATAGCACCCATGGAAGATAGTAGAGCTTTTCATTGTGAAGGGAATGACTGGAGGAGTTCCAGCATTGAGATGGAAGTAGGAGATTACACCAAATCATCTACTATATTATAGGAATGGGAAGCTTTTACAGAAGTAGCACTTCGGTGTAGTGGTCCGTTAGGGATATTTTTATGAACCTCTGCCTTAGACTGAGTGATCTGCAAAGGACCATTAGTTGTCAAAAGAGGCTCTATAGAACTTGAAGAAGGGGGCTTGGGGACAAACATAGCGAGAGGCTTGTTGTACTGATGGGACCAAGTTTGAAGGTTGAGGTCTATAATTATAGGCTTGTCAGAGTTCATCGTTAGAATCTGGTAATCGGAGGTACCAAATGGAGGAGGTCGAGTGGCTGCCTGACCTTCAGATGGTTGGGTAGCCACAAATCCTTGCTAAAGGAAAGGATTAGTAAACACAACTGGCTGACTAGGCACAACATTAGGAGGGATGGAAGGGGAGGCTTGTTGTCCTCGTGATGCTACTTGAGTCTCCCACATCTGTTGCATCTGTAGTAAAAGAGGACAATCATGAGTGTAATAACCATAAACACCACAAAATGAACAAGGCTTATTCATGTGAACAGGCTTGTCCTGCTTGGGCTGAGTGCCCTGTTACTGGTTAGCAGTGTTAGGCGCATTATTTTGAGGATTAAGTCTAGGATTACTGGTGGCAGATTGATTTTGAGTGCCTTTCTTCTTCTTTTTGGAAGTAGGAGAATTAGTTGCACCCTGTTGTGCATACACCTTCCCCTGAAGGGGCGGTGGCTGCTGTTGTGGGGGTTGAGAAGGAAAGGGAGGCAGGGGTGCTAATGCATGAGGGGATGGAGCACTAGGCTATGGATACGGATAATAAGGAGGTTGGGTAACATTGTTGTAAATGGGTTGAGAAAAAGGAGGAGGCATGTCGTATCCTAAATACATGCTACCGGGAGGGGGAAAAGTGTTGGAGGTGTTGGCCCCTCCCTGAGGGAATCTATAGCCCATGGGAGGCTCAACATATGGATGAGAAAGAGCTCCAACGATACCGTCAGTGGCATGAGATGCCCACGGTGCATTGGCACCACCGGGTCTCAAAAGATCAAGTAGAACGGTATCAACATAACCATACTAAACGTAGATCAAGTCATATTTTAACGTGATCTAGAGAGTAGCTTCTTCGGTTTGAGGGAAATATGATGCGACATCTTTGCCGATAGCAGGCAAAAGGGATCCAAGGAACCAGTCCATGTAGACACGATCTTCCAAGGTAGGGGCTCGACATAAGCTATTTCTTCTCTGCCATTCCTTTACATGATCAGATAGGCGGGTCGCAGACGATTGACGGAAAGAAGTCAAAAGTTCGGTACCAGTATCGTAACGAAGGGGAAACTGGAAATAAGACAAAAAATCTTGGGCAAGAGTCACAAAGGTGGTATGAGAGGATGAAGCCTGATCAACATACCACTTAGAAGCTCTTCCAACAAGCATACTTTGGAATAACTGAACACGGACAGAGTCATCGGCAATGGAGTTAGATGAACACCACATGTGGAAAGATCGAACCTGATTTGTAGGATATTCTCCAACAAGACCTTTAAACTTGGGAATGTTGGATGGGAGCTTGGTTTGCATAGCAGGCCAACTAGCGTCATGGCGTATATGGTCATTGATCAACTAGTTAAAATCAAGAAGACTGAAGCCTGCCATATAGGGGAGTAAGGGAGGAGTCGGGGTAGTTCCTGTTGTGGTCCCACTAGTAGTATTCCCAGCATTAGGGTCGGTGCTACCGCCAGCGTTAGGTCCTGAACAAACATGGTGAAGGTGAGAGGGGGAGAACCGGGGGTAGAACTAGAAGGGGAACCCAATGAACCAGAAGAGGAGTCAGAGTGTGGACTCGGTGGAGGACTAAATCGAATCCTATGCAGAGGAGTAAGTATTCCTACTGGAAATTGAGGACGAAGGCCAAGAATTCTCTGGAATAAACACCTTGGAGGTGCAATGATGAAGGCACAAACATGGCGTAAAGCGAAGAGAGACCAACAAGGGTAATGAGGCACAGGATAAATTGATTACAATGTCGAAAAAGGGGCAAAAAGGTGGAGGATCAATTGATTACAATGTTTAAAGTCTTTGCCTAGTGGTGTTAACCAGACTCTTCTTTTCTTAGGGTGTGTGTGTTAAGTGTGTAAATTATATTTTTTAAAGCCATACGTTTGTAGAGAAAAATAAAAATTGTGTTGTATAACTGTAAATAAACCTGCAAATAACAATATATGAAACTGAAATAACGGAAAATAAATAGCTAATTATGAATTAATCTAAACACAAGGAGGTGGGCCTCTCAACAACTAGTCTGTAGATGGGAAAAAAATATATTCAAAACATACTAAAATAGCCAATAGATCTAAATTTGGGAGGGAAAATGGTCTATAGGTCAGATCTACTGGAAATAGGTGCAGAAAAACAACAAAAAATCAGAGGAAAAATTGATGTAAATGAGGTGGCGAAAGGCTATATCCTGGATGGAAGCAGAGAGGAACCTAGAGGAAAACCAAAACAAAACTAAAAGGAGGTGTTTTGGATGGATTAATAAGCAATATGAAATGGATCTAAAGGTAAGGGATTAGATATGAAAAATGGCAGAACACACTGAAATTTCAGACGACTTGCAACAGCTAAAACTCTTCCACGAAAGGTGGAGGGTATTGAAGCCCTAGGGGGCTAGGTTCCCACTTTTATGAGTAAATCAGAACAACTTTAGGTCCAAAATAGGCAGAGACAGAGGTTAGAAAACCATGAACAGAGGCCTAGACGAACCCAGAAAAATCTCAGAAAAATTCCCGCAAAACGTTTAGGTCGTAGTTTCTGACCCGTTTTCTATAGAGGTCGTAGGTTTTGGCCTATTTTCTGCACGCTAGAGGTTCAGGTCGCAAGTTTTAGCCCAAAAAGTGCGACCTGCACTTCCAACACTCTTGGGAGTAGGTTTCATAAAAAAAATCTATCTCAGTTGTGTCTAATGCTTGTCACTTGCGGAATAGGTTCGAAAACACACAAAAGTTAGAATTTCCAATGTTTTAGGGTTTTATAGGTTAAAAAAAAAATCGAGAAAAGAGAAAAAGAAGCTGAAGACAAATCCTAGGGTTTGAAGCAGCTCGATATGCAGGGATCTGAAAAACGACCGAGGTCATAACTGTAACCCCAACGGAGTCGCCAGTTGTTAGTATGAATCTTAATCGCAAGTGTACGGAAAAGTCTCACTTTAGCCATGCATAAAAAACAATCCTAACAGCAAAGATGGTTGCAAATATCTTTAGATTTGCAATTATTTGACCAAGATAGAAACTGAAAAATTTATATCTATGCATTAAAAGACATTAAGCAGTAAATAAAAGCAAGATTTTCTCCATGCATCCAATAGAAAAGATAAGATTGTTTTAAAGAATTTTTTTAGTTTTTGACACCTGGGAAGGAAACATTGAAAGATGTTACCAGTCCCCCTCAATGGGCTGGGTTCCTCTAATTCCTCAGCACTTCAAATCTAAAATCCCTCTCTCTTGATGGTGTAGAAAATCCAGACAAAAATGGAACTCAAAGGGAGCTCACAAGAAAAATGATAGCATAATATGACAATGATGGTGGATCAAAGTTAGACCAAAAGTATAGATCCAGAGTGATCTTTAAGCAAGAAAAGGTAGTGAGTGAATGGAAAAAACCTTATATTTATAACAAAATATTGAGTTAGTCTAGATATTGGTGCATAATTAAAATATTATTAACGAATTCTAGATCCAAATTTTATGGAATATTTTGTTATATTTGTTGAAGGGAAAAGGAATTTGACTTTGGTCAAATTCCTTTATTTGTAAATAATAAATAAATAAATGATTTATATATTATAATAAGGACGTGGTTGAGTAATAATCAAATAAATAATGATTTATTCAATTATTTATAAATTCTTTAGTCAAATTTAACAATGAATATTATTTAAATGAGGTTTAAATAATTATTCCTAGAAAATAATAAGATAAATAATGGTTTATCTAATTAATTTTCTTGTTTTGGGTTAAATATGACCAGGAATATTAATTAAACTATTGTTTAACTAAATATTCCTTAAGGAAAATCAAACAAATCTGGATTTATTTAATATTTCCTCATGGGGTTTCCTGTTTAGACCATAAACAACTTAATAAATGTGGTTTACTAAGTTATTTTTCATAGTGAAAGAAATTTTACTTAGGGTAAAATTGGTCTTACATGGTGTAATTTGGTCCATCTAATAGTAACAGGTTAGATGACCAAAAAATGGCGTAACACCTTCAATATCTGAAAGGAAATAATCAAGGCCATAAAAATATGTAAAGAACTCACAAGTTGACTATGTAATAATAAACATTGAAACTCCATTGAGAATCTAAAATTATGGATATCTCATTTTCATTCAAACCTTGTTATGATGATTACTACTACTTGATGGTAAATAGATGTTTTTTCCACTCCTTCTTATATAAAGCTTCTCAAGGTCACCAAATGATTTTTGCATCCTTCTATAGAAGATACAATGAGAGTAAAGAGTTGAGTAGTATTGTAAGGACTCATAATTAATGGTAAAGTAATTTTGAACAATCATAGTGAAACATCCACTTTAATTAGCATTTACCAAATCAATTAATGATCCCCGCTATTGTTGAAATTGTAGCGGACAATCATTAACGTGTTATCGTGCAAGACATATAAGTAGTCAGGAAAACGTTATTTTTATGCAAATTAAAGAAGAAAAATGACACTACAATGTTATGTAAAGAGTACTTACGTTACTCCCAATCTGATGTACATTCAAATTCAATGGTTTTCATAGTGGATTGAGGTCATTCATTTTAAATTTCTTGTTACACACTGGGACAAAACACCCATTTTCAACTGGTCTAAATATATTTAAATAAAGGGCACTATAAAGGTGAAAAGGGAATCAAAGCATGACATGACTTCTTATTTACCATTCATTTACAGTTGAAACAAAAAAAACCAAAATTAAAAATATGAAACTATGCCTCACTAAGAATCCATGCATCATGCCATACACTTTTGGAGAATAGATCCTTGTTTGTAAGATCAACAATTCTAGTAATATCTTTGTAGGAAATTGTTGATATGATTTATAATTGTAGACTAGTCCAATCGCACCCTAATAGGCTTTTTCAGTCATGTTTTGGTGGGAAATCATACTTGAACTATGAATATTTCATCATTTTATATTAGTAGGTAATCAAATTTTATGAGTTGCAGGGATGAAAACCAATATTACTATTCATGAGGGCATCAGAAGCCTCAATATTTTTCAAACATATTCTAAGTTCTAACTTCTAAAAAAAATATCATACCCACTTCTACCAGTAACAAAAATATTTCAGCATTGAAAACATGGGAATTCCAAAAGGACAAGTACAATCAACAAAATGGATAGGGTTTTGAATAGTTGATTTGGTGTGACCTCACCAAGGCTTTGGCACTTTTATTAGTGCTACAACTCTATCTATTAGATAAGAGGTAAAATTGGACTGCATTGAGGCATCTAAAAGTTTTATCTAGGGGGTTTCATCCTTCACATGTTGCCTGCCATACTTTGGGACATATCATATTTCTTTATTGATTAAGATAAGTTTGGTATGATAATATAACCATTTGAATTGAAACTCTATAAATGTTTCTTTGAATCCTACATATTTTTTATTTTTATGCTTTTAGGTCATTTCGAATAGACCTATAAGGTGTATGTCTTAACATTTGATCTACCTAGCTAGTGAGTTTTGAACCAACACCCTATTGGTAATCTATTAGGGTTTAGAATTGGTAATATTGCAGGGAAAAACCAAGGATTTTCCCTGATTAGTGCGACACCTCTGATTAGGCTTGGTTTTAGATAAGGAGTTAAAAATGTCTATAGTGAAGTATGTAAAGGTTATATTCATGGGATTTTTGTCATAGGCTAGATTTTTTTCCTTTGTTGCTAAATAGCCCTTTGTTAATTTTTGGCTCTTCCTATGTCTCAAATGATAATACCAACAATTATCTATTCTATCAAGTCCACAGAAGGCTTCAACTTGACATCATGCATTGGCATACTCTATATCCTTAGGCCATCCATTTCACTTGGACTTCTATTGAACATGGATGTCGAAGTTAACTCTATGGGCAGCATTAGTGTGACAACATATCTTCTAGGTTTTGAACCTAGGTTTGAGTATATAAAATTATTTAATCACTTGACCATGTCCTCTATAAATTAATATTTCTTTGATATTGAATATATAAATTTGTAGTCCACCATTTAAAGGATTTTAAAAGCAGAAAGTAATTAAAATTTGACATAATCCTAGATTTTTTTAGATGCATCACACATTACTTCAGGGGACAATGAGTACATCATGGAGAAAAAGATAGCTACAATAATCTAATGAAAAGAAGAAAATTATTCTTAGTTATGGTTCTGACTCGTCAAGCTATGACTCTTCCTTAGAAGAGGAGGATGTCAAGGAAGGTTTTGTTTCATTAAAATAAGATCATGGAACTAACCTTCGTCTGAGCTCGACTAATGAACAATCAGAAGGCATGATGTTATGAAACCAACTCAAAAAATAGAACAAAATAGAGATCAACAACTTATAAATCAACCATTTCGAGGGGGAAACCTCCTTTACATTATATAAATGAACAATTATTGGATGATTTAAATGAAAGAAACTCCTTTATATATATAGGAGTCCATGGGGTCACAATATAATCCTAGATGACCAAACAATAATAATGTAAGGGCACAACAATAACAATAGTGCGGTTTTATGGGGCAAAATAATAACAATAATGGGGCTACACTAACAACAATAAGGTTCTACACTAGTAATAGAGGGACCTAACATGACCCTCTCATTCAAAAAAGTGTTGTCCTCAATGCTTGAGTAGCTATGGATGCTTCTGTATAAAATTCTCATCCTCCCATGTGGAATGTTCAGTGGGTAAGTTCTTCCATTGGATGAGATGCTCTAATTTGATCGATTCCTTAGTTGTTGAGTTCTTGTTTCCATGACAACTTCAGGTTCCAATATGATTTTTCCTTCCTCATCAAGTTTTGGAAATATTGTTTGACTTGGAAGTTTGTCACCTATAACCTTCTTTAAGCATGAAACATGGAAAACTGGGTGCACTCGAGAAGAAGCAGGAAGCTCTAATTTGTATGCAATAGTACCAATATTTTGCAACACCTTGTAAGGACGATAGTAATTTGGTGATAATTTATTATCATTATTAGCTTGATTTAGTGGCATTTGTTTGTATGGTTGTAGCTGTAAAAATACCCAGTCTCCTACATCAAAACTTCCCTCACTGTGATGTTGATCTACCTGTTGTTTCATTTTATTTTGTGCCAAACTTAGGCTATTCTTTAAGAGTTGGAGAACTTGTTGTTGATTCTCGATTTTATCTTCCACTGCTTGAACCCTAGAATTTTCTCTTAAAGATGATGTGATGGACGGTATATGATATCCATAAAGTTCCATAAATGGGGTCATTTTTGCTGCAGTATGGAAGGACGTGTTATACCACCATCCCGCCATAGGTAACCACTTGACCCATTGTGTTTTTTTATTAGATACAAAACATCGAAGATATCCATCTAAACGATTTTTTTCTATCTTTGTTTTCCCATCAGATTGAGGATGATAAGATGAACTATTGGCTAGTTGAGTACCCAAACAAGAAAATAATTCCATCCAAAAATTTCTAGCAAAAATGGATCTTTGTCGCTTACAATAATATTTGGGTTTCCATGTAGCTTTTTAATTGTTTCCATAAATCCAGTAGTGACTATACTTTCTTTAAATGGATGAGATAATGCACAAAAGTTTGCATACTTTGTAATTTTCTCAACTACCACCGTGATGACACTCTTTTCATTGGACTTAGATAAGCCTATGATAAAATCCATTGAAACCTCCTCCCAACATTGACTTGGAATGGTTAAAGGTTGCAGCAAACCCGGGGTCTTAATTGTCTCAACTTTATTTTGTTAGAAAACACAACATTCTGCCACAAAATTTTGAATATTAGATTTAAGGCCATCCCCAAAAAATTATTTCTTCACCCCGTGGTAATTTTTTAAAAATATTGAGCGTCCTCCTACGGGAGAGGTGTGCAATTCTAAAATAATATTTTTTTTAGTTGGGAATTTTTACAAAGATATAAACGATATTTGTACCATAAGGAATAAATTTTCCAACTAAATGTATCAGATGTACTCAAATCGTGCTACAAATTTTGAATGAGTTTCCACACTTCTTTGTCATTATTCCATTCCTCCCTTGCTTAAGTTATTGAATCTCATTGGATAATAGAAATGGCACAAAGCAATGCTTCCACCTCCTCATCCTTTCTTGAGAGTGCAACTGCAACAACATCAAGCTTCCCCTTTTTATAAATGATTTCAAAATCATAACCAAACATATTTGTGACCCATTTCTCTTGCTCTTCTGAAGATATTCTTTGTTCCAAAAATTATTTAAGACTATCACGATAAATTTCTACCTTGAAGTGTCCTTCCATTAGATAAGGTCACCATTTATTTAGTGCATGAACTATTGCCAAAATTTCCTTCTCTTAAATAGCTTTCTGTAAATACTTTTCTTTGATTTGATGACTTTCAAAATCAATGGGTCTTCCTTCTTGCATTAAAACAACACCAATTCCATTTCCTGAGGCATCAAATTCCACAATAAAGGTTTTTGTGGAGTTTGGCATAGGTAAGACCGGTGCTAGGCACATTTCCTCTTTAAGATGTTTAAAGGCCCTAGTTTCTTCACGAGTCCATGAAAATGAATCTTTCTTCAATAATTTTATTATAGGTGCTCCTATTCTCCCATATTTCTTGAAAAAATATGATAATACCATGTTAACTCGAGAAATCCTTTTAATTTCTTTATGGTTGTGGGGAATTTCCATTCCTTAATGGCTTTTATTTTTTTAGGGTCTACCTTAACACCCTCCTGAGATACAATATGATCCAAATATTCCACCTATTATACTCAAAGGAAACATTTGGAGTTTTTTGCATATAATTGTCTCTCCTCAAATAGTTTGAGCACCCTGTCAACATGTTGAACATGATCCTTCCAAGACCTATTGTAGATTAGTATATCATGAAAATATACTAATTCAAATTTTCTAATGAAGGGTTTAAAAATGGAATTCATGAACCCTTGAAATGTAGAAAGTGCATTGGTAAGGCCAAAATACATGACCAAAAATTCTTAATGACCTTCACAAGTTTGAAATGTTGTTTTCAAAATATCTTCAGTATTCATTCTAATTTGATGATATCCTGAACAAAGATATAACTTGGTAAAATAGATTTTTCCATGTAGTTCATTCAATAATCCATCAATCATAGGAATGGGAAATTTACCTTTAATAGTGAGCTTATTGAGCTCCCTAGAATACGGACACATGCACCATGATCCATCCTTCTTGTGCACCCATAGTACTGGAGCAGAGAAATAACTTTGACTAAGTTGAATTATTCCAACCTCTAACATTTCTGCAATCATACGTTCAATTTCTCTCTTTTGCAAATAAGGATATCTGTAAGGCCAGATGTTTGGATGAACACATCCTGGAATCAAATTAATAGCATGGTCATGATCATGAATAGGTGGGAGTCCTTTGGGAGTTTCAAACACCTTGGAATGAATGTCAAAGAATTTTTGGAGATATAGAGAAATAGATGATTTTGATGTTCGAACTTCTAGTGAGAATAATTGTGCAATTACGCCTCGTTTTTCTTTCTTCATAAGGTTTTTCATGACATTAAAGCTTATTATCTTTCCCGACTTCCCTGTGATACCCCTTAATTCAAATTCCTTTCCTTTCGAAAAAAACCAAATATTGTAACCATTGTACTCCTAGTACAAAATCAAACCCTCCCATTGGAATGGAAAACATTGGACTCTTCAATACATATTTCCCCATGGTTAGATTTATGTTATTGCATTTTCTAGAGAAATTTATAGTCCATCCATTTTCAACCATCACTTGACACTCTGGTTTTGGGTATAGGAAGAAATTCAATTCCTTTGCTACCTTACAATGAATAAAATTATGTGTACTACCTGAATCAATCAACACTATTACATTTTTCTTCTTAATATGTCCTTCTATCTTGAGAGTTTGAATTCTATCGATGCAATACAGGATATGGTCAAACTCATTTCTTCTTTCTCTAGCGTTGGTTCCTAGTGTATATCATGTCCTTTTAAATTTTCTTGTTCATTTTCTTCCTCCTCTTCACAATCTATGTAAAATTATTTCTTCTTAGCACACGTATGACATTTAGTGTATTTTCTATCACAATTGTAACAAAGCCCTTTTGATCTTTTTTCTTCCAATTATTGGGGTGTCATCCTTGTAGGTTGTGGAATTATAGGAGTAGAAACACTTCCATATTTATAGATGTGAGTGGTAAGCTTCCTTGTCACCATAATTTTACTTTCAATATTTCTTGCCAACCTGAATGCCTTCTCCAATGAATCGGGTCCCCAAAGGTTCACCTCATGTTGGATCTTATCCTTTAAAGTCCCTATGAATACATCAATATTGTGTTCCTTTTGAATATCATTTACCCTTATATTCAATTTTTATAAGTCCTCAATGTGCTCCACCATTGAACCCTTTTGTCTGATATTTATCAATTGGCTAAAGAAGGTGCTTCTCTTTATATCGTCATAATGTGCTATCATTTCCTCCATAAAAATTTACCAAGTAACAATTCTCTTACGAAATAAAAGCCATCGATACCATACAAATGTATTTTTGTTCTAAATGTAAAGTTGCAATGTGTACCTTTTGTGTGTTTTTCACATTATGTAGATCAAAATATTGCTCCATCTGTAGTATCCATGTTACAGGATCCTTGCCATCAAATTTCCTCATATCAATCTTTGGAATATGGTGGGTCTTCAATCCAACATTAGAGCTTATGAAATCATGATTAACATGTATTTTTTTCTCATCATGAGTTTCCTATACTACCTTTTTGCCATTAGGAATCATTTCTTGTATTAACTTTATCAAACCTTCCATGTTTTCTTTTACATCATTCTTGATGTCTTCCATTTTGTCTTTCTTTTTTTTCATCCATATTAGCTTCCATGCCATCCATATTAGCTTTGATACCATTATTAAAACTATCCATATCATCTTCCATGCCTTTCTTCAAACCATCCATATTAGCTTCCACGCATTTCTTCAAACCATCCATTCTAGCTTCCATGCCTTTCTTCAAAACTTTTATTTCATTTTTTGTTTCTCTTTGCGAGAGCGAAACTTGGTGCACTTGGTCTTGTAATTTTTATATATCATGGTGCACTTATTCCTCTTCATGAGTCATAATAGAGCCTTTTGAGGGCTTAATGGGTGTTGAATTATTTTAAGGGGGGCATTTTAGGACCCAATAATGATATCTATGCTTCAATGTTCCCTTGGAATCACTTCAAACTGATTTTTCAAACAAGACTTATGCAATTTGAAAAATAATACACACCTTTTTCTTGCTTTTAAGGAGCTTGATATTGAAACTAATGTATCTCTGGAGTTTTGGACCCTTGAGATTTTATCTTTAGTCTATTAGTAGCCCTCTAAACCTTATTTCCAATGCCACAGGTCAGACCTAATTTGAATTTTTCAAAGAAAATTTATGCCTAATCACGTGAAACGACCTAATTATTGACTAGTTCAGTAGAGCGAACCTGTATGGTGTGCCACGTATCACTATTTTCTCCTTCGACTCTGATATTGATATAAATTAAAGTAAAGTCAATGTAATTTCAGGCACTTATTACAAAATTCCAATCTGATTCTCATAGGAAGAGTTATGATGATTTTGCCAAGGTCACCTCTTTGAGATGAAATTTGGGAGCCTACAAAAACCCTAACTTCCACAGATCATATCTCCGAAAATATTGGGAACCGAGATCTGAAATTTTTAAACGATGTTCATTAGGATTTCTTCACAAATGGGTTTTTGTCTTAGCTTCTGAACCTTCGTATAAAAAAATTTATAGAAAAAATTCCGCGATGGCCTGTTTGAAGCAGAGAAACCCTAGAATCCAAAGCTTTGATACCAAATGTTATGAAACCATCTCCAAAAATAGAAGAAAAGAGAGATCAATGCCTTATAAATCAGCCACTTTGTGGGGGAAATGTCCTTTACATTTCATAAATTAAAAACTCTTGGATGATTCAAAAGACAAAACCTCCTTTCTATATATAAGATTCCATGGGGTCACAATATAATCCTAGCCAACCTAACAATAATAATGTAAGGGCACACAATAGTAATGGTGGGTTTTTATGGTGCACAATAAAAATAATATGGGGACTACGGGGGTACAAAAATAACAATAAGGGGGCTACACTAACAAAAATAAGGGACTACACTAGTAATATAGGGACCTAACACAAGATAGTTAAAGAAGCAAAAAGAAAGGTCAAGCATTCAGGAAGGAAAATGACTAAAGAAATAAGGTGAGAAAAAACTTAAAAGGACAAAGAACTGGGGTATCAACACACTATCACAAAGTAGCTAGCAAGGTTTGGAAATAACAACAGGGGGGGGGGGGGGAACCTATCAGGCCTAGGGAATAGAGTGACACAAAATAAAAATTGATTGATGAATATGTAATATTCCAAAATTTCCATCTGTTTATTGGAATATTAAAGTTCTTAATTATCTTTCTTAACTAAGTAAATAAATGGGTGGAGGGAGCCTAACCCCTTAAGATGAATAAATCCACTCCTAAGAGTGTTAACATGCTTAATTAGATAATAAGTGTACATCATGGAATAGTGAAGAAGCTTATTAATGAATCAAAGAGTGGGGATAAAATATCGTTAATAAGAAAGAACCTCGAGAGATGAAGGAGTGAAATAAGACCAAGAAGGAATCAAAGTAAGATCATAGAGAAATAAATGATGAGATGATGAAGGAAGTGGTGCATTGGTGCACACATGATGGAGAGGGTGAACATTAAATGTAGAGATCATGGAGATCATGGAGAGACAATGCAGTCTACATGGAGACCTATTGTCACATGTGAAACATAGTTATGAGGTGGGCCATGGCATGGGAAGGCTCAGGATATATATAATGAAGATGAAGGAAACATTAAGGGCAGTCTTTTGGTATTATTTATTTGAGATCCTTTTAGATATATATTTTCCATTTGAAATTTCTATGCATGCTTGTGTTGTTTAGCTAAGTTTGTAGTGTTGTTTAGAATAGGGTGTTCTCGAGCGGAAATCCCATTCTTACCCATAGGGGAATTCGATTTCCTACTCTAGAAAGGTTATTATGAGCTACCATTCATCATCAAGCATTGGTGCCATATTGTTCCTACTCTCTGTAGCCCATACATCTTCAGGAATTATGCATTCCTAAATTAGGGTTTGAGAGGAGAAGGTTGTCCTTCAGTATTTCAACTGAGGAACCAGTGGAGGATTCATCCTTTCACCTAGAGATTCTAGATCAGACTTCCATTGCTTCAGATCCATATCAGGCATCATGCCAAACATATCATACCTCCATGACACAAAATTACCATCAAGGATTGCGTAGTCCAATCCTGTAGATCCAACGGAGGAGGGAAGATTCCAGTAATTCAGGTGGAAATCCAGTGAGGAATCTTGCCCTCACTTTGTAATTATTGTTTCCATCATTTTTAAGTTGATCAAACATGTTTTGTAGCAGGAATCAACCTCTCCCTCCTAGACAACGCAATTTTTCTAGGTGTTGTGTATGCATCTGTTGTCGTCTTGAGAGGAGGAAGAAGAAGCTAGATCTCAAGCTTCTAGATTGGAGATCTGAAGGAGGGATAAACCATCAAAGCATAGACCTCATCTGTAACACATTATAGCCATCTTACATCAGTTTATGATTAAGATCTACATAACCCAGCAGTCAAGGGATCAAAACCTAAGAGGGTGAAATTCTGATCTTCTTATATCTGGATTTCCTTTCTACGTTATCTTGGGTTTCCATCATGGTGCCCAGATCTGTAATATTGGCATCATCAGAGCTCTAGAGAACCATATATATACATTTTCCTTTCATTTAGTAGTTATAATATCATCATCAACTGAAGGGACAATGCAATATATAGCTTCCAGTAGCTCCAGTTATGCAGTTTCTGCTTTGGCATGATTTTAGGGTCATTCTAGGCCATTTATTTGGCTTGCATGCTTCTATTTTATGCACTATTGTGTCTTTCATCCATCTCCACATAATAAAATGGCTCACCTATTTTATATATTTCCGTGTTTTTCATAACTTATGTGTACATAATTTGTCGTTAGAAATATTGTGTTTCTGTATTACTGCACTCTCCCTTTTGGGATATTATAGTGGTATCAAAGCATGATCTTTGGCTCATCTTGTGGACATTCTTGACATCACATGAAAAGAAGATAGTAGAGAACTGAAAATAACGGAGGTATTAAGTTTTGTTGCATATCTCTTTAGAACTATGAAGGATATCTCCAAGGAGATCAATGAAATAAAGAGAGAAAGGGAAAGATAAATCTTACGAAGGTTTCATAATGAAGAATGTTCCAATACTTCTTATTAGCAGCAAAGAAGGCCGAAGAAGCATAGATCTCCTCAAATATGAATTATTCCCACTTTCTTTGAAGAGGAAAGTAATTGGTATGGAAATAAAATAAATTTGGAGCATGAAACTCATGAGACTCTAAGTGTATATCTTGAAGAGTACAAAGCATAGTCTAGAGCATTAAAGGAGAACCTAACTCTCAAATAGTTTTTCTAACTCAAGGAATAACGAAGATCCTATAGCAGTAATAGAAGAAAGAGGAAGAATAGATTCTATTTTCCTACATATGATGGATCATCCTCAAGCACCGAAAATTCTTGGATGAAAGAATTGGATGTATTTTGCAGGCTACATCCTATAGCTAAGAAATAGGTTGTTCAGATTGTAGCTCTTGACCTTCAAGGTTAGGAAAATGAATGGTGGTTTGGTCACATGGGGCATGAAAAAGTGACTAAATATTCAGACTTCTTTCAAAGGATAAGGAAGGAATTTGATAGAAGAGAAACAAAGACATTTCACAGAGAGACGTTTCCTAAGAAGCCAAGGGAAAATGTCATTCTTGTCACTCTCGTCAAAGAGTCACTACATTCACCACTAGTTACAAAAGTACTTTTATTAGGAGGAGAGACACTTTCATCTATGCAAGGTAGTCTTTGGCTCTTGACCTATAGAGTCGCATGAATGATTCATAAGATGCACGAGGAAGAAGATGAAGATTATAGCGCTGGTACATTGATAGAAGAGCAGCAATCACTATTACCAGTAGTTGGAGAGACCATTGCACCAGTTGAAGGAACTCTTGTGGTTTTGTAAGATGTTCCAAAACATCATTTGGTCCAAGGTTTGCAAAAATTTCCATCCCATATTGTTTTAGTACCTTTTATTTAAGCTTTTGGGGACATGCCATCAGGTCCATTGCATAACCAAGGATTAGAGAAACATGTTGATTTGAAGCAGCAACCAATCACTGTGCAAAGTACCCTTGATCTAATCAAGGAAAAGATGAAGAAATATCCCAGTTTATCATTTTTGAGCTGCACTCAACCCTTTGAGTTGAAGTGTGGAGTTTCAGAAGATGGGATGAGCATAATCCTATGTATAATTCCAGGCTATGAGTTCAGCATTGTGCCCTGCCATGAGACAACAAATACAATGTTTTCAATAAGCAGCAATTATGAGAAGAGGACCCATTCATTTTTGGAGCATTCCAATGGAAACTTCAATCATGAAGCATTAGAGAGATAGATGATAAATGGTAGCCATCTTGAGATGGCCAAAATTTTCCCTTTTAAGGATGACACCTTCTCATTGAGCATCTGATAGCTCAAAGAGAAACTTCTACCTATAGCATATTGAGAATCTTATGGGTTTTGGAGGGCCAATGATAAGAGGATATCATGGAGAGATCTCATGGGAGGTGCATTAAAACATATCATGGAGTGCAAAGATCTTCAATAGTTTGAGGAGGTTGGTGTCCTATAATGGGAGGATACCAAGTTTATGTAGAATGAGATCCATTGCCCACATTCAGATGAATGGATGTTGATTTGGAGCAAGTGGTTGCAAGGCCACTTGTAGAGCTATGATACAGGCCAACAAGAAGCTTGGTTGTGCTAGTTTCTCTTGGGTGAGTATGGTTACTACCCAACATCACACATTTCCATGATCCATGGCTTGCACAACAATGATGTAATGAAGGAGGAGGCAAGACTGCGTTGGCTTCTCTTGGGTGAGTATGGTTACTACCCAATAGCTCTTATTTCTTTGACCCATGCCTTGCATATCAATGAGTCACAAAATGCAATAGAAGAAGGCATGGTTACTTTGGTTGTTGTTGAGAGAGTTTGGCCATCACATGACATTTCCGATGTCTATGTGTTTTGTGTTGTTTGGAACATGGCATAACACTCTCATGATGTGTAATAATGGATTTTTTTTGTATTGGGCTGATATGAAATTTCACATGTAAGTATGTTGTTGCTCCATGATTCACATGATGATGTGAAGAGGGAGCAAGAGATATTGTTGTTATGGTTACCCTTGGGAGAGTTTGGCTTGAAATACCCCCCTACATGTCATGGTAATGATTGAGGATGGTAGCAAGAGGCATTCCTACGATGGCTTTTATTAGGAGAGTATGGACACCATACTTGTTATGATGATGATGTAGTGGGGCAGCAAGATGCATTGCTGCGTTGGATCCTCTTAACAAAATATGGGCAACCCACTTGGTATGAATATGGTATGGTGTGGAAGCAAGAAGCTTTGTTGCAATGGATTATATTCAAATAATATGGTTTGACATCTTTCATGTCTACCCATATGTATCTACTTCTTATTTTTCACAATGTTGGGATGATGCTTGGATCCAACAAGGCCAACAGGGCTAAGAACATGGAGAGACATAGTCTACTTCATGAAGCATGGAGAGACATAGTCTACTACATTGTACTGAGAGATTGATGTACTAAGCTTTGTTACATGATCTCCATGATACATAATATATGATAGTTGGGGTTTTTAGCTTCAGTCTTTCCCATTAAACAATTGTGTTATGTGCGATTGTTTATATTGCTTCATGTGTTTGAAATTGAGTTTTAAATTTCCGCAAAATATTAACAATGGAAGGATTCTGTATTTAGCAAGAAGATAAATATTGTTAGATCAGGAGAATATGGATATATACATGCATATGTTATACAATTTCTACATGGTATCTAAGCAATGTTAAGTCTTGAATATTGCAATTCTGAAGCATTGTTGAGTTTTTGTTAGTGGACAATTCGAATTTGCCGCAGAAATTTCTTGGTGAAACATTTGAGTATACATTGAAATGTCTTTCAATGGGTTTCGATTGGAGTATTCCCTTGAGGGTAGCTCGAATTAAATAGCCTAGAAGGATAGGATGGAGTCAGCGCTAGAAGATAATGGACTGAAGGACCTCATCGATAGCGATGTTCCTAAGCTAGGTCCTAGCGACGCTGCATTACTTGACGCATGGAAAAAGAAGGTAGCGAAGAAAAGAAGAATTCTATTGGAACATGTAAATGACCATATTGTGTCAATAATTCATGTTAAATCAATCCATTTTCAATGTGGAAGGCTTTGACAGATCTTTTCCAAAGCAGTAGCGACTAGAGGAAGTTGGCGCTGAAAGATAAGCTCAGAAAAATGAAAATGGAGAAGGGCGACAATATTCCAAAATATCTCACAAAGTTTGTCCACTGTAGGGATGACCTGGGTAGTGTGGGGATTACTGTTGATGATGATTTCTTGGTGAGATTGGCTCTCCTTGGGCTTCCTAAGAGTTGGCATAGCTACAAATACTTTGTCAATGGACGGGAGAAACGACCGGGTTGGGAGCGATTTTTGTCGGATCTTGTGCAAGAGGAGATAAGGTGAAGTAACAGGGATGGCTCTTCATCGAAGAATGAATATGAAAAGAATTGCGCTTTCGTTTCCAAAGCGAGGAAAGGGAAGGGGAAGAAATTCCATCCAAAATCTGAGGCTAAAGGCAAGAAGCAGGATTTTTCCAAGGTGAAGTGTTTTTATTGTCACAAACATGGGCATTTTGCCACTAACTGCCCACAGAAGAAGAAGAACAAGAAGGCTGCTGGAGCTATAGTGGGTGAGGCCTTAGCCTCGCAATTTGAACTTTATTTATCCTTGATCACATGCTTAGTTTTAAGCGCAATGGGCTTGGTGTGGTATCTTGATAGTGGTGCATCTTTCCATATGATGGGAGACAAGGAGTTGTTTAGTGACTTGGAGGAGAAGGACCTCCAAATGCATATAGATATGGGTGACGATGGTCGATACAATGAGACCGGTATTGGGAAAATTACCTTTTAGATGGATTCATGTCATCCATTTTTGTTGAAAGATGTTATGCATGTTCCAGGTGTGAAGAAGAACTTGGTCTTGGTAGCAATGTTGGAAGATAGAGGTTATGAGGTTGTTTTCAGCGAGGCAAAATATTTCCTGCGACATAAAAAAATGGATCAAACCAAGAGGATAGCGATTCGAGTTAAGAATCTCTACAAGCTAGAGGTAGATGGCTATGCTGCAATGATGGGCAAAGCAGAAGAAGTGGTGAGCCAGGATGAGGGCGAATTATGGCATAGGAGATTAGACCATTTTCAACATGGCACCTTGAAGATTTTGCAGTATATTTCTTTAGGAATTCCCAAGGGTACTATTGCACGGTCATATCACTACAAGGGATTTAATATGGGTAAGTTTGTGAAGACCACCTTTTATGAGAAGGAGAACCGTGCTTCGATGATCCTAGAGAGAATTCACATTGACGTGTGTGGACCTTTCTCGATTGCTCCAACATAAAAACATAGGTATTATGTTATATTTGTTGATGACTATTCTCATCGATGCTGGATCTTCTTCATGCAGAAGAAGAGAAAAAAAATACTCAAAGTTCTGTGAGTTTAAAGCATTGGTGAAGAAGGATTCGTGGAATAAATTGAAGGCTCTACGGAGCGCTAACGGTGGTGAATATATCTCGGGAAAATTCAAATACTTCTGTAGCAAAGAAAGAATTCGAAGAAAACTCATGGTGCCTCATAACCCATAGCAGAATGGGGTTGCAGAGAGGAAGAAAAAAATTATCGTGGGTGTTGCACGAGCTATGCTCCATGACCAAGGCCTATCGATGCACTTATGGGCAGAAGCATGCAACGCTACGGTTTATTTGCAAAACTGTTGTCCTCATAGAGTACTTGGCATGAGTACACCTGAAGAAGCTTTTATTGGTAAGAAGCCTGATATTTCTCATTTGAATATTTTTGGTTCATCTGTTTACATTCATGTGACAAAGGATGCCAGGAAGAAGCTGGAGGCGACTACAGAAGTTGGGATATTTGTGGGGTACACAGAAACACCCCATAATTATCCTGTGTATTTTCCAGACTATGGTGTGACAAGATATAAAATTCAATGAGGTGAAAGCCATGAAGTTTTCGCTTGAGATGGAGCTACACATGGATGCAGAGGAGGAGCTACTTGTTCCCAAAGATGAGCCTCTAGATGTGGATTAGCCACAGGAGGAGATTCATGGAGTGGAGGAGTCCACTCATGCATAACCAAACATTAGAACAGGTAGGAATCGTACCACAAAAGCTGAGAGACTAAAGCTTGATGCGACATAGAATGTAGGAGTCCCTACATCACAGTGCAGATAGAGAGAGTCACCTGACCATTTTACTGCATACATGGATCTTATGAGCAAGTGTGTCGTGACAAAGCCATATTCTTTTGAAGAAGCAGTGCAGAAGCCCACATTGGTAGATGCCATGGTGGAGGAGTATGACTCCATTTTTATAAATAATGCTTGTGATATTGTTCCAAGGCTTATGGGTAAATCAGTTGTAGGATCAAGATGGATCTACAAGGTAAAGCAAGCTGCTGATGGGAGTGTTGAGAAGTATAAGGAAATATTTTTTTCCCTGGGCTTCTCACAAATCAAAGGGATTGATTATCAAGAAACCTTTGCACCTGTCACACGGTATTCTTCCATAAGGACCATCCTTTCTCTCTCAGCGCAGATGGGTTGGCACATTCATCATATGGATGTGAAGACTACATTCCTTAATGGTATCATTGAGGAAGAGGTGTACATTGAGCAGCTTGAAGGATTTGAGATCTTCAGCAGTGAGTTGCATGTGTGCAGACTCAAAAGAGCATTGTATGGGCTGAAGCAAGCACCACGTGCTTGGTACTCATGGATCGACAACTATTTCAGTGGACTTGGCTTCAACAAGAGTGAGGTGGATGCAAACCTGTATCAAATTGTGGTGGAGGGTAAGATTTTTGTAATCTTCCAAATTTGACTACTTAGCAAGACATGCCTGAAAAATGCATTTTTTAGGGATGTGTGCTTGACCAGCCAATACCATCCCTTGGATCCCTTATATTAGAGTATCTAATACCGAAATCCAAGAGGACACTCAAAAGTAATCACTCTAGGTGGGTTAAACAGATCTACCACACCTAGTTGTCTTCAAAAAACTACCCAATGAAGGGTTGCAGCAATATAAAACACAATAATGGAGTAGAAGAGAGCTAATAACTATGATATGTGTTTATAAACACCTTAGCAGAAATGGTATATACAGCAAAAAGAAGATATATTAATTCTATTGACAAATGATGGGGAAAAGTGGTGATTTAAGCCGTAAAATGAGTGTATTCAGTAATCTGCTTAAAAATAAGGGAAATGGATGCAATTTATTTTATATTAGGTCATGTAGGACTCCCATATCAAATTTCAGGTCAAAAAAATGATCCTAGCTATATTAAACAGTTCCTCCAATCCCGACTAGGCTTAAAAACCATGATTCACCATGATTAGAAGTATGCAGAATTTTACTGAAGCATGGATAGTCTAATTTCTGAAGGTGAAAGTTATAATGGAGTGTGAGCAACAGGAAATCAAGTATACTCTAGGGCCTAAGAAATATACAATATAAATACAGACATTTACATGCATACAAGCCTCAAATAGGTGCTGCAACAATATATTGAACCAGAAATGTTTATCAATGTAAATTTCAGGAGGCTGAAGCTTATTTTTATTAAATTTAAGCTCTATAACATATATACATACAAAATGGTAGATCTATTGCAGATCTACATGCAAAAGGGACTTTATAATACACTCCCCTTGGGGATCTCAGCAAATGATCAACTACAGTGAGTAGATCTGAGATCTAAGTCATAGTTTTGCAGCACTATTTAGAAATTATGCAGTAAATACATCAGAAAATAAATAAGATCTGAATTTTACATGGATTTTTTGGCCAATCCATGGATCACCACAGTGAAAGGAAGGATCCTTTCCACTAGAGATCTCTCCTCCAAGGGAATTCCAAAACACCTGCAACTCTTCTCTTCAAGATTTACATAGATCAGGGAGAGAAACTACACATTTGGTGATGGTATACACTTTGGCCTGATGCCAGGATCTGAAACTAGAGCTCAACCAATGGATGCACTCTTCTAGGAGTTTAAAAGACACACTCACTGAGAAGAGGTTCCAATATAAGCTAGATTTGAATAGATCTAGTGTTCCACTTGCTGCAGCTCACTTAGAAAATGAAACCCTCACTACATTTACGTAGCCAAAGAGAGGTGGAGCTTAGCCATATGACAGATAGTGGAGAGGAAGCACAAAACCCTCCAAGAGCTACTCAATGGAAGGATGGAGAACCCCGACAAGATATCCTCACTAGTCTCTTGCTAAAAAGACCAGAGAACTAGAATTTGTCTAAGCAGACATAATTCTCCAAAATCATAATACATTCAATAACCTTCTCTAGCTGCTTCCCCTTATTTTTATAAGATGAGGGCTTGCCCAAACCCTAAACCACCTTGAATTACTTAACCACTTTCACATGAGGTCCTCCTTCTAGAACTGTGCTGATCATTTAAGAGGTTCAATGCACCTGGACTATGTTGTGATTTGGTCCTGGTCACCCAGTCAAATAGCTCAATATTGTTTCACATGCAAGTGGATTTTATGTAAATGGCTCAGATATAGCTTTGTTTACATTGAGCATTGATTTATTCATTGATCTAAGGAGTTTTACATGTCCTCCCTTATTCATTTATTCATAAATGGAAAATAAAATAAAATTTAAATATTCCTATTAGCTTGGGCTAATTAGGAATATTATAGTTCTCCCCTCCAAAATTGTTTCTTTCCCTCAAGAAACTGACAAGGTGAGTGATGCAAAATTTCCCCTCCTTCTTTGGGGGTCTCCATGCTATCATCCAAATGAAATGAATCACCTCCCAACTCGGTAACTCATAGAAAAACTCCTCTCCAATATTAGTGAGAGGCATATCCCAGCTCATATGGGTTGCCTCCCAAAGAAACAAATGTGTGATTGTGGCAGCCATATCATCTCTCATGCTCCCTTTAGAGCATGCACTACAAAACATATGGGGATTCTCTTCCCCAATGGACACATCCAACCAATGTGTCTCTCTCCCACACATGCTCCTCTTAAGAATAGGAACAATAGTAGCATAAGGAGCCAAAATGAGAATCATGTTGGCTTCCCTATGTAGGAAATGTGAAGGACAATGGTCCCTCATGTGTAACCAATGCAGCTTGACTCTCAGCTACAACAGAGACTGAAAAAATGTGTGGTATCTCAACCACTTGCTTGCCGCGCCAATCTCCTCATAAGTTTGGAGGAAGTTAATGATGGATGAGGCAATGTGAGCATGTCCTCCAAAACAAAATTCCTCCCCAAGTCCTCCTAGGGAGTGGTCATCAACAATGCTCATGGCCTCAAGTAGACCATGCAGCCTCAAAGAAGGAATGTTCCTCCTTGGAGCAACATCCTGCAGATATATGGTTAAGGGATGCATATATACATTAGATAAATCAAAATAATCAATACCCTTACCATACATTTTTCTCATGCAAAGGGAGAAGCTCATAGATGAGTCTCCTTCCATCCTCAAAGATAAGAGAGGTGACTGTATTAACTCTTCCAAAGAGTTATGTGCATAGACAGTTCCCATGCCAAATGTGTAAGTGGGAAGGTTTCTATCATTCCCTTTCTTCTCCTGCCACAACACAAAAACTCAATGAGAGTGGGTATGGATGATGTTGAGAGAATGCATCTCTCCTCCTTGAGCCTACCCAAGACTCTCAGAATGGTATCAAGACCTTCCAAGGTCTCCACTCTTCTGAAATCAATGATTGGTGCCTCAACAGGTGAAGCACTCATCCTCCTTTATTGATCCAGTGGTCTCCTTGGTGCAATGTCTCCATGCAATGAGACATCATCAACAAGAGGTGACTGAACATATGAATGGAGAAAAACCTCCATGCTTCCATTATGCAATCCAATCACCTTCTTAGGTGCATCAACCTTCTACAATGGATAGGAATGAGGTTGGTTCTCTTTCCTATCTCCTCCTTGTGTCTCCATGGTTCTACACCTTCTCATCAATGGCACGTGTAGATCATGAAATGTGCCTTGATCTCCATACATGAGATCTTGGGGATTTTCTCACCATGCCACAAGAATCCCTCTTGTTGGACCAAAAGCTCCTCCTTCCTCTGCTTGAGGTGTTATATCAAGTCTAGATTTGATAGTATTGTTGCCCTTTATCTCTGCAACAAAATTGGGAAACCTCCCAATGATAGGATCCACCTTTGAAGAAGATATCTCTCTATTATCTTGTTCAAAGGTGTGGGAGGGAAATCTTGCCTCTAACAAGGCATGCTACAGGTTTTCAACCTCTTCCATGTGCCTCTGAAATGGATCTTCATTTTTATGCAGGGCTTTTATTTGAGTCTTCTTATTTAACTTCACCATAGGTGTTCCAAGAACTCTCTTATCAAAAATTTTCACTAATTCCTTAGTGAAATTTATGTAAGATGAAGTATTTACATTTTTGAAAGGAAGGAACTCAAATTTCCACCAAGCATAGGCCTTACCTTTCAAGTGTAGTGTTGCAACTCTGAGGGATTCTTCTTCAGGAACTTGGTGCAGCTGCAGGAAGGTGTCTAGCTCTTCCACCCATTCTTTGGTTGATCTTGTAGGTGATCCTTCAAAGGTAGATAGAGTAAATCCATCACTCTGCTTTCTTCTCCTCACCTAGGCCTTTCAATACTCTGAAAAACAGAATTGATTTCTGAGTTTTAGGGCTTGAGACTCATCTTATTTCAAGAAATCACTAAGATTTTTCATCCTAGTCATTTCTTCTTTCTCTCCCATCTTCCTCATGGCAGATCTGAGCTCTTGACTACGCTATACGTCACAGTGTGTGGCTACATTCACACTCACTCTGTGAAAATCTAGAGTTTGATGCATCTTCAAACTCATTTGGAGAATCTCTATACATCTCCCTCCTAATCTTCTTGAGATCTTCACTGACGTTCTTTGCAGATCTAGGAAGAAGCTTTGAGAGCCTCTCCTCCTTCTTTCCTCCAAGAGATGGAGTCTTTCTCCTGCTTATTTCTTTGTCTCCTTGATGAGAATAGGAAGTTCAGGGGCCTTCCTCTTCTATCTGTTCATACTCCTTGGGCAGGTCCTTCATAAATCTGAAACATGATGAGGCAAAGCTCATCTTCTCTAGCTCCCTAATCTCTAATTTTGGGAGCTCACTGCATCTTCCTTCTCTTTGAAACCCTCTAGGAGTTTCCTTGCATATTTCTTCCTCCATCTGTTCAAGATCTTCTTTGATGCCTTTCATAGTTTGAAAAGGAAGTAAGGATATCTCCTCTTTTGTCATTCTAGCCATCCTGATATCTGATTCTTATCTTTATGATTCTGATAGTTTGATCTCATAGGTTGAGCCAGAGATCATGCTTCGACACCACTGTAATATTTCAAATTTGGACTACTCAGCAAGACAAGCCTGAAAAATACATTTTTCAGGGATGTGTGCTTGAAAATATAATACCAGACATTGGATCCCTTATATTATAGTATCTAAGACATAAATCCAAGAGGAGGCTGAAAATTAATCACTCTAGGTGGGTTAAACTGATCTCCCACACCTAGTTGTCTTCAGAAAACTGCCCAATGAAGGGATGCAACAGTATAAAACACAATCATGAAGTTGGATCAAGCTAATAACCTTGATATGTGTTTATAAACACCTCAACAACAATTTTATATATAGAAAAAATAAAAGAGATTAATTCTATTGACAAAGGATGGGGAAAAGCAGTGATTTATGCTCTAGAATGAGTTTATTCAGAAATCCACGTAAAAATAAGGGAAATGGCTACAGTTTGTTTTATCTTAGGTCATGTAGGACTTCCATCTCAAATTTCAGGTCAAAAAAATGATCCTAGCTATATTAAATAGTTCCTCCAATCCCGACTAGGCTTAAAAACCCTAATTCCCCATGCCTAGAAGTATGAAGAATTTTACTGAAGCATGGATAGCATAATTTCTGAAGGAAAAAGTTATAATTTATTTTGAGCAATATGAAATCAATTCTATGGTACGGCCTAAGAAATATACAAGAGAAATACAGACATTTACATGCATACAAGCCTCAAATACGTGTTGCAACAGTATATTGAACCAGAAAAGCTTATCAGTGTAAATTTCAGGAGGCTAAAGCTTATTTTTATTAAATTTTAGATCTATAATATATCTTCATACAAAATGGTATATATATTTCATATCTACATGCAAAAGGGACTTTATAATACACTCCCCTTGGGGATCTCAACAAATGATCAACTACAGTGAGTAGATCTGAGATCTAAGTCATAGTTCTGCAGAATTATTTAGAAATTCTATAGTAAATACATCAAAAAATAAATAATATCTGAAGGGTACATGGATTGGTTGGCCAATCCATGGATCACCACAGTGAAATGAAGGATCATTTCCACTAGAGATCTCTCCTTCAGGAGAATTCCAAAACACCTACAACTTTGCTCTTCAAGATTTACATAGATCAGGGGGAGAAACTGCGCAGTTGATGATGGTATACACTTTGGCCTGAAGCCAAGATCTGAAACTAGAGCCCAACCGATGGATGCACTCTTCCAGGATTTTAAAAAACACACTTACTGAGAAGAGGTTCCAATATAAGCTAGATCTAAACAGATCTAGTGTTCCACTTGTTGCAGCTCACTTACACAGTGAAACCCTCACTGGATTTATGCTGCTAAAGAAAGGTGGAGCTTGTCCATATGTTAGATAGTGGAGAGGAAGCATAAAACCTTCCAAGAGCTACCCAATGGAAGGATGGAGAACCCCCACAGGAGATCCTCACTAGTCTCTTGCTAAAAATCCCAGAGAAATAGAATTTGTCTAAGAAGACATAATCCTCCAAAATCATAATACATTCAAAAAACTTCTCTAGTTTCTTCCGCTTCCTTTTATAAGATGAGGGCTTGCCCAAACCCTAAACCACCTTGAATCACTTAACCCCTTTCACATGAGGTCCTCCTTATAGAACTGCACAGATCATTTAGGAGGTTCAATGCACCTGGACTGTGTTGTGATTTGGTTCTGTTGACCCAGTCAAATAGCTCAATCATGTTTCACATGCAAGTGGATTTTATGTAAATGGCTCAGATATAGCTTTGTTTACATTGAGCATTGATTTATTCATTGATATAAGTAATTTTACATGTCCTCACTTAGTCATTTATTCAATAAATGGAAAAGAAAACAAAATTTAAATATTCCTATTAGCTTGGGCTAATCAGGAATATTACACTTTTAGTCATTGTTCTTTATGTTGATAATTTAATAACAACGGGTGATGAGTTGTTGATATGCTCATGCAAGGCAGATCTTGCAAAGGAGTTTGAGATGAAGGATTTGGGCCTCCTTCAATATTTCCTTGGATTGGAAATATGGCAGTGAGAAGGTGAACTGTTTTTGTCTCAAGGAAAGTATGCTCGGGAGATACTGGAGATGTTTCACATGCAAGGCTACAAGCCTATCAACACTCCTCTTCCAGGAAATTGGAGGAAAGAGGATTCTAAATCGACAGAGGTAATGGATGCCATTGTTTATCGACAATTGGTGGGTTCACTCATGTATTTAGTTAATACAAGACTGGACATATCCTATGCGGTGAACCAACTTTCACAAGAAATGGTTAAGCCTACCAAGATCTTTTAGAAGGTAGGCAAGCATGTTCTAAGGTATCTCAGGGGCACATCTGAGTATGTCTTATGGTACAGACAGATGGATGAGGTGAAGTTGCATGGCTTCGCGGATGAAAATTGGGCAGGCAGCCCAACGGACAGAAAGAGAACATCAGGAGGGGTTTTCAGTATCGGTTCTATAGCATTTTATTGGTACAACAGGAAAAAAATATTCGTGGCACTCATTTCAATGGAAGCAGAATACATGGTAGCAAGTCAAGCTGCATGTGAGGCTATGTGAGGCTATGATCCTAGTCAGTTTGTTCAGTTCTCATTTAGATCTGACAATGATACATTGTGATAATCAGAGTTGCATTAAACTCTCGATTAATCTTGTGCTTCATGATAAATCTAAACATATTGATATTCAATATCATCATATCAGAGATTGTGTGTAGCGGAAGATCATGTTTCTTCAACACATTTCTATAGAAGATCAGGATGCAGATATTCTGACGAAAGCGCTCACCAGGAGAAAATTCCAATAACATAGAGGCAGGATCAGGGTGAAGGATAATCCCTATCTTGTTGAGAGGGAGTGTTGAGATTCAACAAGATTATGAAGCTTAGTCAAAATAAGTCACCTTCACTAAGTGGGCCTGCAAGCTATTTTTAGGTGTAAGTCTATTTTTAGACTGTCTATTTTTAGACATGGTGATCATATTTCAGAAGTTGCAGGATGCTATTTTTGGATGGCTGGTCAAGTTGGAAAAGTAGATGAAATTCTATTTTTAGAAAATTGGGCAAAGTCTATTTATAGATCATCGATCTAAAAATATATGTGTTGATTATTATTAACCCTTAATAATTATTAGACTCTAAATATCAACTTATTCTCTTGGAGCACTTTATTTCAGTATAAAGATTTGGAAAATTAGTGGGCTGAAGAAATTACACAATTCCTAGGGTTTACTGGTGGTTCATGCATGGAGGACTCAGTTAGAACTGAAGTGGAAAAGTTATGACAGAGTTGGAAGAGTAGTTCATGGAGTTGTTATTCATTTTAATTCGGTTAATGGAGTTCAACTCAGTCGAGCTAGTTGTATCTAGTCTAACTAAATTATACACTAGTGAGATTGGAGTGAATTAATTAGTTAATTAATTAAAAAATTATAACTCACTAATCAACTGAACCAATACAACAGTTAACTATAGTGCATGTCAGTTCCAGTGGAGACCCAGTGGAGAGGTAAGTGAAAGGGTGAGATGGTGACTATCCTTTGTGACTATAGTGATGCATTGATTGCATCACACACAAATTGGAGTTGCCAATGAGGATTGCATAGTCAAGGCAAGGCCAATTCAAATTCATTTAGGTGTCTTCTTAAGCAGGGATTGTGCAGTCAAGGCAATTTTTCAGGTGGCGAGAAATTGGTGCATAGAGATGCAAATTTCTGCATGATAGTGTGTAATGAATCTACATTGTACTGAGAGCTTGATGTACTAAGATTTTTATGAGATTGTTACATGATCTCCATGATACATAATATATGATAGTTGGGGTTTTTAGCTTTAGGATTTCCCATTAAACAATTTTGTTATGTGCGATTGTTTTTATTTCTTCATGTGTTTTCAATTGAGTTTTAAATTTCTGCAAAAGATTAACAGTGGAAGGATTCTGTATTTAGCAAGAAGATAAATATTGTTAGATTAGGAGAACCTAGATATATACATGAATATGTTATATAATTTCTACAACATGTAGAGATTTTTGTTGAATTGGGACTTTCCTTTTGTGGGAAGAACCACTTCATTTCATGTATCTCAAGTTTTAATGATGATGTTGGACAACATGTGGTTGTCACTTGGAACTTCATTGAATATGAGGGATATCTAACTACACATTTGGATGTCACTCTAGAAATTCTAGAGAGGAAAATTTGGAGATGGGAATGCATAACATATTGTAGAAAATAGGGGGGCCATCCTTATGTGGATACCATTTGGACGAAGATAGATGGCTGGAGCATCTAATTTTTCATTTTCTTGAGGACAGGAAACATTTTTGTGGGGAAGACTGTAATATTCAAAATTTTCCATTTGTTTATTGGAATATTAGATTTATTACTTATCTTGCTTAACTAAGTACCCATAACCCCTTAAATGAATAAATCCACTCCTAAGAGTGTGAACATGATTAACTAGCTAATAGGTCTACATCATGGATTAGTGAAGAATCTTATTAATGAATCAAAGAGTGGGGATCAAACATCATTAATAAGAAAGAACATGGAGAGATGAAGGAGTCAAATAAGACCAAGAAGGAATAAAATTAAGATCATAGATCAATAAATGATGAGCTGATGGAGGAAGTGTTGCATTAGTGCACACATGATGGAGAGAGTGAATATTTAATTCAAATATCATGGAGATCATGGAGAGACAATGTAGTCTACATGGAGACCTATGTCCACATGTGAAATGCAGTTATGAGGTGGGCTAGGGCATGGGAGGGCTCATAATCTATATAATGAATATGAAGGCAACATTACAGGCAATATTTTGGTATTAATGATTTGAGATATGTTTAGATCTAGATTTTACATTTGAAATTTCTATGCACACTTATGTTGTTTAGCTAAATCCACAGTGGTGTTTACCATAGGGTGTTCCCGAGTAGGAATCCCACCCTTACCCATGGGGGACTTCAAGTGCCTACTTTTGGAAGGTTATTATGAGTTTCCATTCATCATCATGCATTGGTGCCACATTGTTCCTACTCTCTGCATCCCAAACATCTTCAGGAATTACGCATTCCTGCATTAGGGTTTGAAAGGAGGAGGTTGTCATTCACTATTTCAGCTGAGGAACTGGTGGAGGATTCATCCTTTCACCTAGAGCTTAAATATAATCCTTTCAGTGCTTCAGATCCATATCAGACATCAAGCCAAACATATCATACCTTCATGCCGTAGTAGTCCCATCAAGGATTGCACAGTCCAGTCCTGTAGATCCAAATGAGGAGGGAAGTTTCCAATACTTTAGTTGGAAATATAGTGAGGGATATTCCTCTCACTTTGTACTTAATGTTTCCATAATTCTTGAGCTGATCAGATATAGTTTGCAGCAGGCATCAGCCTCTCCCTCCCAGACAGTGCAAATTTTCCAATTGTTGTGTATGCAACAGTTGTCATCTTGAGAGGAGAAATAAGAAGCTAGATCTCAAGATTCTAGCTTATAGATCTGATGCAAGGATCAACCATCAAATCATAGACCTGATCTGTAACACATTATAGCCATCTCACATCAATTTTTTATTTAGATCTATATAACCCATCAGTCAAAGGATCAAACCCTAGCAGGGTGAGTTTATGATCTTCTTAGATCTGGATTTCCTTTCTGGCTTACCTTGGGTTCCCATCATAGTGCCCAAATCTGTAATATTGACATCATGAGAGCTACAGAGAACCATATATCTACGTTTTCATTTCAACTAGAAGTTTTAATATCATTATTAGTTGAAGGGACAACACAGTATACACCTTCCAGCAGCTCCAGTTATGCAGTGCCTGCTTTGGCATGATTTTAGGGTCATTCTAGGCCATTTATTTGGCTTGAGTGCTTCTATTTTATGCACTGTTGTATCTGTCATCCATCTCCACATAAAAAAATGGCTCACCTATTTTGGATATAGTTGTGTTGTTCATAAGTTATGTGTACATAATTTGTTGTTATAAATATTGTGTTTGTGTATTACTGCATTCTCCCTTTTGGGATATTATAGAATATACTCTCTTGGAATTGTAGAGGAATGGGGACTAGAAAGAGAATGGAAGAAATAAAATCATTAATCCAAAAATAAATACCAATTATCATGCTTCTTCAAGAAACCCAAATGAGGGAAGCTGAGATCCTCAACTGTCATAATAGAATATAGAGAAAATGTGAACTAGCTGCAGAAAGCTCCAAAGGTGCCCCTATATGATTATGCACGATTTTTCATCATGTGAAGATTAAACTGGTAATCATTCTAAAGAATACCCATTGAATAACAACAAATTTTAATACAATAGATTAAAATCAATGTTTTATGGTTCTAAATATATGTATACCAGATAGATACATAAAGTAACCCCCAAACAATCACATAGATACTCTTTAAGGGATATTTAGATTTCAACTTGGATATGGGAACCATGGCATGTTATTAAACATAAAGAGCCACATGATTTTTTAGTATGTATGGTTTTCTAATAATAATGTGTGTACATTCTAAGAATATGAATGTGCTATTAGAATTTGTGCATATTTTTGTAATGCATGTATCTCTAGAATTATTTTTAGAATAATATGGCTTTAGATTAATCTAGATTTATATTAATTGACCAAGTTAATAGTTTCGGCGAGCCTAGGGCTCAAGGCCATTTATGAGGGGCTACAAAAATATTCTTAGGGTTGTCTAGATTTGAGTTTGGTTTCCCTTTCATCCTAGAGATCAGACAAATACATGAAATGTGTTATGATTTTCTTAGGGTTTTTAGAAGTTACAAGTTTCTATGGTTTGTTTTTTTTATTTTCCTTCATCTCAAGTTCCATTGGCCTAACCCTCCTTCGAGGAACTGGTGGAGGGGAGCCTTACCCTGATGATGAAGGAAGGTCAAACTGATGTTGAGAATATTTGAATCCATTTGCAATGGTAAAATTTAGAGACAAAAGGGTATTTAGAATTTTAACACTGTAGATGGATTCAAAGACCCCTTTGTCTCTAAAGTTTAACTCTTCAGATGGATTCAAAGACCCCTTTAGTGAAATGACACACTTCAGTATCAAAATTGAAATTTTCCATTTCCAGAGTGAAAATAAAAAATTACTAACATAAATTACTAATTCATATACTTGTGGTACTTATTATTTGGTCATAGTTTTATTCTTGGAATATAGTATTCATTTATGTTAATCATTATTAACTACCGAGTCAGATATTTTAGTCTTGGACTAAATTAGTCATTTTAGTTAGTAGCTTTTAGTTTGGTCACTTATTATCTAGTCATATATTTTATCCCTAAACTAAATTAGTCGTTTAAGTTAGTCATTTTTAGTTTGGTCACTTAAAATTGCTCAAATTTCGTAGTAATTCACTTGAAATAATTGTGGTGATTAATGTGTTTAGCCACATAGTCACTAATTCCATCATTTTATAATCGTTCATGTTTCTTTATCATGATTTAAATCACTTATTTTCTCCACTTCCACACTTTGGATATTATTATACATGATGCATCTCGCTAGAACATCCTGCTGCAATACAACCCTCACTACATCCTTCAAAAAAGAGCTCATATGAACAAATATACTCTCCAATGTTTAAGTTGCAACCAAGATCCCCGCTCTAATACCACTTGTTAGAAACCTTAAGCACTACTAAGAGGGGGGGTGAATCAAGTAGTGTGACTTATGTCCCATTTATACCAGTTTTTACTTCTCTTTTAACAATAACTGATTCATTCATAAAATAAGACTAGCAACACATTTTTAGATCAAAAAATATGCATAAATAACATAATACCAACGAATATGTACCATGATATTAGAAATATATAAACCGTAAACCATAAAATCACATAAAAGTAGCACATCAACAATCACATCAAAGAACATAAAAGTAGCTAGGTGAAGTAGTATTTCAAGAATTATTATGAATTTATACTTTAAATTTGATAGTATTATATCATACGAACAAAACAATAACATGATAAATATCAGGCACATATGACACAAATATTTTTAAGGTGGAAACCTATAAAGGGAGAAAACCACCACACTTCATCTTCTCTTCTTTAATATTTCTTTACATATGTTTGTCAACACCCACGAGTAGAAGGAAACCACTCTATTTACATTTTCATCAGTGCACATCAACAGGAAGCACCCACTCTATTCACAGTTTCAATGGAACCCACCAGCAAGAAGCACGCACTCCCTGCATAATTTCTTAGCACCCACCAAAAGGAAGCATCCACTCCCTTCACAATTTCATTGGCATCAACCAATGAGAGGCATCTACCCAAAAAATAATTCGTACCTTCCTCGAATCCATTTTCATACCAATCCACTACCTATGAATTAAAAATTAAAAATATAATTTTCTCTACTCAAAAACACATACACTCCTCTTTCATCAATGACACATCATCAGTAACAATATATTTGTTATTATTAATCTTTTGTCATGTTGCATACATCCCTAAAACATAAGCTCTGGGAAATAGAGATCACAACCTATCTTGTATCATCAATATTCTAATTCTTAAACATTGGAGGAAGAAATGAACCAATTTTGAACCTCAACTAATAGCTTTGATCAACATATACTTTTCAATGTCAAGTAATCTTCTTGTAATAGGCATTTTCCACAAAAACCCTAGATTTCAAACCTTACATTTGTCTTGTGGAAAATGGATAATTTAACAATATAAGCATATTCCTAGAAACTATGGAGAAATAATACTCAAACCCTTTATCAAATTACAATTATGGTCATGATCGTCAAATTACTTTAGCCATTAACAATTTCATAAAGTGATAAACTATAAACCCTAGTAACAACAATAATTAAGTTCTGAATCCAAATAACAGTTCCCATGGTCTTCATCAACATAACAATAAATTATATCAAAAATAGTTCATAACCTCCTTAACATAGTAGTATCACAACAACAAGCATCATCATACCACACATTTCTAAAACAAACTTTGGACAACAATTAGCTATTTTCATCCTCTATTCATTATTTTCATCAATTTGTGAAGGAACTTCATCAATATTTTGATAGGAATCATTACTATATGTTTATAAAAGTATTAGTCATCTTAGAATGAAACCTAAAGAAAAAATTGAGGATTTTTCTAATAAATTCCTTCACTTATTTTGTGATTTTCCTGAAGAAGATAAGGATTCAGATTTATTTAAGAAAATTTTTGAACATTTGGTTCATATCTATTTGAATGATTATGAATCTAAACCCCCATATTCTTCTACTCTCCCAACATTTTTAAACTTTGGGACTCCTCCAATCTTATAAGAACAAACTGTTGTTCCTTTTTTTCTTTTTCCTTCTCCTTTTTCAGTACAAATTTGGGTGCATCCTTGTGATAATGATCATGTTAGGAAATCTACAAATAGAATTCCTAATCCATTTTCTCAACCTTCCCCCACTTTCCATGACTCAGATCCAATCGAGGAAACCTTGGAATGGTTCTTGGAGCCTAAGTTTAAGGCTAATCCCTTGGTTTCCCAAGGTGATATTGACACTCATAACTCTAGTCTTGAATCTAATTTGGATTCATGTCATCCTCTATATTCTCATTCTCATAACCGCTTCTCCCTTGATCCACTTGATGAGCCTCCTTTTGCAGATTCTCTAGATTGTTATAAGGTGAAAGGTAGTCACTCTTCATAGGTAGAGGAGTAAGAAGGTGAGGATTCTTTCGATATTCCTTCTCCTTTTCAAAATCCTAATGTCAAGATAATGTTTTCCCATCATTTTTTGATTTTGAATTTTGAAATGTTGGTGATGACTCAAATGAATTTAATTTTCTTAATGAGTTTGAAGTCTTGGAAAAGCATCATTCTCGTCATCCTGATTCTATTGTATGTGATGATTTATGCCTAGGTGTACCTTTTGATCTTTTGGTTTCTCAAGAAAAATTTGTTTCCAAAGATTTAGATCTTGAATATTTTTCATTCAAATAATATTTTCTCACTGAAGCTTCTCCCTCAACTCCTTGTTCCTTGCTTCATATATCTTATATGTATTTTCCCTTAGATATCCCGCAAAATAAGAAGAAATTTGAAGTTTCACATGGAATTGATTTCATCCAAGATGAAGGAGTAAGTAATCAACTTATCTAGTATTATTTCCATTCCTTGTCATTTCCAATTCTACATGAAGAAAATTATCCTATTCAGGTGACTCAATAAATCCATTCAATCTATTCATCCTTAGATGTGAAATAAAAATAACATTATGACCTATCTAATATGTCTATTGAAGATGTAACTTCTAACAAAATTAGTGATGTATATGGCTTCCATTTGGATTTCACTAATCTAGTTGAAATTATTGATGGTAGTTGTCCACACACCATGCATTACCTGATTTTATCTTCAAAATGAAATTCTATAATTATTGAAATTTTTGGGAATCATTAAGGATTCGAGACATTTCAAATTGCATTTATGGTTATGTTTGGTTCTTGCAACTTTGGTAAGATCCTCAAACTAAATCACATTTGGATTTTCTCACAAAATTATTTTCTTTTCATGGTTTCACTGAATTCATATTCCTTCTTGAAAGTTGTTTGTTATCTTGAATATAGATATTTCAACTTTCAAGAATTGGTTTCTAATTGGATTAAAGATTATGTTATAGTTAAATCTCTTGTATTAAACTTGGGTTTGGAGTGCATAAACAAAGCTATGATTTTGATCATTTTGAAGATTATCATTGGTCGAAGGATTCATGTTGATTAGATACTTTAGAAAGTGATAAGATCCTATTATTTCTTGTGAATGTCTTGATGTTAATCATTTTAATGTTGGAACAATATCTCCTGTTGAGTGTGATTCAATGCTTGAATTATTTGGTGAATCAAGTTCCTCTTTTCACCCACTACATGTTTATTGGTTTCATGTGTTTGCCATGCTAGCATTCCTTTTTTCCTTCAAAAATTGTGATGTTAACCACTAAGAAGGATATGGTTTTTTACACTCAAATTGTGAGGAATATTATTCCCTCATTTGAAGCATACTCATTTTTTTTCAAAATGATCTAACATTTTTGTCACTTAATCGAGAATATTATGCCTTAATCAACCCATATAATCATGGCTGTTTTTATAAGAACCATTATTTTATTGATCATTTTCCCACTAGTGTACCAATGATATTTTTCTTACATTAGTTAATATTCATGGTTTATCATCTCAAAATTTAGACACTTATCGAGTTTTTTAGGCACTTCAGCCTTCAATGATGGTTAAGTCAGGTCCTCACTATCTTGAAAAGCCATTTGAATACGATCAGATTCATTTTCCTTTACAATATTCTTATCCTAATCCCATGCCATTAATTTAAAATTTATCTTCTGAAGGATTTTACTATTTTCAAGAATACAATTATGAATTTCATGATCCAATCTATGATCATTCAGAAGCATCTTACTTAGTAATCTGATTTCTAAAATAAAGTTCTCATCTCTCTTGATGTGTGTTAAGTAAGATAATATAAGTATAGTTACATTCATAGGGACCCATCAAGTCTTTTTTTTTTAATATGGTTTTCATCGAGAAGGTAAGGTGGCAAGTTGGGTAAATTCAAGTGATATGACACATCTTTATTCCTTTAAGAAATACCTTCAATTTTTTTTGCAATATTTTGAAGCTTTTATATATTATATTGCACATTAACATATATCAGTTGTAATTTCTCTTATCTTTGTGTTTACGGGTTGGGACCAATTAAAGTGGATTCATTGGAAATATCATTACACTTAGCCCTTACCTTCTAGTCTGTTAGCTTAGGAGTAGTTTTAGTTGCATTTAGTTTCCTTTTTATTACATTCACCTTCTATCCTTCTCTCCATCTAGTCTTTGCATTTGTTTTTTTTAATACTTTGTATTAGATGATGTTGTTAGGTTCAATCTTCAATTGTTTTATCTCTTTTTTCTGCTTTTGGTTTTTTATGTCTTTTCTTTCCTGTCTGCTTAACAAGAATTTGCATGAAAGATGTTCCTTTGGGCTCAGAAGGAAATGTGGAAAAACTTGAAAAGTAAATTGTGATGGCGAGAAATATTTGGATTATGTGTTACCTATTCTCTACTACATAATACATATCTTTAAATTCAATGGTGTTTGAATGGAAAATATGATCCAATTAAACAGAAAACCTTCGGTCAAACTATAGAGCCTGTATCTATTCTAGAATCCGTATTCGTCAACTCGACACTATAAGTAAATAGTTTTTCTCTTGTTTATATAATAGAGTAGAGTGAGTGAAAAATAAATTAGTGAGAAAACCAATATCAGAGGTCTATATTACCTCCTCTAAAGGAAAAATCTATCCCACTCTCAGTAAGTCGGGATCCCTCTTCCACCTGTGAAATAATTAATTTCCTAAGAACATTTCTATAAATAAAATAATTAAACGATGAAAAAATAGAGATGCTTCTTGCTTAGAGAGGTGAAAAAAAACTTCATTGGTGTTCTATTTAGGCTTGTCAGAAGCGAAGTGATGCTTGTGTTCCTGTATTGACACCATCGAGGTATTGTACATGCCTTCTAGTAGCAGAGAAACGCCAAATATGAAAACTCATACTATGATTACCTTAAACTTGTAGTTATATATTACCCTTTATTATATCATAACAATTATGATATTGGAAATCCTTGATGTGCGTTTAACCAAGCAATGGAAAGGAAGGGATTGTATTTATGACCGGGTTGAGTGGGGAAGCTAAGGTAGTCCTCAATATGAATCAATACTTCATAAAACACTAAGACCTTTCACTTAGATAATTAAACCTAAATATAGAATATATAGTTATATTAGTGTGTCACCAAGTATTGACTCTATGATCGACACCCTCCAAAATTTTTCCTACACTTGAATTTTGGATCCTACTAAGGATCTTATAGTCTAGCACCCTATGGTCAATTGATGTTTTGTAAAGCATTAAATCCCTCCTTTCAAATTTATAACTTTCAAAGTCACTTTATCACACATGCATATTCTTTGTTGAACTAATGAGCGCACTTGATTTATGCAATATTAAACAAGCATAGAATCATACATAAAGATAGTTCATGTGCAATGTTCAACCAAATTCCACAGAGAGTGAACATTTTCATTGACACTCACCCTCACTTTGGTTGTGTTTGTACTTCCATTTCGGTGAGTTTTTGCAATTGTCACTTTTACATCCACAACAGTCACTTTTTCTTTCTTTCACTTTAATAAGTGTCAGTTTCATATTATCTTCACTCTAGTATGAGTCAATTTCAAGGTTAGTCCCATTTTGAAAGTGTCATCTTCATGCTTTTATCTTACTCAGTGAAATTTGTAAAGGTATTATTCGTCTTACTAGGTGATGAGAGTTCCTTATTCAAGAGCCTCATTCAAGTATAATTCCCCCCATAATTGTGCACTAAGAATTTTCTAAGGTCTCCTCCCTCTCACAGTTCATTATTACTTCCAAGGATAATTAGCCTAGACCTTTTCTGCCTCCCTCAGTGAAAATGAATTTCCAGATCAAAAATTAGCCAATGTTCTAGAGAGTACGACCTCCCAAGCCTAAGTTCACTTCGAAATAATTAAGTTCACTTCAAAACAACAAATCACACTTCAGAACAATGAACCAATATTTGGAAAAATGAAGAACACTTCGTAAAAAAAAATCATGCTTTAGAACAATGAAGGAATACTTTGGAATAAAGAAGTACACTTCAAAAAAGAAATGATCCTATGTCTCTTTAAAAGCGCATGATGCAGTCACGAAGCATGCAGCCTTAGGGTGCATGGTGCACTCCCAAAGCATGAGTCCTTCAACCTTCCCTCTTCCCTTAGGGAGTATGGTGCAGTCACAAAGCTTGAAGCCTTCATTTGACCACACTCCTTAGAATCTAGGAAGTGTGCCCTCCTAGTTCCTCTTGAGCATACACGTGCACTTGGAAGGCTTGAAGCCAAATCCCTTGCTCCTTCAATGTGCACCCTTGCACCCTCCTTTTTACCTTGAGCACACGAGCACACTTTGAACCAAATAATGATTCTTTGTCCCTTGAGTGCCCTATTCCCTTGAGTTCTCTCTCTCTCTCTCTCTCTCTCTCTCTCTCTCTCTCTCTCTCTCTATTGAGTGCATAAGTGCAACTTGAAGGCTTCTTGTGAGCCTTTACCTTTCCTTGCCTTTAGCGCAATAAAATTGCATTTCCATTATAGCTGATGTGTTGTCCTTGATGGAAACCTGATTAATAAGGTTGAATGTTGATTGGTACAGATGCTACATAGGCTATAAACAATGAATTTATAGTTTAGAGGAAGATGGATGTTGAAGGTGAACTTTGAGAAAGTATATGTGGATCTTATGTAGAAGGGTTGTGTACATAGGCAGGTCTTCTGAGTCAAATCCATGTACATAATATGAACCATGTTAATATGGATACTACAGGTATTGGCCCATAGTAATTGGAGCGATAATGGTTATTTGATATCGTCAAAGAATACCTATGACATTACCAAGGTTTCTACTTGAGGTATTGGTTAAGGAAAATATTTTATAAGGACATGGAGATCAAGGTGTTGTGTGTGCAAGTATATTATCTATCTATTTGTGATTTCATATGGAACAGGTGTGCATCGAGGAGAAAAGAGATGGTTCATATCTAATAAATATGAAAGTTTTGTGAAGAATAATGAGAATACTTGACTCACCTATTTATTCTTGTAATTTTAGATTCGTAGCTATGATGATGGTTTGAACTAAATATAGTGGTGTGTCGAGATGTTGGTCTAATAGATGTTGTGAATTGCAGTGAATGTTTGATACAATAATTGAATATTCAATTATTTTCTTCTAATTTGTTGCATGCATACAATGTTATGATTCAATAAAGTAGTGTATAAATTTTGCAATAATTTACTCAATATATTGAAATATATATGCGGGTGTCATGTGTTAGCACCTGATCTAGACCCTAGGTTGAAAAGGGCAAAATAGGGTAACAACTAAACCACGCTCAACCTTGTAGCTAGCCCTACAAGGATAGGAGAGGGCTCTCTCCGTGAAACGATATTCAATAAAGTGCAAATACAAAACTGATATTAGGCTAGGTATAATGATGGGAAATAATTTTAATAAATGAATGAATTTTCAAGGATGTGTGGGACAAAAAGGGATATTATTGAACTCGGGGATTAAATCTGGATACATGGTATTTCATGGGGCAAGGTAGGCAGGAAATTTTTTCAATTAAGGTTAAATAAGGATGAAATGGAAAGACTGATGAGGAGCTGAAAAGGGCACAATAAATGGATCCTTTTCAAACAGAAGAAAAACACAGACTATGAATGATTTCCCAAGTCAGAGCATATAACATGGATTCTAACTTTCTATCTTGAAAGCATTCAAAAGGAAATGTTTATGGATGAGAGGTGAAACATAGCAATTTACATATGAAACAAAGGAGAGAAACAAATGCTAAATCTCATACCACATGGATCCCACAAATTAGAGTTGCATCTCTTATTAATTCCCTGTCAAACTATACAATGGAGCGCAAAGCATTCTTCCACACTATTCCCCTACTGCTGAGTTACAGACTGCTTTACAAATGATTTACAATTACAATAAATAAGCTGAAATGTGGGAACATTGATCCACGAAAAGAGGGAGTTGTTTAACAACTCAGAACTGAAATCTGAATATGCAAAGAGAACCAACAATTTGCCTCTGAAAACAAGGAACAACAATCCATTTTGACCCTTTGAAAATTCGCTGTTATATTGTATGAAGGAAAAATAGGAAATCCAGAAAACAGATTTCCTATTTTGTTGTTGTTGTAAAATTTCTATTTTTAGTATAAGCTTCTCGACCTTTTGACTTTTCACTTTTCTTTCCATTATTTGTTTGATAAAACTGACATTTTAATAAAATGCTGTCGAAACAAAATGGAATGAAATTATGCTTTTGGTGAAGGGAAAATTTAATTTTGAATGGGAAAGGAGAAGTGAAAGGAGGTGGGGACCATATTATAATCGAAATCGCAAAGTCATGGAGGTGGGACATAATATAATATAAACCATTTTAATATAATAAGTGGCGGTGCCATCGCAATCAGCGATCGGAGGGATAGGGAGGATGTTGTTTAAAACATGACCAAAAATCTTCCGATGCGATTGGGAATGGGGAGCGAGGGGGGAAACCTTTGTAATAACGAAATAAAACAATATTTAGTTTAACAAAGGAAATATGCCTTTATATCATAAATGGGTGGAAGATGTATGGTGGGCCCGAGGGTCAATCAGAATCGAGACGTAAAAGGAACGGGGAGCGAAGCATATGAAGAAACGTCGATGTCGATTGGGGGAGGACCTTTGTATAAATAAAATAAAATGGAATTTGATTTAACAAAGGAAAGGCCTTTTGTTATGAATGGCGAGGGATAATGTGGTGGGACTGGGATATATGAATAATCCCAATTGGGATCGGGATCGAGAGCTTTGGGGCAGAATATAACATATAACGATTCTTCCGATACGATGGGAGAAATACTTTGTAAAACAAATTAAAATGACATTTTACATTTTACAAAGGGCAAGCCTTTGTATTATTTGAATGGGCGGAGAATATTAAATGCTGGGACCCAAAGTCCATCGGCATCGAAGGTTGGAAGAGGGTAGAGGGAGCAGTTTATATATGGAATCGCCAATTTCCTATGGCCCGATTGGCTATCGGCTATCAGATCGAATGGTGAGATCAACGGTCAAGATGTGGTCAAGGATTCACAATTGGCGGGTTTCCATCGAGGCTGAATTTAATCGAAGGGAATTGTTTTGAGATGCATCGATTGGGTATGGGCCGTTCGATCGAATGGAAAGATGGACAGCCGAAATATCATTGGGTGGGACCAATTGGGGAGACTTATATAATCACATCGGAGTTTTTGGCATGGGCCAATCAGAGCGCACTTGTTAAAATTTTTGATGCAATGGAAAGGGGAAGAGACTGCGGGATTTTATAATATGAAACTTAAACTTTGTTCTAAATTTTAGGGGGTTATGAAAAGGGGAAGTGGTTTATAACGGCGGGGATTATAATATATAGAAATTTTTAACACTTCATTATAAAGTTCTATGGTATGGAGGGGAAGTGGTTTTGTTATAAATCACATTTGTGTTTAAACAATTTTATAATGCGATTTTGTAAATCGGAAGGGGAAAAAGGGATTTTATAAGGAAAATATTAAACTTTGATAATATAAAGTTTAAGGGAAAAGGGGAAGGTTAGGGAATACGGGACTCTTTACTTCACTTAGGCATAAATTTCAATCTAGAAGTCAGTTTTGAGAGTGTAGTATACCGTTGGAAAGCTCTTTCCAGGCTCCTTCTGATGGATCTACTTGGAATATGATTTGGTGCTGAATATGTTGTGGAAAAATTCTCTGAATGCAGGGTGATGACTTCGTGGAGAAAACAGCTTCTGAATTGTGATTTATTACATATGCTGACATAAAATTACATAATGAATGATAATAAAGGAGAATTATCATGTTTTCAGCTCAAAAAATGGTTTTGAGGTGAAAATTACATCAAAATGAATAAAATATTTCTTTGATCTTCTCAGGTGCTGTGATTTTAAATTTATTGACTTCCTCATGACCTTGCTGATATTTATTGAAACTTGACTCATTAGTTTGACCATGGTGAGATCCTAGAACCTAATGAGGCCAACCCTATGACCTAATGATATGATTTTAAGAGAAAAAGAGTGACTCATGACTAAAGACCATAGAGAGGAGAATCAGCAAGTTTCACATGACGGAAAACTGATGAAAAATTACTACCATCAATGAATCCATGACCTAGCGGAATGGTGAAATTTATTGGTATGGGACTCCTAATATGCAAATGCAAATGAGAAATTTTGATCACTGATGGCAGTAATACTAAACTAACACTAACATCATGCATCGTAGTCATGTACATACGCTAATATGTTTTATGGATGTCGTGTATATTTTCTAGGGTTTGCAGTGCAGCTTTATGCTGATATTTGATGAGTTCTTCTCTCTTCATTCTTGTTTTTCACTGACATCTCTATCTTGATGATCTATGTCTCACAGTGTTGATTGCGATGAATACAAAATTGAATATTGATTGGTAGTGATGTTTTAGTGTCGGGATCTATGATAAATCTTATGATCTATTATTGATTCACGTATGGTCCAATGATTGATTATGTGTTATAGTAATTAATAATTGAGTGATAAATAGTTTTATATATATACGCAAGTGTGATACAAAGAAAGAATTTATATATGTAGGTTTTATTCAGAACTATTGGACATAGTACCACTTGAATGAAATATTTTGAGAAAAATGTTGTAGATCGAGGAGTAGAGCTCACAACACAGAGTTAAGTTAGAGTCTTAGAGGCTTTGGGGTGGGTCAAAGCCCTTTATTTTGTAAAATAATGAGAATATTTTGTATACGTTGAGCTTCATCCATGCTTTTCAGACCATGGTATTGTAAATGTAAAGACTATATAAGGAGCCTAAGATAGTCCTGAAGAGATATGTCATACTAGATAAGTGATGATAGAATGCACTTGGATGTAAGATTAGTTTGAGTTTGTGTTATGTGGTTTGGGTTAGAGAAGAGACTGCTACAGCTAATTTTGCAGAGACCTTAGGAATTCTACAACTGAGTGAGCATACCCCCGCAACTAAGTGTGCAAGATGGAACTGATTGTATTGGGAAAATCTGAGCATTAATGACAGATCCTCGAAGACAAATTTTTGTTTTGAGTTATATGTTTTCTTTACTTTTATTTTATGTTATTTGTGCTAATTAAGGATTCTAATCTATAATTTCATCATGAAGTCCTGTTTATGGTTATTTATGTTGTTTTATGCTTGTTAAAATAAGATCGTGCAGTATGCAGGTTCGTTCAATAGAAGTATTGAACCGCGACTGTAGAATTAATTGGTCTTTCCTAGGAAACTATTTCAAGTATTGAAAGGAATAAAATCCCTAGAGCCACACTCCATTGTCCCTTTGGATACAAAAACCTGGTTCTAGCATCCCCCTATTTTTCTTCAAGTGAGACTTTGGTTTGCGCAATAGATCATCGTTGAAAGGGTTAATAATTGTGGGTTTTCTTCGTTCGCGCAGCCATATATGAACCTGGGTCTAGGCCCCATCAAGAAAAAAAAATATTCCTTTCCCAAGATTGGGATATGACTGAGGGATATGTGGATGTGGCATATATCTAAGAATGAGATTCAAGATTGGGTATATATAAAATAATGTGAGTTTGTTGGGCAAGAAAACATAAATTCATGCCTATCTACTGAAAAGTGGTTGCAAACATATATCTTTAAAATCAGCATGAGACATCTTCTCATCATTTGTTAACAAGATGTATGACTGGTTATCCAGATTAGTTGAGAAAAAGACTTGTTTCAAGAACAATAACCCTACTATGTGGACTCCATATCTAATCAAGCAACTAAGGAAAATTGATAACAAGATCACAAGGGTTGTTGATTATTGGATTGATAGTATCCTTGGAGACTTTATTACTAAGTTCATGATCAATAGATATGTATCCTATAGTGAAGTTGAGTGAGTATTTTTCAAAGGCCGAGGAGGTAATTATTTGAACTCATTGATGCTTTGTATTAAGATTCAATTATGTGAAAAGGGTGTACTGCAGATGTACTCAGATTGATGTATGTAGGAGAGAAAAGTATAACTACACGACGAGCTAAGAGAATTAGCATAGATCATAATAATTACATAGATTCTGAGTACATTCCATTATTTGTGTTTGAAAGTGAAGAAGGAGAAAGCCACCTCACTACCCCTAGAAGTGTGTCGGTAAATTTAAATATCAGCAGGGAACCTTTTGAATTCCCAAACCTTCCACTCACATCATAGCCTATCCCTATTATGTTCCTCCACATCCACCTCCACCTCCCCAATTCACCATGGCTAAATCACCTAAGATGATTCTTTTCAAAGGAATAGATGATCCTGAGCAGTTCTGGTTTGTTGTAGAAGTGATATGGAGATCACATAATGTCAATAATGAGAATATGAAGAAATTGGAGTTTGTCACAATGCTGCAGGACAGAGCATTATCCTAGTATATGAAATACACCTCAACGAACCAAAATTACATGTCGGGTCAGACTAAGGTTGCGCTGAATGTTGAATTTAATAATCCGACATCGAAGCCCCATTGTATTACAGAGATCAAAGAGATCAAGGAAGTGGTCACTGAAACGGTCTGAGAAGTAGATGAAAGGTTTATGAAATTGCTAATTCAAGTCAACTTAGAGATCCCTGATGAGAAACAAAAGGAATAGTTTATTGCTGCATTGTTACCCCATATTAGATTTCCATTATTGTAGCAGAAGGTCACAACCCAAGCTGAAGCGCTAGAGATTGTGACAAAGTTAGAAGGTTCTTCAGTAGTAGATACTAGCACAGGGGTTCAGTAGATCCAAATGGAGTTGGAAAGATTACATATGGAATTCCAAGATTTAAATAAGGTAAAAGAAGTTCATGTAGAAGTTTGGTGCATAAAGTGCAAAGAAGAGGTCCACCATAAGGATCAATGTACTATTTTTAGAGATTACTTAGGCACCAGGATACCAATACCATTGAGGCCTTGGCCAAGTACTTGACCAAATGTGGGACTGAATGTATAGTGTATCTTATATAAAGTTTTAGGCCAGCACTCCATAGGCTATTGTCATCTATTGTAGAAGTACATTTGGTATCCAAAGCAATTGTTCTATAATTTCTTTAGTTTGATGGGACATGATGAAAAGAACTATTGAAGCTTTGATCTAATGATGAAAATTCCTAGAGCATACCAAGTGAAAGCCAAAGTTCGCGAAGATATAGATTCTCCAACAGTGTGTAGAGGTTTCCAAGGTCGAGCGCATGGTTGAGGAGGAGGCTTTAGATGAGGTCACATACATATCATATGCTATAAGTGTGGTTAGCCTGGAAATTTTTCTAGATATTTTGATAATCCCGCTACTGCATCGTGTATTTATTGTCGTGAATCTGATGACTAGATAGAGGATTTTCCTAAATTTTTAGCTAGAATGAGGGAAAAGAACAATCAACAACTTTCCCAGCATATACGAATGATAAGAGTTGAACTGCGTGAAGACGATCTAAGTGTCAATGTAGTGACACAAAGTGGTATAAATATGGGAGAATATAAACCAGAAGGAAAGAATCATATGGAGGATACATGGGTTCGAAAAGATAGAGACAAGAATAATGGGTTCGATATACAAGTTGAAAGAGCAACCTTCATGGATGTGAAGAAGAATTTTATGAGTCCTTGATCTTCAACATCAACAACACAGAGATAGTTGATTCCATTTAAGAATAAACCCAAGGATATTACTGAATCACAAGAGGTTGATCCATCCATTCTGACATATTTCTTGCAGACATGTATGAATTTTCCCAGGGATCATAAAGTTGTGGGAGGATTGGAGGAACTGATTGACAAATGCGCTAGTAAATAAGGCCCACAACTAGAACATCGTGCATTGCATAAGGTATAAAAACAAAATAAAATAAATAGAAGATAAATGTGGCTAACTTCACAGATCGAAGACTATGAAATGGACCAAGTAATCCTTGGATGAGATGCAAATGTATTGCCAAAATAGACATGGGAATGGATGGGGAGACCTAAGTTGCAATGGTCACCGATTCAGCCAAGGATGGAAAATCAACAAAAAATCATTCCTATGTGTTGACTGCATGGAATCAACATAGATATTGATTGTGCAAGTGTAGTGTCTAACTTTGAAGTTATTGAGGTTATTGATGAGAAAAATATGTATCGTGCATTTCTTGGGTTTGATTGGGCTTATGACATGGATGATATAATTAACCTAAAAAAAAAACTAATGGTGTTTGAAAATAATAGTACAATCGTCTCTGTGCCTTTGGACCCCTCTGAAGGACCGCCATACACTGAACCAGTCCAGCATGAATATGGTGATGCTGGTATTAATCAGATCTATAAGATCATTACGTGGCATGAAGATTGAATTAATCCTACCGCTGATGGAATAATAAGTTTGGATTGCGATATTGTGTGTGTTTCTAACTCCAATGAGGAATTGGAAGATTGGTAGAACTTCTTTCATGAGGTATTTACTAAACGGTGTAACATTGTTACCAAAGTGCTTTGGCACGTCACATCTAAGGTATGTGACTTTCCTTTTTATGATATAACTGGGAATGTTTTTTATTTTTTGAATAGTTTTAGTAGAAGGTTCCCGAATAAAAACAATATGAAGCTTTGGAATTTTTCTTGAGGTCAACTCCAGCTAGATGATGGGGCATGAAAAGAGAAAACTTAGGAGGATGGAAGGAATTTTACAGACTGTTAAGGCTCAGGTTTGGTCATGTAGACACTACGATCAGGTAGAAGTACAATTGTAAAGATGATCCTCGTGAGAATTAATCTCATTGGACTATAGCGTGGGGTGAAGAACCTCAACCTGACTGGGTGCATATATTCTTTCACACCTTGGATATGATACCTCAGCAGTGGTATCTTGAAAGGTAGTTGCACCATGGCACCACATATTGGTATGAAATGACGAAAGGTTTATTATTGACTTATAACTTTGCTAATGGATGGGATTTTATTAATGATGTTCTTCAAGAAGTCAAAGCAGGAGTATTCTGAATTACCACTGAGCCAAGGGAATTGGTACAACTCGATTGGGTTGTGCGGTTGGAACAAGCACGATAATGTTACAGTCTGACTATGGAAGAAGGTAAGAATGATCTGTGTAATGTAAATATTCCTTAGTCAAAAGCACAATGGGAAGTTGTAGGTCCTGAAGCAGTGATGCCAAACATAGCACAATTTGTCAAGACTCGGTAAGTCAGCATAGGCTTAGAAAAAAATCCCATGATCTTGAATATTGGGGACTATTGAGATCATGACACAGTGATCAAGGTCACTAAATTATTGGGGCATATTGTATGAAAATAGGGGTTTATGGTAGACCCTGTGAATATCACTGTGGTTTCCAATCTGGAGCCACTGTCAAATGTGAAGTAGCTGCGCACGACACTTGGGAATATAGGTTATTATAGGAAGTTTATCAAGGCCTACAGATAGATAACTATGTCTATAGAAAACCTATTGAATAAATATTTCAAGTTATTTTGGGATGATGATTGTCATAAGAGCCTTGATTTGTTGAAGGAAAAGATGGTAACTACACCTATTCTAGTATTTCCAGACTCGAAGAAGGAATTTCATGTACATTTTGATGCGTCTTGCATACATTTGTGGTGAAGAGGATTAAAAATTATAACACAGAGAAAATTTAACTAATTTAAAATCACACTCAAAAACATGATTTTCTAAAAAGATTACATTACTATCTATTTAGAGGCAAGAAGACTCTCAAATATCTTCAAGAGAAACTTCCTCCTATATATTTTTAGGAAGTTGAGAGCTATTCTCTCAGCTTTAGGATTCTATCCTAACTTCCCTGTCTCCTAATTAATTCTAAAATGACTCACTAATTTTAGAAACTCCTATATTATTTAATTAAATAATTACATAAAAATTAAACATGAGTTGCTTGTGCATCATAATACCGAGGAAGAAAAAAATGCAATCATATGTTTTTCTCCTGAAGTTATTTAATTTTGGTACCATATTTTGAAACCTCTATTGTTGTCATCCAAGTAGCATCTTTCATTGGTCGATTCTTCCATTTGACAAACTATTGAATATACTCTTATTTTTTTCTTCTCCTTTTGGCCACTCTTTGATTTATGATGGGTTCAATTTTCTTTTTCCGTGTTGAAGGTAGTTGTCTCTCCCATTGAAATTTGTCGTTAACACGTGCATGGATTTTGTAATTTTTATGAATTAGATAATGTATCCATTTTTTTAGAGTTTTTATGATAGCATAATTTTTTTTATCATAAGAATATTAATTTTTCTTAGCCTCATTAAGTTTTTCACTAAAGTATGCAACTGGTTTTCCTTCTTGACGTAAGACAACTCCTTTAAAATTCCTCTTGGAATAGGCCAATTTATTATTTCCTTCACTTTTTCTTGATCCATCTTTAAGCCTTCTCTTGAAATTAAAAAACCCTAGTACAATAGTTCTGATTGTGATTTTGTTGATTGGTCAAGAATATGTGCACATTCTCCAGCCACCATCCTTCTTTGGAGTTAACAATGTTTGAACAATACAAAGACTTAAACTTTCTTTAATGAGGCCTTTGTCAATAAATTCCTACACTTGATTTTTAATCTTTTCATTATCCTTTGGAGTCATTATGTAAGCTTCTTCTTTTGGAAGGCTAGCACTTGGAATGAGATCAATATGATTGATGATACTTCTAATGGGAGGCAATTCATCAGGGAAGTCATCCACTACAATATCAATAAATCCATTCAACATGTTTTTAATTTCTTTTGGAAGATCATTCAAATTTGTGATTCTTAGCACTACCTTTGGCTTACCAATCAAGGTGAAATTTATCTCCTTGTGCTTGAGTTCTTGAACGAATTATTTCCCACTAATTAACATTGGCTTCAATTTGGCTTATTCTGGTGTTTTTTCATCCTTCAAAGGAAAAAGTACCTTCTTTTCACCATCCTTTTAACAAGTGTGGGTGTTGTTCCTTCCATCATGCTTTGATTTACTGTCATATTTCCATGGTATTCCAAGAAACATATGACACATATCCATAGGCATAACATCACAAAGAAATTTATCCTTATAACATCCTATTTGAAAATCCACTTCACATTGCTCATTAACTAATATCTGATGTCCCTTTTGTAGCCATGAAACTTTGTATGGAGTAGGATGTTTAGTTTTCTTTAAATTAAAAATTTCTACCATTTTTTTGGATACTAAATTATCAGTACTCCCACTATCAATAATGACTTTACAACACTTTCCTCCTGATTTAAAGATAGTTTTGAACAAATTTTTTCTTTGTCTCGGTTCCTTTACTTCTTCAACAAACTATAATATTGTTCCTTTCATTATCAAAGATTCACCAGTTTCAGGTGCATTTTCATGTGTAGAGGATTGTACACTTTCTCTAGTAGTTTGGGTTATATGTGTGCTTCCTTGATTAGAAAATATTTATGGACATTCATTAGCATTATTACCAACTTTGTTACATATATAACATCTTACCATACAAGATCGACCTATACCTCTTGGATATGGTCTTCGTCCTTTGAAATATCCTCTTGATGATTATGCCTATTGTCAACTAGTGCCTTCTTCTCTTTGAAATATTGCACTAAAACTTCCTCTGTGTGATTTTCCTTGGCGTGATGATCTACTGTTGAATTATCCTCTTCCTCTTTGACTCTACTACCGTGCCTATATTTTTTCAATATTAAAGGCTATATGGTAAGCTTCTTCAATATTTTTTAGATATAAAACATTCAATTCATATTGTATTTCAAATCTCAATCCATTAATATACCTCGATAGATTTTTTTCATCTACTTCTGCATGACCAGATATTACACTCAATCTATAAATCTCTTATGTATATTCTTTTACAGACATAAATTTCTACTTGATATTTTGCATTTGGAGAAAAAAATTTAACTAATAATCTCGAGGAAGAAATTTACCTTTTAGCTTAGCCACCATTTGATCCCAACTAGTGATCTTCCATTTTTTTTTAATTTCTCCTTTTAGCTTGCACACTATCCCACCATAGAGCATCATGTCCCTTTAATTTGGTCACCGTGAACTTGAATTTCTTCTCGTCAACTACATTTTCGTAATTGAAATATTTATCCATGGTGCTGATCCAATCGATCAATTCTTCGGGGTTGAAATTTCCTTCATACATAGGCACATCCAATGTTGGCTTCGTACTTATTCTTGTGATCATCTTGAATATTTTCTCTTCTGTATTTTCTTCTGCAGCTTGTTCTTATGATCTTTAATCTTTTGCTTCATTGACATCACCAATATTGACATCTCTTTGATGTGTTGTCTCCAATGCATACAATATGGTTCTAATATCATAATATGTTTTACCTCATGAAGAAAGACTTGATTTTCAATTGGTTTTCCTCGACCAATTCCAGCTCCTTTGGCTCCTCTAACTCTATGTCCCATATTTATTTTTATTTTTCTTAATTAAAATAAGCAAAATAACTCTTTAATCCTTTTCTCAAGAATCTTCTCAAAAATAACCAAAATACCTCCCTGGAATGAATACTTTTACAAATTCAAAATATTACATTTAGATCCACCTTTGTTTTTATATACATCCTTATTACCACTTTATATTTCAGAATAATATATTATGACCCACGTTACATTTTAAAGACTGACTCTTTTTATTTTTTAATGACCCACGCTATATATAAAATTTTCTTATTTTCTATTTATGATCCACTTTATTTGATAAATCACTTCATGAATTCAAAAATAAATTATGGAATATATTGAAGCATACTGAAAAAAACATTCTTTTTTCTTCTTCCCATGCTTGCGCAAGTGATTCAACAACATTCAAATATTTTTCCAGAATGTATTTTCCAGGATCCTCATGTCGCTCTGCAACCACATGTAAACTACAATCAGACTGTAGACTCTGTGTCATTGAAATGAAAACATATTTCAGGAAACATTGTTGCTGGTCTCCCTTATTCCTTCTACTGAAACGCTCAGAATCTTCAAAAATTCTCAACTCCAAATATCATAGTTTCGTAGGAAATTTTAAATTCTAATAAATTATCAGCTCAAGAAATTCTCAGCTCATATAAACGTTTGAGCCTTGTCAAGGTGCTCCTCAAAAATTTCCATCACACAGAGCTCAAATTTTCACTTCGTATTAAATTAATATGCACATTAAAACACACCACGAATATAACGTAACTGTATACCTTCTCTTACCAAAAATGTTGTGCAACTCCTCCTTCGGAGATGATGGTGCTTGACAACAACTTTCATTGATGATGTTGTAAATGTGATAGCTGAGACTCAAGCCTTGTATAAAACTTTCAATTTTGCTTTAATTTCTCATCCATACTTTGTATGCATGTGGCTCCTCAACACAGTCAAACTTACCCTAAGTTTCTGACACACCAAACTTAATACATAAATATATCACACACTCATTCTAACCTTGTGCTATGATACCAAAAATGGTGCAGAGGATTACCAACTGAAACATAGAGAAAATTTAATTAATTTAAAATCACACTCCAAACATGATTTACCCAAAATATTACATGACTATTTATTTAGAAGAGAGAAGTCACTCAAATCTCTTCAAGAGAAAATTTGTCCTAGATATTTGGAGGAAGTTGAGAACTATCCTCTCAACTTTAGGATTCTATCCTAACTTACCTATCTCCTAATTAATTCTAAATTGACTCACTAATTCTAGAAACTCCTAGATTCTTTAATTAAATAATTACATAAAAATTAAACATGAGATTCTCCTGCATCACTTTGGGAGTTGTCTTAGCGCAACCAGGAGAAGTCAATCTAGATAACCTTGTTTCTTTTGCAAGAATTAATTTTTCTTAGGTGGAACGAAACTACTCCACCATAGAGCATGAAGGATTTTCCATGGTATATCCGCTATAAAAATTTAGAAACTATTTATTAGGTGCGCACCTCAAAATTTTCATGGATAACTCTACTTTGAAACACCTGGTCAACAAGCATGTGTTGGGGGCGAAGATTTTCTAATGGCTATTGTTGTTCCAAGAGTATGATTTAAAAGAAATTTTCAAGACCAAACCTTTAAATATCAGACCTGATCACTTGTCTAGGATCGAAACAGGTGAAGAGCCGATGAATATTGAGGAAGGATTTACTGATGTGTAGTTATTCGCTATTCAGGTTGCAGATGAAAACTTTCTAGATATCATTCAGTTTCTTACTACGGGCATTGAACCTACAAAATACACTAAGAAGTAGAAGAAATAGTTGGTAGTAAAGGCAAAAAATTTACTATGATTGGAGGAAATTTATAAAAAATGGTGGCTAATGAGATTTTGGTTGAAGCACATGATGTAGTTGCTGGAGGTCACTACGCAGGAAAGGACACTGCAAAGAAGATTCTACGATCTGGATTTTGGTGGCCTATGGTGCATAAGGATTCAAATGAATATTGTAGTGCTTGCAATTTTTTTTCGAGGATTGGTAGACCTTTCTGAAGGGAAGCAATGGTACTGCACCGTCAAGTTACTTTTCAGGAGCTTGATAAATGGAAAAATAATTTCATGTGCCCGATTGATCCACATGGGAAGAAAATAGGTGGGTGATACATTATTACGATGATAGATTACCTCACTCTATGGGCCGAGGCACAACTAGTGAAAAATTATAGTGCAAATACAACAAAGAATTTTATTTTTTAACATATTTTGTCAAGGTTTGGTTAACTGAAGATATTGATGAGCGATAGATGTACACATTACTTGAATAACACTATTGAAGCATTGACCATCGAATTCATAATACATCACTAGAAGATCATGCCATATCACCCACAAGAAAATGGAATGGTTGAGGTATTTAACAAAATTCTGGAGAATTCTTTGACAAAGGTGCGCAACGTCAAGAGGGATGACTGGGATGTGCACATTCCTACAGTTTTATGGGCCTACGGGAGTACCTGTAAGAATTTGATAGGTCAGACATCGTTTAAATTAGTGTATGGATAGGAATATGTGATGATAATGGAGTACATTGTGCCTAGTCTCTACATTTCAATAGTTACTGATATGTAGGATAACAATATTATGGGGCAAATATTAGAGCAACTATTCACGTTGGACGACGATAGCTTCATCATTGGGTTTTACCAATAGGTTGAGAAGGAGAGGGAAAAATCATCGCTTGAAAGACATATTAAGAAAAATATTTTCAAAGAGGGGGAGTTAATTCTTTTATATGATAGCAAATTCGTGAAGTTCCTAGGTAAGATACAAATGCATTGGTTAGGCCCTTACATTTTCAAGTATGTTTGGAAAGGGGGCACAGTTCGGCTAAAATATCTAATGGATAATTATTCCATGGACATATCAATGGCAGCAATTTGAAGTTGTACTGAGATGACTCCATCCCTAGAGGTTCGCAGTGACTATATGGTCGACGAAGAGTCTTAATTCTCCACATAGTTGAAAGAGATCATGTGAATATAAACGATTACCATTAAGGGTGGGTTCGTTGTAGTTATACCACTACGCAGTATGTGAGAAGATGGTGAAGCTGGAGGAAATTTTTTCGAGGGATTCATGACTTCATTGAAGGGATGAGTCTGATGAATTTCATCCAAAAAGTAATTGTTCGAATAAGAACAATTGATTTGACAAGGACTTGGATGTTAAAAGGAGTAGGAGGGATCTTTTTAATGAGAATATATGGGTGGATTTGCTACCAAATCTACATTTATGAGGCATATCTAAAAGATATCATGGATTTTGAATTTAATATTTTCTATAAGTTAGGCATCTCGATCCAAATTCAAACACTTTTCACTCTAAGTCTTAGAATTGATATTTTGTGCCTACAAGAGCCGCGATCGATGTGTTGTATGTCGAAATAAAACTTTTAAGCGTTTAGAGACAGATTGATCGGAGAAGGGGTAGCGTACAGAATCTAGAAAGGTTTAGAACACAAAATGATGACCACAACACTAGCCAATGTCACAGGGCCGAGGTCGCCCAGGAAGTAGACCACTGCGAGCGTGGCTCTATCCAAAAATTTTAAGAATTTGGTACCAAGAACATCGCCCTGGAAGAAAATTCCAAAGGAGAAAAGGACTGGGGCAATGCAATATTGGTAGAAGTAGGTTGTTGAGATAGAAGAGACAGAAAAAGAAGAAATTGCGCCAAGAGGAATAGTAGAAATTGATGTGGAGGAGGTGGAACCTATCTCTAGGTTGCCCCCATATATTCTGACATGCAATTCGACAGCTACGAAGCCTAAAAAAGATCCAGACACTGGAAAATACAATATTTTTACACCATTGCTGCCAAAAAAATTACTTGTTGAGGTGGACTTGTTGGGAAAGGTACCTCAATTGCGGATGGAGGACTAGTATTTTAATGACTGCAAAAAATACCCCCATTTTATCACAAGTCGCTATTTTCGCTCCACCTACTATAAAGCTACCAGAGTAAAAAAATTAGAACCAATGAAGCCGGTGGATGGTATCAAAGATGCAGGGTTTCTGAAGATTTTATATTTTCTGCACTTTTGGCAAAGCATCATCAACATAATTTGTGTGTGGCAATTGTTGGCCCTGGGGTACGATGACTGCTTATGGTTGGGAAAGAGGATCCCTATTGACGCGATGTTGATAAGGAACATCATGACACTTCCTTGTCTCGTCTTGGATGCCACATCAGCATTTGTGGGCAAGGACTAGGAAAAGGAGCTAACAGACCAGATGAAGCAAGATTATGGTATGATGAAGGGAAGAAAAGGTTACTCGATTAACTCCACCAATGATAGGTCTGTGCACTTTTCCACACACATTTTGGCAGGAAAAATCATGTAGAAGTGTCGTGTAGAGGAGTTGTAATGTTCCCAAATGGGAAAAGTAGGAATATAGTGAAAAATGTTGGAACAATATTGCAGATTATAATTTGAAAAGAAAGAGGCCAATATGGAGACCTTTCATATGTTATTATAGCAGAAAAATGTACATAACAAATGGGCCATAAGATGCATAACAAGAAATGCAAGCCTCCAATGAAAAAAAATCCTTCAATATGAGATGTTGCAACTACGTAGAAAAGTTGGAAGACCCTTACAACGTTATTTTATTAACTCTGGTACAGGAGATTATTATATATTAGATCTAGGGCTGATATGTGCCTCAAAAGATAGATCTATATCGGATCTGAGCACTATACAAGCTCCTCTAAAGAACCCCTCAAGAGTTTTCAGCAAAACACCAAGTACAAGTTGTAGATATGAGATCTAAGACTGCAGATCTACTGAAAAATATATATCTAGAAAGTGTGGCTGATATGACATGATCAATACAATAGCCTCCTCAAATAGATCCTCAAAGTGAAAGGCAGATCCCATTCACTTGAAAATCAACTCTCCAAATGGTTTTCCAAAGCACCTTGCAACTCGTCCTACAAAAATAATGCAGATCTGGAAGTAAACTGCACTGTAGGGATGAGTAACCAAGTTGGCCTAATGCCCAAATCTGAAAATAAGCTCAGTGGCCTTCAATATTGTCCTCCCAATGGAAAGGAATCCTCCTCCACTGGAAATAAGTAATGAGATGGCCTAGATCTAGAGATCTAATCACCACTTATTGCAACCTACAAAAACAACGAAACCCTCAACAGGATTTGCGTTGTAGTTGAAAGAAGAATCTTGGCCTTAAGCCTGATAGTGGACAATTTAGTACAATCTCTTCTAAGGGGCCTCTCAAGGTAAGAGGTGGGATTCATGATCAGGAACACCCTGTGCTAAACAACACTCTATCTTAGCTAAACAACAAGAGAAAGATATATGTCTAAACAGAGCATATATTCAGAAATATAATAGACATCAACATCAACATAATGAACAATGGTTTCCATCCTCTTCCTTAAATAAGATATGAGCTTGAAAACCCTAAGCCCCATCCAAAAATGTCACTACTTTCATACAAATCATCTCCATCTAAAATTGTGTTGTCCCTCATTGATGACCACTCCTCCATGAAAACACTGTTGATTTGGTCAAGGTTGACCCAATCAAAGTGATCCAGCCCCTTTTCACACCAACGGTGCTTAATTACACTGCCAAGATTTATCTCTTTCACATTTGACATTGATTTATTCATTATTAAAGAGAATTATGGACCTCATTTTTCCTCTTATTCATCAAAAGAGGAAGTAAAACAAAATTTAATATTCCAACTATCTCATGGCTAATTTAGGAATATTACAATCCTCCCCTCCCAAGTGTTGCTTGCCCCCAAGGAACTGTAAGGACAAAACTGAAAATGTGTGGAGCCTTTATTCCCATATGGAGCTCCAATCTCCAAGTTATCATCCATACAAAATGAATCACCCTCTAGAGTGGCAATTCATAGTGAAAATCCTCCCATCTACTCAAGAGAGGCACCTCCCAGGTGCTCAAGTTACCCAAATGGCTCATCCGATAAGGAAAAAGGAGACCTAATGTAGAAATAATGGATGGTCCAATGCTTTCCCAAACATATGAAACTTAAGAACCATGGAGAATATTTCTCCCAAAGGACACATCCACTCCTCCCATCCTCCCTTCAATCATTCCCATAAAAATAATAATTTCATCATCAATGTAAGGGATCAAAACCAAGTACATACAAACAAAAATATGTAAAAATGGAGGTGGGTCATAGTCCCACATGTGGAACCAGCGCAGTATATCTCCCGACTGCATTAGATAATGATATGGCAAGTGGTTTCCCTGCCACATACTTTCTTCCCTATTCATCTCACCTTGGGTGAAAGTGTGAGATATATTTAGTGCTTTTGGAATGCACCCACAATGATACAATATCTCCCTTTGTCCTCCAAGGGAGTGGCCATGTTCAGAAATGTTTGTGGCCCAAAGTTGGCCATGAAGTTTATATGGAATAATAATCCTTTTTGGAGCTATGTCCTACATATAAATGGTAAAATAATACAAGTAATAATCTAATGAATCATTATCTACACAAGCATATTCTTCACCAAAATTTCTCCTCATACAAATGGAGTGGTGCATAGATGTATCCCCTCTCATTCCAAAAGAGGAAAGAGGTGGATGAAATAACTCCTTCATAGAGTCATGTCCAACTCCACATGGCTCATGCATCTTTGAAAATGTTGATATAGTTCCTCTTCAAAGCCCTTCCAAGTGTCGCTTTCCATGATAGTGTTGTAGGCCTTCATGGAATAAGTATGGCTGAAAAAAAACCCTTCATAGGCCCTTTGTAGCAACTTCTCCTTGAGATTGGAGGCTCTAGATAAGAATATGCTACCATGATAATAGATGAATTCATCTTGGACTGAATAGCCCTTCTCATGTAGTTGGTCATCAAGTATCATGCATGTGAAAATATCCTTTGAATAATCCACCAACAACTGGGATTTCCAATATGGATCAATATTCCATAGTGACAGCGCTGATGATCTATCATAAAGAATATTTTTCATATGGTTGGCCTTCTCCTTGACATCTCCCATGCCAAAGGTATATGTTCGAAGGTTGCTATCCTTCCCTTGTTTCTCCTCCCACAACACAGAATATGAAATGAACGTGGATGATGAAAATTTTGGGAGAATGTATTCCTCCTCCTAGAGTTTACCCAAGACTCTTAGCACTATATCATGGCCCCTCAATGCTCTTTCATGAGCCAAATATATCAATGTTGCATCATGTTGAGAGAATTATTTGTTTATTTCCCAATCAGGGGGTCTCCCTGGTGGAATTCCACCATGTAATGAAACATCAAGGCTTAGAGTAGGTTGTATATGTGAGTGGACTGATTTGTCCCTTCTTTCACTCCACAAATCATCCCCCTGCTTTTGTGCATAAACCTCCTGAAAAGGATGGGTGTGTATGTTCCCAATCACTTGATGCTGGCCCTCCTCATCTTCTCCTACTTCCTACAAGATCTCACAGTCTAAGGTATTTTCTTCAAATGTAGTCAACCCATGTACACCCAACATTTCCTTGGTGACAAAAGTCTTGATCACAAAGGAATGATCTATCATAGTTTTTGTCCTCAATATTGAATTCAATGTTGGAACACACTTCCTCCATTGTTTTGTCTCATTTCCTATCAACATAGACACATGCTTCTCATGTTCTTCATATGTAAGATCCTTTGGAACGTTTTGCAAATCTTCAAGGGGTTCCTCTAGTTGAAGCATTTGCTTCATCTCCATCTCCAAATAGAAGTAGATCTCCTCCTGTTGTCACAGAATTGGAGAATATTTCTAGCTCTTCCTCTTCATTCTTCTAATCAATGGAGAATGCCTCATCATTAAGAGATCCTTTGTCTTGATCTCCTCTTGAAAAAGGAGTCCTCATGTCTAGGGATAGTTTTTGTTAGGATATTCCGACACATATGAAATAGTTAAGAATAACTTAGTCTAGTGTAGATTTAGGTAAAGTGTGTTTCCTTACCGTGTATATTTGTAACTTATAATCTGATTGTCACAATTTGTAGTTATCCTATGGTTATCTCTCACCTCAGTATTAACGGCACTTGATCCGTGGCTTAACACCCGATTGGTCCATTGTCTCTATTTAAATATCATGGAGGGTTATTTGTCCAGTAACCGTTTATGAGAGAAACATATGTAACTTTTCTTTTTATATTAGTAAATTCCCTAAAGTGGCCGCGTTGGCTCAGGGCATGGACTGTTTCCCTCTTTGAGGGTTTTAACCACGTGATTATATTGGTGTACTGATTTGTGATCTATTTGTGAGCGGTGACCTTTGGTTCTTGATCTATGGAACTTAGCCTATAAATTCCTACATGGTATCAGAGCTATTTTGAGGGCCGCGTCCATTGTTGATCAAAATTCGAAGCCAGTTTGACTGCATGCGAATGCCATTTTGTAGATATACTATTTTTGAACACTTTTGGGCTTGGAGAACTGCTCGGTTGTGTCCGGAGTGGCTATTGTAGTGAGGAATTCCTTTTGTTTCATACGAAAAGGTTTCTGACTACCCAATTTATGTCAGTTTAGATCTGGAGGTATAAAGCATTTAATTTGCAGTTATATTTATTAATAATCCTTCTTATTTCGGTTTATTTCTATTTATTTTCGATAGTAAGGTTTTATTTATTTGCCGGATCTATACCCTCTTCTCTGTGTATTCTATTTTTTGTGTGCTCCCTGTGATCTCAGCAAATCAGAAATAGGAAAAAGAGATTTTTTTTTGCTACCTATCCTCTTTCCCCATGTCTTTGTGCGATCTCGAGAAATTAGAAATAGTGAAAAAAGTGATAGTTGCCGGTAAGGCTAATCGAAAATCTAACATTTTGCCGCAAGGCTTTGCATTTCATTTTTTTTTCTCGTTTTTTGTGTTTTTTTGCGCCAGAAAATGCGCACGCGGAAGAGTTAAAAAAAAAAAAACAAAACAAAAAACCCTTCCTCCTTTCATACAATAACATGATCCTTTTACAATCTCACTTGGTGAGGGGCTAGTTTATGAGAATAGAGGTCGTGGGTTCAAGTCTCCTTCTCAAGCTTCTTTTGTAAAAAGTTTTTGTTCAAAGGGCTGGAATTTTTTTTTTAAAAAGCCGCACTTCATCCCGTTCCCGTAACTATTCGGGATCTACAACTCAGATTTTTCAAAAGGCATAACTTCTTCATCCAAAAGCTGTTTTTTGAGCCGTTTTTTTTTTAAATGGCCTAATTTTTCAAGAGATTTCCATTGGAGCAGTTATTTTCAGTTTTTCTCAGCTTCATTTTAAAAAAAAATTGGAAATTGCATGTCCAGTTATTCTTAACAACACCAATTATTTCCAATGGCTACCTCACATGGTAGATATACTTAGAGGGAAAGAGCTTTATAGAATAGCCACAGGTCAAGAAACTAAACCTTCCAATGATGATAAAGTTTCTAAATGGGAAAATAAACAAGATCAAGCACGAGGGTTGATAGGAATGTCCATTGCTCAAGATCTTTGATTTCACATCCTTGACATTGAGACCCCTGATAAAGCCCTAGAAAAGCTAAATAATGTTTTTGGCATTCAAAATAAAATCAAGGCCCACTATCTTGAAAATAAATTGCTTACTTTAGACCCTAATAATTTCTCCTCGATTGAAGATTTTTTGTCCAAATTCAAGACCCTTAGACTCCTTTCAGAAGGTTGTAAGGTAAAAGAGGAAGATGGTAGCCTCATATATTGCATTCTTGCTAAGCATGGCCCTGCATACTCTGTATTTGTTTCTGCCTTCCATTCCATTAGAGAAGCCATCATCTCTTCTGGAACCACATATACGAATGCCTATTTTGATTCCTTTTGTGATTCTTTGATAAGAGAACAAGAAAATATCTTACACCTTGGTCTTATCACTCTTGGAAACACCTCTAAGAAAGCCTTAGAAGCCCAATAGAAACCATATCAAAATAATCCCAAGAAGCAGTATCCTAAAAAGTATGGTCCTAAACCAAACAAGGGTCCCAAGCAATTTCAGCTGCAAACTAAAAAATCAAATCACCAAAATGATAAAGCAAATAAAAACAAAGGGAATAAGATAGATAGACATTGCAACTTTTGCAATCGTGATGACCATATAGAGTCCAAATGTTTTAAGAATATGGAAGCCTTAGAAGCAGCAATGATGAAGCACAACATCAATTTGGAGCACTCTTCACCTTCATCTTCAGGCATGACACTTTCTTCTTGTGGTTGTCAAGCATCAAGATCTGGTTATGCATTAAATGTATCTTCCTCTTCTCCTTCTCATGAATGGCTCATTGATTCTGGAGCTTCTTACGACATGGCCAAAAATAAAGCCATGTTTTCTTCTTTAAATGATTATAACACCAAACATATTTATGTTTGTGATGATAGATATATTAGTGTTGTAGGATCTGGAACCATTCATCTAGATAAAGGTCAGTTTAATGATGTACTAGGTGTTCCTACCTTGTCATGCAACCTTCTCTCTGTTTATCAGATAACTCATTCACGTGAAGGGAAAATAGTAGAATTTTCACCTCATGATGTTGTAATCAAGGACCTCAAAGATCCTAAACATATTTTAGCTACTGGAATTGCTGATGATTCCACAAGGTTGTATACGTTTGACAAATTTGGGTCATCATGTCTTCCCTCAGTTTTTTTTCCTCATAATGATGAAGTGAGCAAAATTTGGCATGAGATATTTGGTCACTTAAACTATCGCTCCCTTCAAACTCTATGTAAGGAAAATATGGTGATGGGTCTTCCTATGGTATCTTATCGAGATGGTGTTTGCTCCGGATGTGTACTTAGAAAACATCATCAGGATAGTTTTGACAAACGTGCCTCTTGGCACGCTTCAGCCCCTTTGCACCTTGTGCATAGTGATTTATGTGGTCCACTTCCTATTTTTCCTTTCTATGGTTGCAAGTACTTCTTAGCTTTCATTGATTATTTTTCTAGGCACACTTGGGTATATTTCTTAAAACACAAGAGTGATTTTTTTAACATGTTCTTGGCCTTTAAGGCCTTTGTTGAGAAATAATCTGGACATCAAATTCTTAAGTTAACATTAGAAAATGGTAGAGAATATGTTAACAAAAAATTTATCAACTTATATACTGAGCATGGCATTCAAGTGCAACATACTATTCCATATACTCCACAACAAAATGGTGTATTTGAAAGGAAGAATCGCACCTTAAAAGAAATGGCTAATTGTATGCTTCAATCTAAAGAACTTGGTCTCAATTTTTGGGCAGAAGCCATTAACTGTGCAAATTACATAGTAAATTGCACTCCTACTAAGTTTTTAAAGAATATAACTCCAGAAGAAGCTTGGAGCTCAATGAAACCAGATGTAAGTCACTTTCGTGTTTTTGGAAGTGATGCTTGGGCCCATATTCCAGATGCGAAACATAAAGCCTTAGAACCTATGAGTGAAAAATGTATTTTTGTTGGATATTCTGAGAATGTCAAAGGATATAGACTTCTTCAACCAAAATCCAAAAATATAACCATTAGAAGAGATGAAAAGTTTGATGAAAATATATCGGCCTGCGAGCCTAGTTTGGTAGGTGTGTCACCTTTTCCCTGCGAGCCTGATTCGACATATGTGCCACCTCTCTCTCTCTTTTATTTTTAATAGCATTCCTTCTAGTTTAGATGATGACAGCAAGGATGAAAATACTCCTCCAGCTTGTAAAATTGTTCCTTATACTCCACCACATCCAAGATGGGCCTGCTCTACTCGGGATGCAGCAGGTTCTCTTGCAGGTGACCCTGTCGATTGATGATGTACACATTCTCAGTTCGAAAGAGCTTCTTCCTTATTGGCTCAAGTTCTAGAAAAAAATGATCCAGAAACATCTGAAGAAGCCTCCAGTCATCCAGATTGGGATGAAGCTATGAATGAAAAGTATCGTTCCTTATTGGCAAACAATACTTGGGATCTTGTTCCATTTCCAAAAGGAAGAAAACTTGTCAGATGCAGATGGGTTTACAAAGAAAATTTTGGACGAGATGGAAAAGTGAATCGACATAAAGCTCGTCTTGTCACTAAAGGTTTTTCACAAGTTAAAGGCATTGACTATACTGAAACCTTCTCCCCTGTTGCCAAAATTAATTCTATCTGCCTTGTTCTTTCCCTTGTTGCCTCCTTTAAATGGGAAGTCCATTAGATGGATGTTAAATCTGCCTTCTTACATGGAGATTTGCATGAAGAAATATACATGGAACAACCCCCTAGATTTATCCAAAGTCTCTAGCCTTGTTTGTCACCTTAGGAAGTCTCTCTATGGTCTCAAACAAGCTCCTCGGGCCAAGTATGCCAAAATGGATAGATTTCTCTTAGATAATGGCTTTTCTAGGTGTCATTTTGACAACACTATCTATACCAAGAAAGTGAGTAATTCCTTCACCATCCTTGTTTTTTATGTTGATGATCTTATCCTTACTGGTAGTGATCCAAACCATATAAACCATGTGAAGTCTAGCCTCAAAAAGAAGTTTGAAAAGATAGAATTAACACACTTGCATTATTTCCTTGGTTTTCAAGTCTTGCAATCCAAGGAAGGCATTACCCTTTCTTAGTCCAAGTATGCATGTGATCTTCTACACCACTGTCACATGGAAGACTGTAAGCCTGCCCCTTCTCCCTTTCAGTCTAGAGTCAAGATTTTAGTCAACTGTACTACCCCTGAAGTTGATGCTACCTTATACCATCAACTTGTTCGTAAAATTTTGTATCCAACCCATACCCGTCCTGACCTTTCCTTTTTCGTTGGTCTTCTCGCTCGGTTTATGCACCAACCTCATGAAAGTCACTGGAAATTAGCTAAAAGAATAATTTGATATATTCAAGGTACAGTTTAGTTAAGGATTCATTATAGTGCAGGAGCATCTCCCTTGTTGATTGGTTTCACTGATTCTGATTGGGCTGGTGACCCTGATGATCAAAAGTCCACTGTAGGATATTTGTTCACTCTTGGTTTAGGACCTATAACTTGGTCTTGTCAGAAACAAAGTTCCATCTCCCTTTCTTTAGCAGAAGAAGAGTATCATGGTGCAGTTGAAGCCAACAAGGAAGCCATGTGGCTTCGTCAGATCCTCTCTGAATTTGGTCTTCATCAGCAACATCCAACTACACTTTGGTGTGATAATCAAAGTGCCATTCAGCTATGTAAGGATCTAGTTTAGCATCAGCATGTGAAACACATTGAAATCCACATACACTTCATTAGAAAGCTCATTCATGGTTGTGTTCTTGAAGTGCAGTACTGTCCAACCAATGATCAGGTAGCCGATATATTTACAAAGGCTCTCACAGAAGTGAAGTTTACCAAACTTTGATCCATGAGTGGAGTTCAGGAAAGTTGTCACTAGGAGGGGATAGGCTCTAATTCCTCCTTCCTTCTCCTATTATGTCACTTTTGTAAATCCTTCAATCCTATCCCAAGTTATTCTTAAGGGGGGATGTTAATATATTTCGACACATAGGAAATAGTTAAGAATAACTTAGTCTAGTGTAGAGTTAGGTAAAGTGTGTTTCTTTACCATGTAAATTTGTAACTTATAATCCGACGGCCACGATTTGTAGTGATAAGACGATTATCTCTCACCTCAGTATTAAAGACACTTGATCTGTGGCTTAACACCCAATTGGTCCATGATCTCTATTTAAAGAGCATGGAGGGTCATTTGTCTGATAACCGTTTATGAGAGAAACATATGTAACTTTTCTTTTTATGTTAATAAATTCCCTGAAGTGGCCGCATTGGCTCAGGGCATGGACTGTTTCCCTCTTTGAGGGTTTTAACCACATGATTATACTGGTGTACTAATTTGCGATCTGTTTGTGAACGGTGACTTTTGGTTCTTGATCTATGGAACTTACCCTGAAAATTCCTACAATTTTAAGGACGGACAATTATCTTGAATTTTAAAAAATTGGTGAATCTCACTGGTCCCTAATATGCAAACTATAAAATGTTTATTGATGCATTTGTAAAATTATTCAAATTTATAATGATATTTTATATTTTTCTATATAATGTGGGTAATGTTTAATGTAAAATAATATTATATTGTAAAATTTACGCGAATAATTTTTATGAAAAAATGGAAATTGACGAATCCTTTTTTGGAAAAACCATGGAAAATTAGCCCACCTGCAAATATTAGCCCCTAATTTTCCATGCTCATGTCTTCTTTTTGAGAAGAGAGTTCTTGTTGAAGTGGGGCTTTTCCCTTAGCAAAATATGTTGCAGATTTTTGACCCCCTCAACAATGTTATGAAATGGAGTTGGTTTCATGGATCTTTCCAACTCATGCAAAGGCTCTAATTTCGTGGGTTTGGTTTTCTCTCCCAAGGAAGTCTTAGATTGTTTCAAATCAAATATTTTCATTAACCTTCTACTGAAATTTTCATAAGTAGATATATTTACATTTTTTAATGAAGATATGGCTTCCTCTTCTGAAACTTGATGTGGCTATAAATATGTGTCTCCCTCCTTTACCCAATCCTTAGTTGTGCTCTTGGGTGACCCATCAAAAGTAGGTAGAAAGAATCTACCCCAAGTGTGCTACATGCACCCTCTTCTTCTATTAGAGTTGATGGGTCTTATCTCTTCTTTAAGTTGACATAACCCTTGGAAGTTTATATGCTCCTTGAATCTTCTAGACCGAGATTAATATTCTTGGAGATAGTCACCAAGAGTCTCCTCCTTTGGTTTTTCTCCTTATGTTTCATCTTTTCCAAGAATGTAGGCATGGTACAATGTTGTAGATTTGATGATGTAGCTGAATGCTTACATCCATAATATGAAAATCTGGAGTTTTCTTCATGTACAAGCTCTTTTGGAGAATTTCTACATCACTCCATCCTCATTTCCATGATGTCTTTTTTAATACCCTAAATAGTCTGGAAAATAAGACTTGAGAACTCCTTCCCTTTCATTACTCCTAATAATGGGGTTTTACCCTTATCTTCTTTTTCATTTGTATAATCAAATTTCTGATGTCTTCATCTTTGATGCCTCCTCTCTCTATCAGTGAGAGGCTCTCCTTCTTTAGATGACATATTTTATTTTCAAGATGCACAAGTTGTGCCAGGATGATGCTCTGATACCACTGTAATATTCCCAAATGGAAAAAGTAGGAATATAGTGAAAAATGTTGGAACAATATTTCAGATCATCATTTAAAAAGAAAAAGGACAATATGTGGACCTTTCATATGTTATTAAAGCAGCAAAATGTACATAAGAAATGGGCCATAAGACGCATAATAAGAAATACAAGCCTCCAATGGAAAAAATCTCTCAATATGAGGTGATGCAACTATGTAGAAAAGCTGGAAGACCCTTACAACATTATTTTATTAGCTATGGTATAGGAAATTATTATAAATCAGATATAGGGCTGATGTGTGCCTCAAAAGATAGATCTATATTAGATCTGAGCACTATAAAAGCTTCTCTAAAGAACCCCTCAAGGGTTTTCAGCAAAACACCAAGTACAAGTTGTAGATCTGAGATCTAAGACTGCAGATCTATTGAAAAATATAGATCTGGAAAATGTGACTGATTTGATATGATCAATACAATAGCCTCCTCCAATAATTCCTCAAAGTGAAAATCATATCCCCTTCACTTGAAAATCATCTCTCTAAATGGTGTGCCAAACCACCCTACAACTCCTCCTACAGAAATAACACAGATCTAGAAGTAAACTGCACTGTATGGAATAATAACCAGTTGGCCTGATGCCAAGATCTAAAAATAAGCTCATTGGCCTTCAATATTGTCCTCCCAATGGAAAGGAACCCTCCTCCACTGAAAATAAGCAATGAGATGACCTAGATCTAGAGATCTAATCACCACTTACTGCAACCTGCAAAAAAACCAAACCGTCAATAGGATCTACGCTATAGTTGAAAAAAGAAGCTTGACCTTAAGCCTAATATTGGACAATGTAGTATAATCTCTTCTAAGAGGCCTCTGAAGGAAAGAGGTGGGATTCCCGATCAAGAACACCCTGTGCTAAAAAACACTCTATCTCAGCTAAACAACAAGAGAAATATATATGGCTAAACAGAGCATATATTCATAAATATAATATACATCAACATCAACATAATGAAAAATGGCTGCCATCCTCTTCCTTAAATAAGATATGAGATTGCAAACCCTAAGCCCCATCCAAAAATGTCACTACATTCACACAAATCATCTCCATATAAAACTGTGTTGTCCCTCATTGATGACCACTCCTCCATGACAACATCGTTGATTTGGTCAAGGTTTACCCAGTCAAAGTGATCGAACCCCTTTTCACACCAAGGGTGCTTAATTAAGCTGCCAAGATTTATCTCTTGCGCATTTGTCATTGATTTATTCATTATTAAGGAGAATTATGAATCTTCGTTGTCCTCTTATTCATCAAACAAGGCATTAAAACAAAATTAAATATTCCAACTAGTTCATGGCTAATTTAGGAATATTATAGGAGTTTTCTGCAACGATGGAAACTTTCGCTGCAGAGTGTAGCAAAGACATTTTATATGATTGTGTAGGCTACCTATGTAACTAATCCGTAGCTGACTACTGCGAAGCTCAAGAGTAGGGAAATCAGTTCCACTACGCATGGCTCTTGCTATTAATAATGTTGATGGTCTGGAAGGAGCCCGAGGAGTCACAGTTAGAATTCAAAATAGTTGTACCGTGTGATGGAAAACGACATATTTTGGGTTGTGTTCAAGATGAGTCTGTGCATACTAATCATCTAAATACCCCGGTTGTCACCAAGTATTTTGAAATAATATCAGTAGGTCGTGGAGCTCAAAGCGGATTTCCACCATGTGCATATCTAGAGAAGAAGGACCTTGCTAGAGTCCGGTACAAGCTCTGGTACCTAGTGACAAAAGAAGATGTTGTAGCCATAGTCAAGAATTGGCCAAGTGACTGGCTAACTCTGCCCTTTGAAGGCATAGAGACAGAGTAAGTGGGTACAAGTGGCACGAAGACCAATGCACATATAGGGAAGAAGGACATCAAAAAACCACCTAATCATGTCTCCTTGGTGACAACTAAGGAGTATGGAAAAGAAGTTGAGTAGGAAATAAAGACAGAGGTTCTAGAAATAAGAGGGGACATTGATCATGACAGTGATACAATTATGGATCTGATTGACTCCCCATCCCCTTTTATTACTAAGATACGATGACCCAAGAGTGGTTGTGCGTGGAAGAAAACGAAGTCTAGTAGGACCATCAGCCCAGAAGCAATGGTCCTCACTAAGGGGGGCCTCGATGAAATAGGAGACACTATTTGGGATGTCACCAAGCATATCTAGGGTAGCATTGAGGAATAGCACAAGAATATACTGGCAGCAGTCCATCAGGGCCTTAAGGAGTTGCAGGTGAAAATGAGCATAGTACAAGCAAGCGAGGCATCACAAGGTGCAAGAAGAACAAAGCATGAACTGGCCATTACAATGGATACTCGTGTGGTGTTGATCCCAGTGGGCACATTATGTTTTGATACTATGTAGCAGCTAAAGTAGGCGGGGCATTGGCAGAACACAATTCTTAACCTTGTTGTATTGCCTATGTAGACATTGCATGAGTTCCACCAGGGTGTGAAATAATAACTCTAGACCAGAGAGTAGCGCACCCTATTTCTTATCCAAGATGTTAAGTAGGAAATACAGAGGATGGCCAAGGAAAAATAGTTGGCTGTACAGGAGTGCGATGCAGAGGCTGTAGAGAGACAAAAGTTGGAGGAAGTCATCTCAAAGGCTTGTAGCAACCTACCTTAGCTCAAGATTTAGATTTTAGCCACCCCAGAGGAAAAAGTGGCAAAGCTCGCCATGGCAGTAAAGGATTCTAAGGCTGAAGTTGACATGATGTGACTCGAAATGCAAATGAATTTAGTAGAGATGTAGATGAAATTACAGCTAGCCACTCCACCACATGTCTGGGAGAAGCACACGGTAGAGCTCAAGGATTCCACTGAACATATTGAATCCACCATCCATGATTATGAGCAATTATTCAAAGATTCCATGGACGTATGGGCCTCAATACATGAGGAACCTCATGTGAAAAATATTGAAAAGGAAGCTCGCAAGAAGTTAGAACATATGGACCACATTAAGGTCACGATGAAGACTATAACACCCTCCTCCCACATCTACCGAAGTAACCAGCCAACCAGGGTAAACATGTGACGAGAGGCTAATAATATGAGATTCCACCTCCTAGATGACCTTAATAAAGTGGAACTGATGGCAATACCAAAAACACACCTTACATTGCATCATTGACATCCCTAGCAGGTAACCCTACCTTCCAGGGCCCCATTCCCTAAGGGGGAACTAAATTTTAACCACTTCAAGGCCAAGCCAGGAGATTTTAGGGGAAAGGTAGTGGATATAGACCCTATAGCCATGGGCTAGCATTGACAAGGTAGCAGCTAAGGCTCAAACACTGATTTTTTTTCCTGTAGCTTTAGGATCTGTGCCACATTTTCATCCCCTCAGCTCAGGTCACTGGCCAAAACTTCCTATAACTTGAGGAGAGGGTAAATAAGATTTAAAAAAAAAAAATGGAATCAATCACATCAACTGGAACTCAAATTAATCCACCCATACATGACAATAATTTCATCAAACATGTAACAAACATAACATCTATAGGAAGAAACAACATATTTAGACCAAGGAGTCTCTTTCTTATTTGATAATGGTTAAGAAGCATCGCTCTCCCTACATCATAAGCTATGTTAAAATAAATTTCACCATAGATACGTGGGATACTCATTTGCAATAAAAAACATGAATAGATTCATACAACGTCAATCATCAAATACATGCTATAACCAACATATTAATAACAAAAATACATTGGATACAATAGAAATAAAATCCATACATAAACTAGTATATTTTCATATCGAATATTGGAGAAATTATATCTTAAATATTGAATATAAAACCAACCAGAGATGGGACTTCCACTTTCCACTCGACCATAGATTGGCTGAGCCAAATATACTTTAGCCAATCACCCTCGTCCCATATTCCAAGCATGAATGTAGGAATTATAACCAAACTAAAAGGAACCAAACAAGCATGAATTCCACCAGAGTTCTCTACCTACACCATGATAATTTTGAGTTCCTCCTAGTTTCTCAGGCTTTATCGACGATGTGATCCACGGGACACTAGGCCCTACACCGAGACCATCTCTCCAGGATTTACCATACATCCCATCCTGGGACTACTAGGCCCAAAGGAGAGAAATTCACATATTGGATTTACTGTATATCCTGCCATTCACTAGCAAGGATTTATAGGTCCACCGAGGCACACAATTTGGCTTTAGCACAACCCACAGTCTTGCCCAGGGGCTACTAGTCTAGTGGCTTTACCGTGATCCACAAGATGGTTCGAGGACCACTAGTCCATGTGTTTGTCATTCAGAGACCCACCCCACTTAGCTTCGAATCCAATCCAGCCATTCAGCTCAACTGAAGTATGAGAACCCATCTCATTAAGTCGATACGGAAATGGTAAGGATAGGCTAAAAACACTGTCATGCCTGGAAAACCCAATGCTAAGACATGAAAGAGCCACATGCAATAACATGCATGCCAAATATAGCAACGAAAATACTCATGCAAACCAACACCTTCCCAGAATCCTAATGTATTTTCTATATTCTTTCTCCTCCTTGCTTGCTTCCTCCTTTTTCCTACTTTCCTGCATTTCTTGCTCAAATTCCAAAGTGCTCCAAAAATTCATCCAAGAGTGAGAGAGAGAGCGATAATAATGAGAGAGCTCCAAAAATGAACTGACCAATCCTTTCTCACTGATCTTCAAAATCATTTTTTATTAATGAGGCCTCTATTTCTTTTTTTTCCATTATTTTCCTTCATTTTCCTCCTCATATGCAATCTGTGACCTTTCACCTTCCCTCTCTCCTAACTTCCATTCTTTTCATAAATAAAATTCCAATGAATGCCTGATGCCTTTCTAAAGCCTTTGCCTTTGCCTTTACCAATTTCCATAGCCATAATAAATTGAATGGACAGGTGCTAGGATTTTTTTCCCACCATTCAACTTTGAATACGTGCCCCATCACCGTGGTATTATATTTATTTTTACATGTCTTTTTACCAGAGTTGATAGAAAACCCTCCCCCTTTGGGGACATCATCCTTGGGGTTCAACCACACATATACCTCAGTAAAAACATTGAAAAACAAACATACTACCCTTGGAGCTTTATAACATAGCTTAGTGCAGTATTTAAAATGAATAGCCTAATCAAAATAAAAATAATCATGACAATCATACCATGTACTAGAGATTTATAACACAACTCATTACGATATTTACAATAATATACAGATATACAAATGAACATTTTCTAAAGAAAAAAATTAAAGGATATGATGGCCATATCATCAACAAGGGAAACCATAGGCTCACACCTCCACCCTCAAGGTAATATCAGGATTCACCTCTTTCCTAGGATGTACATAATCCACTGCCAAAGTAAAAGTTGCATCCAATGTCCGGTGCTACAATCCCGTGCCACTTGTCCTCTGAATGAATAGTTACCATCTCATTGTTAAAGTGCACACTCACAATCTGCATATGATTCCATATGGAAATGGTAATGACCAAAACCAATCCATCTGTTAGGTCCCTATATTACTATTGTAGTCCCTTATTGTTATTGTTGTACCCTTGTAACCCCAATATTGTTATTATTATGCCCTTACATTATTATTGTTAGGTTGGCTAGGATTATATTGTGGCCCCATGGACTAATATATATAGAAGGAGGTTTTGGTCATTTGTGTCATCCAAGAATTTTTCATTTATGTAATATATTGGAGGTTGCCCCCTTGAAGTGGCTAATTTCTAAGGCATTAATCTCTCTTTTCTTCTATTTTTGGATCTGGTTTCATAACATTTTGTATTAGAGCTTTGGATTCTAGGGTTTCACTCATCCAAACAGGTCATCATGGAATTTTCACAATAACTTTGCTTCTACAAAGGTTCAAAAGCAGAAATTTGTACAGCATGAAGCCTAAATCCTAAGAAACCTCCTGTAAAAATTTCAAATCTTGGTTTGCAATATTTTTCAGAGATATAATCTGGGGAAGTTAGGGTTTTTTCATGCTCCCTGTTTCAAACTAAATAGGTCATCGTGGAATTTTAGCTATAACATTTCGTATACGAAGTTTCTGAAGCTAAATTTTTATATTATGAAGCCGAAAGCCTAAGGAATCACCTGTAAACATTTTAGATCTTGGTTCACAATAGTTTTGGAGATATGATCTGTGGAATTTAGGATTGTTTTAAGCTCCCGAATTTCATCTCAAAGAGGTGACCGTGGGAAAAACGTCATAACTCTCTCTCTCTCTTAGCGTCCGATTCAAATTCTGTAAAAAGTGACTGCAAGTACATGGAATATAATTTTAAATATATCAATTCCAGAGCCGAAGGAGGAAACAGTGACACGTGGCAGGTCATACAAGTTCACTCTACTGAACCAGTCCATAATTAAGTCATCGTGGGAGATTGGGAATAACTTTGTCTTGAAGAATCCAAATTAGGTCAGATCTATGGAATTCAAAATAAGATTCAGAGGGTTACTCTAGGGCCTAATTTTAGATATTAAAGATCTGAAATCACAGAGATAATTTAGTTTCAATATCGAGCTCTACAAAAGAAAGAAAAAGGTGTGTAATTGTTTTTCCGAATTGCATAAGTCTTGTGTGAAACATCAGTTTCAAGTGATTCCAAGGGATTTGCTACAGTTATAATAGAAAATACACTAAGAATAAATTATTTTACATAGATTGTGAAGAGGAAGAAGAAAATGAACAAGAATATTCAAAATATGAGGATATACACCAGGAACCAACCATAGAAGAGGAAGAAATGAGTCGAACCATATCGCGTAATGCATTGGAAGGAATTACCACTCCTCAAACTCTCAAAATAGAAGGACATATCAAGAATAAAAATGTAATAATGTTGATTGATTCGGGTAGTACCCATAATTTTATTCATTGTAAGGTATCCAAGGAATTGAATTGTTTCCTATACCCAACACCAGAATGTCAAGTGATGGTTGCAAATGGAGGAACTATAAATTTCTCTGGAAAATGCCATAATATCAAGCTAACCATGGGGGAATATGTATTTAATATTCCAATTCTTTCCATTCCTATGGGAGGTGTTGATGTTGTACTAGGAGTACAATGGTTACAATTTTTGGGGACGGTAGCTTTTAATTTTCAAGAACTTTTCTTGAAATTTTTTTCAGAAGGAAAGGAAGTCGAATTACGGGGTATTGAAGGGAAGTCGGGAAGGATAATAAGCTCTAATGTCATGAAAAAGCTTCTAAAGAAAGAAAAATGAGGTGTAATTGCACAATTATGCTCACTAGAAGTTCCGACATCAAAATCATCTATTTCTGCAGATCTCCAACAAGTCTTGGACAATCATTCCAAGGTGTTTGAAACTCCCAAAGGACTCCCACCTATTCGTGATCATGATCATGCTATTCATTTGCTTCCAGGAAGTGTTCCTCCAAACATCAGGCCTTATAGATATCCTTACTTCCAAAAGAGCGAAATTGAACGTATGATTGCAGAAATGTTAGAGGCGGGTATAATTCAACCTAGTCAAAGTTCTTTCTCTGCTCCTGTAGTATTGGTACACAAGAAGGATGTATCATGGCGAATGTGTCCGGATTATAGGGAGTTCAATAAGCTCACCATTAAAGACAAATTTCCCATTCCTGTGATTGATGAATTATTGGATGAATTACATGGAGCAATTTATTTTACCAAGTTGGATCTTCATTCCGGATATCATCAAATTAGAATGAAGACTAAAGATATTCCGAAAATAGCATTTCAAACTCATGAGGGTCATTATGAATTTTTGGTCATGCCTTTTGGCCTTACCAATGCACCTTCTACATTTCAAGGGTTGATGAATTCCATTTTCAAACCCTTCCTTAGAAAATTTGTGCTAGTATTTTTAGATGATATACTAATCTACAACAGGTCTTGGAAGGATCATGTTGAACATGTTGACAGGGTGCTCAAACTATTGCAGGAGAAACAATTATATGCAAAAACATCCAAATGTTTCTTTGGAGTACAAGAGGTGGAATATCTGGGGCATATTGTATCTCACGAGGGTGTTAAAGTAGACCCTAACAAAATTAAAGCCATTAAGGAATGGAAATTCCCCACAACCATAAAGCAGTTGCGAGTATTTCTCAGATTAACAGGGTATTATCGTAAGCTTGTTAAGAGTTATGGAAGAATAGAAACACCTCTAACAACATTATTGAAGAAAGATGCATTTTCATCGACTCCTAAAGCAACTAAGGCCTTTGAACATCTTAAAGAGGCAATGCGCCAAGCACCAATATTAGCTATGCAAGACTGCATAAAAACCTTCATTGTGGAATGTGATGCCTCAGGAAATGGAATTGGTGTTGTTTTAATGAAAGAAGGAAGACCCATTTCTTTTCAAATTCTTCCAATCAAAGGAAAGTATTTACAGAAAGCTATTTATGAGAAGGAAATGTTAGCAATACTACATGCACTAAAGAAATGGCGACCTTACCTAATGGGAAGACACCTATAAAACTGATCATGATAGTCTTAAACACTTTTTGGAACAAAGATTATCTTCAAAAGAGTAGCAAAAATGAGTCACAAAGACGTTGGGTTATGAATTTGAAATAATCTACAAAAAATGGAAGGTAAATGTTGTTGTAAATGCACTCTCAAGAAAGAATGAAGAGGTGGAAGGATTGCTTTGTTCCATTTCTATTATCCAACCAGATTCGATAATCAAGGAAAGGGATGAATAGAAGAAGGACGAAGAAGTGTTGACACTCATTCAAATGTTGTAGCAACATCCTAGTACATATGACACATTTAGTTGGAAAAGTGATTCCTTATGGTAGAAATATTGCTTATATCTTTGTAAGAATTCCCAACTAAAACAAAAGATTTTTTTTGGAATTGCACACTTCTCCTTTAGGAGGACACTCGAGATTTTTAAAAACTTACCATAGGGTGAAGAAATAATTTTTTTGGGATGACCTTAAATATGATATTCAAAGTTTGTGGCGGAATGTTTGGTTTGCCAACAAAATAAATTTGAGATAATTAAGAACCCGAGTCTTCTACAACCTTTATCCATTCCAAGTCAACTTTGGGAGGATATTTCAATGGATTTTATCACAGGTTTACCTAAGTCTGAAGGAAAGAGTGTCATCATGGTGGTAGTTGATAGACTTACCAATTATGCACACGTTTGTGCATTATCTCATCCATTTAAAGAAAGTAAAGTTTCTACTACATTTATGGACACAATTCAAAAGATACATGGAAACCCAGAGATTATTGTAAGTGACAGAGATCCCATTTTTACTGGAAATTTTTAGACGGAGTTATTTTCTTGTTTGGGTACTCAAGTAGCTCATATCTCATCTTATCATCCTCAATTTGATGGTCAAACTGAGATAGTGAATAAATTTTTGGAAGGATATCTTCATTGTTTTGTATCTGATAAACAAACACAATGGGTCAAGTGGTTACCTCTCGCTGAATGGTGTTATAACACTTCCTTCCATACTGCAACAAAAATGACCCCATTTATGGCACTTTATGGATATCATCCACCGTCCATCATATCATCTTTAAGAGAGAATTCTAAGGTTCAGGCAGTGCGAGATCAAATTGAGCATCAACAAGAAGTTCTCCAACTCTTAAAGGATAACCTAAATTTGGCGCAAAATCGAATGAAACAATAGGCAGATCAACATCACAGCGAGAGAAGTTTGATGTAGGAGACTGGCTATTTTTACAGCTACAACCATACAAACAAATTTCCCTTAAGCAAGATAAGAAGGATAATAAATTATTGCCAAAGTAATATGGTCCTTGCAAGGTGTTTCAAAATATTGGTACTATGGGATACATTGGAGCTTCCTTCTTCTTCGCAAGTGCATCTAGTTTTCCATGTTTCATGCTTAAATAAGGTTATAGGTGAAAATCTTCCAGTTCAAAAAATATTGCCAAAAATTTATGAGGAAGGAAAAATCATATTGGAACCTAAAGCAGTCACTCAAACAAGAACTCAATAGCTACAAAATCGATCAATTTCAGAGCATCTCATCAAGTGGAAGAATTTACCCACTCAAGATTCTACATGGGAGGATGAGAATTTTATACATAAGCACCCAGAGCTACTCAAGCGTTGAGGAAAACCCTTTTTTGAAGGAGAGGGGCATGTTACGTCTCTATATTACTAGTTTAGTCCCTTATTGTTATTAGTGTAGCCATGTTATTGTTATTGTTGTACCCATGTAACCCCAATATTGTTATTATTGTGCGCTTACATTATTATTGATAGGTCAGCTAGGATTCTATTGTGGCCACATGGACTCCTATATATAGAAGGAGGTTTTGGTCACTTGTGTCATCCAATAATTGTTCATTTATGTAATGTATTGGAGGTTTCCCCCTCGAAGTGGCTGATTTATAAGGCGTTAATCTCTCTTTTCTTCTATTTTTGGAGTTGGTTTCATAACAATGGCCTTCCCTTCTCTGCTATGCAGTCGCTCGGGTGATATGGTAATACCCTTTTGTGCACTCACTCACCTTACAATTTCCCCTACATGCTCTAACCTAGGTGATCCATCCTTTTGGAAGGCTTCCTTGAATCAAAAGATACAAAAACCAAGGCATATACCTGTCTCAAAACCATCATACCGGTCATAGAATGCCCATGGAGATAAATTGACACTATATGGTACCAGTATCCCACAATGGCCCTGCTCCTTAAATGTATTAACATCATATTGCTTCCTGTTTCAATTCGTTTTGTTAATGTTGCTAGTTCTTGCAATCGGTTTCCACCACCCAACCAGGCATGTTCATGAATTCCTATACCAAGCACATAATTCCCATTAGACTCAAAAAAAAATCAAATAAACTCAAATCATAACTCATTGGTAGCTCGTAAAGAAGGTAAACTTGCACTTCTGTTTATATCCTATCACATAAGTTAAACTAGTTTTTTGATCAAATCATCATGTATAAAAATATCATATCTAGCTAGCTAAAAATGAAACCAACATAGATGAAAGTCATAAATCACATTCCATCATCATAAACCATAATCATAAATCACATGTAACCATTATAAGTCAGAATCATATATCACATGCATAATAGAACTAAAGTAAAACACTCACACTTATCCTTCAATCGGTCCTTTTCTTCTACCATTATGCTTTGTCCTTTCCATATGCACATCGGATCAATTTCCATAGCTGGAAAGCACCATGTTCCTTTACTTCTCTTCAATCACGTACAAATACACACAGTGTACAACATGCACATCCACACAAGGCGTACAACAACACACAATTTATACACCCACATCTAGTGTATTATGAAGAAAAATACATATACATATACAGATTACAACATAATGAATACATATGTCATGATACCATGACTACACCATGCACATAAATATAACTGCATGCCTGCAATGCAACAAGTACGACATGCATGCGATACCACATGTATACCAGTACCATATGCACACAACATCACATATTCAACATGTGCACAGTACGATATGTACACAACACCGCATATCCAACATGTACATAACATCATCTATACCGAGCACTGCATATGCAACATCATATATACAACATGCATACAACATAATAGGTACACAATACTACATATGCAACATTACACATCACCATAGGTACACTCACTAAATATACAACATACATAACATATACATAAAAATAGAACTTTACATCTATAGACTATACATTGACCCCATAAGAAACCTTGCTTCTAGTGTCTTTCCACTATCCATGCTTGTCCTAGCATGCTGCAGATCACACTACTTTCACTTCGTTGATGTACCCCTCAAAATTACCTATCCATAACATAAACATAGGACTAGTACAAGAATATAATATCAATTCATCTCCACATGATAATAACCTCAGAGATCTATCAAGGGTACTCTACCACTTGATTCCTCATAGCCAAGAACCTCTTCATGCCACTCTCCGACATAAGAAATCATTCCTCCACAAGAATGATCCTTGACACCCTGTCATATAATGACATAGATAGATAGATATATACATATATATAATCATTAGCATAAAACAATCATGATCCTACCAGACAATGTCATACATACATACATATATACATATAATCCATCAAAATATAACCATCACGATTGATGATGACATTGTCAATCAAATACATGGATACATCCATACATGTAAACATATGTAGACATCAAAAAAATCATGATCACAATTCAATGGCTAGATATCATAAGGTTTAGGCTGAGAGAAATTCCTTTATCCACGCACAACATGCACAATATTGAGAACAATAGTTCCCAACATAGCCAAGGTACGTAATATCCCAGATCCATTTACTTTACATTACCTGATTACCTTTCTCATGTTTGTACTGCTACCATCCATTCACCACAATGGATCCAACCAATCCAACCATATGTCATATTCTTACCTTCCGCTACGCTTACAAATGCACCAAGCCTCATTTGCCCTTAAATTACTTGTTGGGTTCCACAAAGATCTCCCCAAAGTCCATTTAATTTCCTCTTTCCAAAAAAAATTCCCAATAATCTCAAACAAAATGAAAGAAAAAAACGAACAAGCAGAATACCATGAGAACCAAAATAAATACGACACCGAAACTGTAATATTACTAAATTAGCACACAGCTAATTGGAATGTTAAATTTTGATTTTTCTCTTAGATAGAGGAATAAGAGGGTATGGAGACCCATAAATCTCCTTAGTAGGAATAAATACACTCCTAGTGTGAATAGAGGTCATCTAAAAAGCTGGATTGAAGACCCTTAAGTGTGAAAAGGGGTTGGAGGATGAAGACTGGGTCAACTTTGTCCAAATCAATAGCGCTATTATGGAGGAGTGGCATTCATGGTGGGACAACGCAATTTTACAGGGAGATTGAATGCATGGAAGTAGTGACCTAATTGAGTGGGGCCAAGGGTGAGGAAGCTCATCACTTATATAAGGAAGAGGATGGCAACCATATGGAGTTATGTTTTGGATTATTATTATGTATATGGCCTATTTAGACTTGTCCTCTCTTCATCTATTTATCTAAGATTGCAGTGTTGTTTAGCACACAGTGTTTCTAGTCGAGAATCTCACCTCTTTCCTTGAGAGGCCTCTTGGAAGAGTAGTGCACTACATTATTCACTATCTGGCATTAGGCGAAGGTCAATATTTTTTCTACGGTGTTGTTTTTGTAGAGTATTGTGTTGTTTTACAGGTTGCGGCAATGGAGGATTATATTGGGTGTCTTCAGAGCTAGTTTTGCAGTGGAGGAAGGTTTCCTTCAATTGGAAGGTTAGTAAATAAGACCTTTGGGCTTTATTGACATATTTGGCATTATGCCAACGGGTTTTGTCCCCTACAATGCAATTTCAGTCTAGATCTGCATTATTTTAGGGAGGAGTTGCAGGGGTGGTTGCAATGGATGTCTTGGGAGGTGATTTCTTGAGTGGAGGAACCATTCGTTCAGCCGGAGGATCTATTGGAGAAGAGTTGTAGGTTTTTACAGCAGCTTCATCCATATCTTATAATTTCTATTTTTGCAGCATACCTTCAGCCCTAGGGCTACATCTTACATTGGCACATTGTGTGCATTTTCCGGAAACCCTCTTTGGTTGTCTTGGAAAGTTGATCTAGTACCTCGATCTGTATGTGTAGCATCTATTGTGGCCTATATCAATATTTTTATATCATTTTATGATCTCCATCTATATTTATGCTTATTATGATTGCACTGTAGCAACTCTCTGACATTTTTTATTGTAGCAAAAGCTCATATTTGGGAGTGATTTTTTTATGGGAGGCTTGTTTCCTCATTTCATATAATTTATGCCTCACTATTTTGTACTAATTTTCTACTCTTATACATAATTTTGTGGCTCCAAATTAGTCTCCAATATTGATGTGTTGATTTATGTTGCTATTTCCTTGTTTATGCACTATATTCTTGCTTTTCCCATTTGGGAATATTACAATGATATCAAAACATAATCTTGGCTCAGCCTCTGGATCTCAGCCATTATGCTATCAAGAGAATAAGAAGAAGGAGAAAGATATCAGAATCATGGAAAGAATGAGTTTTATCTCATCTCTTTTCAGATCTAAGAGGGACCTCAGTAAGGAGGTCAAGAAAAGAAGAATGGAGAGAAAAAATGAGACCTCATTAAGTTTTCAATATGAGGAAGGACCATGCACTTCCTATCAGTAAAAGAAAGATCCAGTATTGCATAGATCTACGAAGAAACATGCTATGCCCTGTCCTTTTGAAGAAGAATACAAGAGGCATGCAGACGGAGTACACTTATATCGTGAGATTCTAAGTGAGTATCTCGCAGAATACAAATCTCAAACAAAGGCTTTAAATCAGAATCTAACTCTCCCACATTTCATTCACCTCAAAGAAGAAAGAAGACCTTGCAATAATAGATTTCTCTTGTCTACATTTGATGGGTCATCCACATGCACAACAAGTGCTTGGGGAATGAATTTGGATGCATTATTCCTACTACATCTAGTAGTAGAAGGAGAAGATGTTGATATTGCAGCACTACACCTTGAGGGTGAAGAAAAAATTTGGTGGTTCAACCATTTGAGTCATGAAAGAGTGACTACATATGCAGATTTTACTCAAAGGTTGATTGAGGAGTTTGACAAGAATAAATCATAGGAGAAGAACCTTCCACAACCTCGTGCTGCAAGAGAAATTGCATCAAGAGAAAGAACAGTTTCACCTTTGTAAAGTGGTCTTGATCTCTTTACATCTAGATTCCCATGCACTACTCTAAAGATGCATGAGGAGGAAGAGACTTATACCAGCACTGATGCAGCCATAGAGGAACATCCATCATCATCAGTAGTTGGGGAAGTCATCACACCCAAGGAAGGAACCCTTGTATTAGTACAAAATGTTCCCAAGCTTTACCAATCTATGCACATATTTCCATTTCCTATTATTTCAACACATCATATGGAGTATTATGGAAACATGTTATTAGGGAAAATGCATGACCTAGGGTCAAAGAAAATATCTAATTTGGAAAAGCAAACTATCACTGCACTGAGGACCCTTGATTTTTTCAAGGAGGAGATATGCAGTCATCTTGGTTATTCATTTTTGAGCTGCACACAACTCTTGTGGTTGGAGTGTACATTTTTGGAGGATAGGATGAGTATTTTCCTAAACAAGTCAATGCAGAACTATGTGTTCAGCATTGAGCATGATCTTAAGACACTAGATGCATGATCATGGAGATCAGCAGAACTGTCATTGAGCAGTAGTGATGAATTTGGGGCCTAATCATTATTGGAGCATTCCAATGACCATTCTTCATGTGTAGCAGGGGATAGGCAGATGGTTGATAAGAGACATCTTATCTTCCATTTTTATAATGGACTTTTCTTGATGAGAACTTCACTGCAGAATGAGAAGATTTTTCCTTCAGTATATTTGGATCCTTATGGGATCAATTTGGTCATTGATGAGTGGTCTTCATTTGGAGATCTTAAGGAGGCTGCACTTCAACATTCCGTGAAGTGTAGAGACAATGAATTGGATTGGGAGAGTTGTATTCTCCATTGGAGGGATATCTATTTTGAGCATGATGGTAGACACTCACCATTTGTTAGATGGGTGATGTTGATGAGAAAGAGTCTGGAAAAAAACTTACAGGTCTATGAAATAGTGAATTAGGAGGCAAGGCTACACTAGATACTCTTAAAAGAGTTTGCTCAGCATGTGACATATCCTAATTTGAAGGGTATGTTGGAGGTTGGGACTTGGAATGGCACTTACATCATATGGAATCAAGTAGTTTGGGTGCATTATGATGATACACCATTATTCATGTCAAACATCATGTTTTCACCTTATGATTTGTATGATGGAGGTGTGAGGAGGCAAGAAGAGCTATTGTTTCTTTGGCTACTCTTAGGAGAGTATGGGCTGAATTTCTCCCATAATTTTCAGGATGTTTCAAGAGAAAGGGATGGCACAATCAAAGTGCAAAGAGGCTAGCCTTCAGCATTGAATGATCAGGAGGTACTTCCACATAGGAAGGAGTCTCCCACACATAGTAGAATTATGGTGGATCAATTTGGCATATGGCATGTCAAATAATGGATTCATGGAGTGATAAGATCCTTATCACCAAGGCTGACAACACTATCATTTGGGAGTATGTATATATTGACGGAGTGTTCCAAGTGTAGTATGAATCCCTTCATTTTGAAGACCTTTATGAGGATATTCTCATGGGAGGGCTCATCCATGGACATCACTTTCATCTACTCACAATGCATGGTAAGAAATGTATTTATGTACTTATTGAGTATTTCATGAGGTATTGGCATTCTCTCACCATCTATGTACAGTGCATCGCTCCACAAAAGGGCAAGATTATCTTTGGGCTTCATGGTCATTCTAAAACTAACATTTATGATGGAGATATACCTTCTTTTCCTGACCTTGGGAAAATTTGGTGTTATTCTTATTATTCTTAGCTGATATATAATTCCATTTACTACCTCATAGTAGATGAGCAAACATGCACATCTAGCAACTTGTTGAGAGAGAAATTGCCACATGATATTCTAAAACAACAGTTGGTAAAACTGCGTTGTACACACTGGAGAAACCATTGGTACTGTTGTGGATCATTTGCAATATCCTTTTATTTTCAATTTTGAAAATATAAAAAGAGAAAATAGAAAATTGTTAAAACATGTTAAATTATTAAAGATTTTATACTTTAGCATAAAAATATTTTTATTCGTTGTATTAGTGTTAAAATTTTAAATACTTTTGACTTAATGAAAGTGGGTCCCGACTTAAAGATTAAATGTCGATTATTTTATCGAGTGGGATGCAAAAATTTCTTGGGTTCCGAACAAAAGACTCAACCCGTGGGCACTACTAGCGCACGAATTAATATGGAGGGTGCCTCTGCAGTTGACTGTGTTGACTGCGAGAGTAATGCAGATCAGCAGTGGAGATTGATTGTGGGGGCACAAACCAAAATAATTCTCCATACTTCGAGACCCCACATAGTGACGTAAGGTGCTGAGTTGGTTACAAATGTCTTCCACGTCAGGTGAACTTAACGGTCTGTTGGTGCATCTTGTCAAAATTCAAGTTTAAAGTTGCGCCACCTATTTAAAATAAATTATCATTCTTTCCAAATCCATTTGCGATTAAGTTGATGTTTGTAATTGGTTTCCGTTGCATCCTGTTTAGTTTTATATCACCCTATCAAGAATTGGCCACCCTGTACATTGTCCAGTATCATAATTCTGAATCTTGGCTAAACGCTCATCCCTGTCAGGTTCTGCTAGTCATATCCCTCTCATGGATACATAGAGGGATATCCAAGACACCAATTTTTCCTTGTTTCACCTTCCATTTTACCAACAAGTTCACTTGAATGATAAAGCTCCCCCAGTTTATAATGCCATGGCAAATTTTGGTGTGTTGTCTACATGTATCCCTAAAACCCATCTTTTTCCTGAATTCATATATTGGTTGGTATCTGTTATGTATTCTAGGAAGTGTTTTGTGATGAATTGTTATGAGGAGAATGTTCTCCAAGTGTCTACCCAGCTAATTCTCCAAGCGCTTTGTTACCCTAAGTTAGAATCATATGTTCAATTCTCTGATGATTCTTTCAGAGCGTATTATGATAGCCTTGTAGGTCAAGAATTTAATTAGTTTATTCATTTTCTAAAGCCTAACATGCATCAATTTCAGCCTAACGATAAAGATTTTTCTATGGAGATTTTTGATATTGAGGTTAAGCCAATACTGAACAACATTGCAAAGATACTAGGCAAATATGATGGCAACACAGTGGATAAATCAGTCTTGGGGATGTTTTTTGTTGAGCCCTAAATTGTCTTCTCTTTTGCAAAAATTCACTTCATTTCATCATTCCTTTATCATTTCATAAACCTAAAACTCAATGAGAATGACTAAGATTACTTAAAGGTTGCATCCAATGATTAAATTATTGTACTTTTGTGATTTTGTTGTCTTAATGATTTTTGAATAGTTTTAGCTACAGAATGCAATCATTCTGTAGCTAGTCCAACATTTTGTAGTTGTTTTGGTGTTTACATATGTTACAGGTGTAATCTGGAGAAAAGGCACACACAAGTGGATTCCAAATCTTTCGTACATCATTTTTTCCCTTCCACGAACACTGGATCGAAAGCTAGAGGTGCATATGTACATGATCAAAGAAAAAGTCAAGTAAGCTACCTTCTACAGGAATCAGGACTCCTAATTTTCTTTATAGCAAATCAGGAATCCTAAAAGAGTTCTATTTTGGTTTTAACTTTGAAACTAAACCTGGACCTAATTTTATTGAATTTTATTTATGTAATTGCATATAAATTCAGCTCGGTAATTCCGAGAGGGACATGTTTTCATACATATTTTATCATTCCTGTGATACTCTATTTTCAAGCATTTTGATAATAGAAGGAGTAAACTCTAATGATGTTCTGAATACAACTTGAGGAGTTAAAGAATTAATGCTGAATTGATAGCAGAGGGCCCCCGCTATTCGAGGAAGCTTCACATTTTTTCTATATAAGTAGTTTTCAATTCTGTTTTGTTATATTTCCTTTCTTAGACTTCTTTCTGGAATTACATCTTTTAGCATTATGTTTCATGTCATTTGCCTAGATAAAAGATCCTCATGATATTACAGTTATTATTTTTTCTCAAGCTTTTCCAATATATCTCTATTAAATGAATGGGATTTAATTGTAATATTCTGAGTTACAAGCACTTCAATTTCTATCATATAGATTAGAAGATCCTCATTACCTTATAGCCATTCTCTTTCTCAAGCTCTTCCAATATATCACTACTATATGAATGAGATCTGGTTGTACTATTTTGAGTTATTATCATTTCCTGTTCTAGAATTAGATGGAAGATCCTCATACTATTACAAACAGTCTTCTTCTCAAGCTATTCTAATAAATCTCTAAATCACGAATAAGACTTAGTTGTAATACTTTGGGTTACTGCTTCATTGTTTTATAGAAAATCCTTATCACATTATGTATAATCTCCTTCAATAAACTCTTCCAATAAACCTCTAACTTATGAATGAGATCTAGTTGTAATGTCATAATTTGTTTCAGCATTCCATACGAGATCCTTATTACATTATAGTAATATTTTTCTTAAGCTATTCCAAAACACCTCTATCATATGAATGATATTTCACTATAATGTTCTAAGTTATTGTTTGTTTTAATACTTCTTTTATGTTTTAGGAAAATCCTCATTGCATTAGAATTTAATCTCTTTCACAAGCTATTCCAACAAATCTCTAACTAAATGGATCATATTGAGTTGTAGTGTTTTGAGTTACCTTTTATTTTCATGAATGTTCATTTGAAAGTTATAATATCCATGGATTAAGATTCTCTGTTTTCACTATTTTCTAATTAGGGACAGAATTTGCAACTAAACTCTGTTTTAATTCTAAGATTTTCTTTTCCTTCCTTTTTTACATAAATTTAACTTCATCTCCTGAGCATAGAGTAGCATACTAAGACTCAAACATAACAAAACCCAAAACATCAATAAAACACTGAAAACAATGAAATAAGAAAAGGGATACTAAAGCACATATAGTGCAAGTATACTTCATCAGTTTACTAGCCCTGGTTGATAATTTATGCTATCAATTTAGGAACACTAAATTGACTAAACATTTTGGCGCCATTGCCGGGGAAGTGTAACTAGGTAGCCTTATTTCCTATTTCTCAAAAACAATGATATGCATACAGAAATAGATTCTAGGGGTAGATTTGTAAGAGGCAGAAGCTTAATTCCCACAACTCCACTCACTCCACCAAGAACAAGAAGCAGCACACCTCCATTTCAAACCCACATTCCATACTATACTGGTCATAGGCTTCCAGAAGTCTCAAGATCAGATATCCCATCATGAAGACCCCCCACTTCATCCACTGACGCAATTCTAGAGTAAGAAGATCCAAGGACTCCTACAAAAGGGATAACCTTTTTCACTTCCACAGGGGAATATATTCCAGCAGAAAGATTAGAAATCCCTAGTGAAGAGGAAGAAGAGGACTATTTCTTCAATATACCCTTGATAGAAGAGCCAGTAGAACAACTAGCTCTTCCAACTGAACCCTATATCAGTTTAGAGGAGTCTATCATGGAAGAATAAGGGGAAGGAGAAGTCTTTAATGGAGAACATACACTATTTGTAGGAGGAGGAGGAATAGGAGGATATAGAGGAAGAGGTAGAGGTACAAAAGAAGGTAGAGGAAGAGGAAATGCAGAAGGAGGAAGAGGTAGAAGGGAAACTGGAAATCCTTTTGGATTCCCTATAATAGATGAAGAGACTAATGCAACTATGAAAAATATCTCACCCTTTGTTCTTCCAAAATTTCATGGACTAAAAAGTGAGGATCCTGAGACCTTCTTATTTGAATTTGAAGTTCTATGTAGAACTTATTATTACCTACAAGATGCTCAAAAACTTAAACTATTCCCTTCAACATTGAAAGGAGCAGCATTAAAATGGTTTATGAGTTTAATCACTCGGTCTATTAGGACATGGGATGGAATGAGGAAAGCATTTCTAGACAGATATTTGGATTACTATATACCAGTCAACTGTAAGGAGGAAGTGTTCAAGATGATGCAAAAGGAGGATGAAAATCTAGAAGATTTGTTGGAAAGATTTAACTATAACATCAAGAGGGAAAAAATGAAAAACTTAGACAAATATACTTTGAAAGCTCTTTTGTTGAAAACAATTAGGGATGAATGGATAGATATTCTTAATATGATGGGAAAAGGAGACATATCTCAACTTTCAATACCTGATATATCTGAACTATGTATTAATCTTTCAAGAGGAAAATCTAAGATTCTAAAAGGACCAAGAGACCCTTCTCTTGCAAGGGCAAGTAAATCTGTTGCTAGAATAGTAAGTAGGGTAGAGATAGGTAATATGCTTGATGAATTCAAAACTGACATTCTAGGGAGTCTTAGTGAGAAAATAGACACCCTTAAGTTACAGAACAAGAAGAAAGCTGAAGCTGATGCCTTAGCAATCTTTTGTCCCAAATGTAGGAAGAAGCATGACTTAAGAGAGTGTCATTTGGATGCAAAAATAATAGAAACTTGTGAAATTTGTTTAGAAAAACATGAGACCAAGAATTTTCCCTCAATCCCTTGCCTTAAAGTTGTATTTCAAAAAGAAACAACCACAAATTCCATAGAATCTCTTAATTTTGTCTCTAGCAGACCTTAGAAGGGACCTCAAACACAGGGGTTTAGTAATCAAATGTATATTCAAACCTCACCTAATTGGAACTCCTGGCAGCAACCTTGGCCCAAATTTCAAAATCAATCTCAACCTTGAGCTCAAGGAGCACAAAATCCTTATGGAAAGTTCTCCCACTATTATCAATATCCACCCTCTTATCCCCCATATCCAACATATTCAAACTTTCCTCCTCAACAAAATCCTCAGCATAATCCACAACATCAAAACCAACATCAAAATCAAAATCCACCACCTCCATTACCATTTCCTAAAAAATAAAATCAGTTGCCTACCCAGCCAATACCAAACCCCAACAATAAAAATCCTTAGAATACATATATGATATAATTTCAACAATTTCCAACCTATTTGATTACTCCTTTAGACCTTAATGATGTTCAAATTAGGTCTGGAAGAATACGTGAAAGTAAGAAACCTTCTATAGTTAGATTCTCTATAGGTAAATAATTTTTTGAAGAAAACACATCTCTTCAGAACCAAAACATTGGAAAATAAAAACAAAAAGAACCAATAATTTCAACTCCTATGTTAGAACAACCATCAACATCTACTACTACACCTCCTTTTCCTGAAATATTACAAATTGATAGGGGTGTAGAGAAACAAATTATGATGCCTAAATATGATTTCTTAGATGAGTTAAGAAATTTTGTATCAAGATTCCATTATTACAAGCCATCAAGGAAATCCCAATTCTAGCAAAGATAATAAAAGAGTTGAGTACCAAAAAAATAGGAAAAAGAATAAAAGAGATAAAGAAAATACAACTGGTAGGAAAAATAGCAAACATAATGATGGGGATGATTGCCATTCCAAAATATCTAGATCCCAGAAATCCAATTTTTAAGATACACATCAATGGAATAGAAATCCCAAACACACTTATTGATCTGGGAGTAGCAATCAATATCACGACTAGGAAAATCATGGAAAAACTAAAACTTCCTAATCTTCTTTTTACACCCACACTATTACAATTAGCAGATAGATCTGTAATCAAACCAGATGGGGTATTAGAATACATTACAGTGTCCTTATATTCTTGGGAGTATCCTGTGGATTTCATGATCCTAACTCCTAAAAATGATCTAGGAGGACATCCTATTATATTAGGAAGACCATGGTTAGCTGCAGCTAATGATTTCATTAGATGTAGATCTGGTGATATGTACATCTCTTATGGAAGTTCAACCAAGAAATTCACCTTGTATCCTCCAGCAAGAACAATCACAAAATTAGATGATACCCAATGGATTGATGATGAAGAAGATATACAGCCTCTCTTCACTATTTCAGAAATTAGTGAAGATAGTCAGATTCTGAATACCTTGAAAAATTATGAATCTTCTTCAGAATTAAAACATGAAAATTTTCAAGAAGAATATAATATTGAGTTTTTTTCATCAAGACAAATGTCCCTTTACTCCATGGAAGAATTTAGTAGCTCTACAATTGAAATATTCCCAAGAAAAAACTTAAACATAAACAAAAACCTAGAGAAATTTCAACAAGAAAAGCTAGTCAAGATATTACAGAGACACTCTTCTGCATATGCATGGGAGTACTCTGACATGAAAGGGATCAACCCTAAGACTTGCACTCATCATATCTATATAGAGGAAAATTTTAAACCAATCACCCAGCCTCAAAGAAGGATGAATCCAAACCTTAGGGAGATTGTTAAAGAAGAGTTGCAGAAATTGTTAAATGTCAACTTTATTTATCCCATTTCAGATAGCCAGTGGGTCTCTCCTTTGGTGATTGTACCCAAGAAGAATGGTAAATGGAGGGTATGCATTGACTACCTAGAATTAAACAAAGCTACTCTTAAAGACCATTTTCCCTTACCCTTCATAGATCAAGTGTTAGATACATTAGCATGAAAAAAGTACTTTTCATTTTTGGATGGTTTCAGTGGTTACAACCAAATTCAAGTTGCACTTGAGGATCAAGATAAAACCACTTTTACGTGTCCTTGGGTTACCTATGCCTACCGAGTATTACCTTTTGGATTATCCAATGCACCTGCAACATTCCGAAGGGCAGTATTGAGAATATTTTCAGATCTAATACATGACTGTGTAGAAGTATACATGGATGACTTCACAGTCTATGGAAACACATTTGAAGAAGCCTTAGAAAACTTGGAAAAAGTTCTAAAAATATGTAAAGAGGAAAACCTTTCATTAAGTCATGAAAAATGTTTCATGATTTTCACTGAAGGTCTTGTCTTAGGACATCATATTTCAGGAGATGGGATTAGAGTTGATGAGTCAAAGGTTGAAGTCATCTATAGAATATCAGTTCAAGTTTTCAGAAAGATGTTATGATTTTTCTAGGATTTACAGGATATTACAGAAGATTTATAGAAAACTTCACCAAAATAACATCTCCACTTTTCAAGCTACTTACCAAAGATTGTGAATTCAATTGGAATCCTAACTGCCAGTTAGCCTTTGAAACCCTGAAAACAAAAATCTACGAAGCACCTATTTTAAGGGGACCTAACTGGAAATTACTTTTTCCAATCTCAACAGATGCCTCAGATACAATTTTAGGGGTTGTACTAGGACAAAAATTCCTGATTCCTTATGCCATCTATTATACAAGTAAAAATTTGACTCCTTCTGAGTTGAATTATACTGTAACTGAAAAAGAGTTCTTAGTTGTTGTTCATGCCATAAATAAACTCAGACACTATATAATAGGCATGAAACCTTTTTCCACACAGATCACTCTGCAGTTAGGTATTTAATGAACAAATCAATTACTAATGGCAGAGTCACAATATGGTTATTGCTTTTACAAGAATTTAACATCACCATTCTAGATAGGCCTGGAAAAAAAATACAGTAGCTGATTTCCTATCTAGACTCCAAAACATTAAAGACAACACTCCAGTTTAAGATCAATTCCCTGATGAATATCTCTTTGCAATTACTACTCAAACTGCCTGGTTTGCTAACACTGCCAATTATCTAGTTTCAGGGAAATTTCCTTCAATTATGAATGCAAGAGACAAAAGAAAAATTATTTTTGATAGTGAAAAATATTCATGGATTTATAATGAGTTATACAAAATAGGTCCAGACTTTATTATCAGAAGATGTGTTTGAGAAGATGAGATGCCTGAGATTCTCAAGGCATGTCATGATGAACCTTGTGGTGGACATTTTGTTGATAAGAGGACAACTTATAATATCCTTCAACTAGGACATTATTGTCCATCTCTCTTTAAAGATGCTAAAGAGTATGTCAGAAGGTGTGACAGTTGCCAAAGGGTATGGAAAAATTATCGTTTAGGTGAGATGCCACTGCAAGCTCAGGTACATATTGAACCTTTTGAGAAATGGGCTTTGGATTTTGTAGGACCTATTAGTCCTCCATCAAAGAAAAAGAAATATATATTAGTTTGCATTGATTATATTACCAAATGGGTAGAGGCCAAACCTTTACTTTCTACTACTGAAGTGTCTGTAGTTAATTTTCTTTTTGAGGATATTTTTACTCGTTTTGGTGTCCCAAGAGAAATTTTTACAGATTAAGTAGCTCAATTCACATCAAATATGGTGGAGAAAATGGTAGAGAAGTACAAAATCAGACACAAGAAATTTAATCTCTACCATCCACAAGCAAATGGCCAAGTGGAATCTACCAATAAGGTCATTGAAGTGATCCTAACAAAGACTGCTCATTTAGATAGAAGAGATTGGGCAGAAAGGCTTCCTCAAGCCTTATGGGCCTACAGAACTACATGAAGAAACACAACAGGACACACCCCTTATGAACTTGTTTATGAAAAACAAGTCTTGTTTCCCATAGAGTTTCAGATCCAAACTTTCAAAATGGCAGTCCAGTTAGGACTTGATCTAACAGAAGCAAAAAAACACATACTGGAGCAGATTAATGAACTATATGAGATCAGACAAGATACAGTCCAGAGAACAAGCATAATCCAACAACAAAGGACTAGATGGCATGATAAGTACATCAAAGAAAATAAATTTAAAGAAGGTGACTAGGCCCTCTTATTTGATTCAAATTTCAAAGATTTTCAAGGTAAATTTCAAACTCATTGGCTTGGGCCATATGAGATTGTGAAAATCTTTGAAAATGGAGCAATAAAGATCAGGACAATAAATTAAGAAAAGGTAGCTTTTCTTGTAAATGGACACAGACTGAAATTGTATCATAAGCCACTTTCAAGAGAGGAATTTGTCAAGAAATTCCAAGACAACATTGATATGAAGTTAGTTAAGAAGAATTCTTCTTCTTCACTAACTTAATTATATTTTTCAATTATCTGAATAAAAAAAATATAAAAAAATAAATAAATATACATACATATATATATATATATATATATATATATATATATATATATATTAAAAAAATAGAAAAAGAAATATAAATTAAAAGTATAAATATGAAAACCAATCATTGATTGGCATGTTTATACAGAAGGTATAAGGTGAAAAACAGAATTCTTCTGACACTTTAAACTTTCAAAATTGATTCTTTTTCTGCAATGAAGTATCATAAAATCATAAGTTGCAGATTCACTTTTCATATTTCAATTCATACTTCATTCCATTTCATGTTCCATGATCCATCTCATTCCATTCCATATTTCATTTCATCTATGTTTCATTCCATTCCATTCCATATTTCACTTCATCTATGTTTCATTCCATTCCATTCCATATTTCAGAGTTTTAACAGGTACATTCTGTAGCTACCTGTTCTGTAGCCAATCTTGTTTTGCAGCTAATTTGACCCTGCAAGCCTGCTCCAATAAACAAAGAATGAGTCAAAGAATATTATGGAGCTTGAACATCAATATTTTTCAGATGAAGAACAAATACAACAAAGCAGTAAAATAAAAAAGGCTAAGGTAAACTGTATGAAATTATTTTGATAGCAAAACATGAAAGATATAGTATAGTTAAATCATATGTTTCCTAAAGTTATTTTATCATTCGAATTGATCCTTGCCTATCATAAAAATACCAAATCCCTTACTTTCTGCTCCATAACAATTCATCATTGTTAACGGACAAAAATTTAATGTGACCTATTAGGTCACGTCCTTTGATCATATCATTTATTGATGAATTTTGAAAATCATTACAAGATCTCTTCACGGTCTTTTATCCCACATAAAACTCTTAAACTCGATCATCTTCATGATTTACCACTACCTTATTCATTTATTCACATCCACTCACTGCCATTACATTCCGTAGCTAGTTTTCATCTACAGAAAAGTCATTTTAAGGGTAAAACAACCTTCCACAACTACTCTTTCTTCAGACAGGAAAGCAGAAATAGAGCAATGGATATAAGTCAAAGAAAGGAAGAAATTTGTATCAAGGAGAGAAATGGGGCTTATTGTGAGATCAAAGCTAATTGGAACCAAATATTTAGAAGGATACCCTTAGGTTAAGGGATTATTACAACAGGTAGGTTGGCTGAGCTTTATAAAGAAGTTCAATGGATTCCACAAAGAAGTCGTGAAGTCATTTGCAAGGTTATTCGATGGGTCAGAGGTAGAAATTGGGGATATTAAGTTCAACATCACGGAGTCATTCATAGCTGAGGCCAAAGAATTACCATGACAGGGTGAATTTTGGTTCAAAAACAAAGAGTTCCATAATGAAACTTGGAAACAAATGCTAAAAAAACTAGGTATGGACATTTCAGTGTTTAGAAAAGGTATTCCTAATACAGCTTTGAAAAATAAATGGAGGAATGTGTTGTTGATTTTACAAAAATTCATAACCTATGAGGGTAGATTTGGCACTTTGTATGTCTATCATATTAGACTGATGATGAATTTCTTAGAGGATGAAATAAATTTACCCTTCTTCCTGCTTAATAGTCTGAAAAGGATGGCTTCTAATGTTCAAAAAAGACTTCAGTTCCTAGAAACTACTTTACATCATCATGGCTTAATTAAAATGTTAATTGAGCTTCAGTTGAAGAAAGTAGGAAATATATGGGATGAATTCCTCCTAAGAAACCATTCTGAAGAACCAGAAGAAATATTATCTAAAGAAGAACCTGTAAGAAAACGTAGGAGGGTGAAAATTATTAAATCTATTGAGATCAAACCTGATACATCAACACAGGAAGATAGTGAAGAAGTAATTTCTGAAAAATTGTTAAATATCAGGAAACAACTCAGGAATAAAAGAAAGGAGAAATTAACAAGTGAATGCGCTGAATAAAAAGGTGAAAATCCACCTAAATTGAGAATAAGCTCTAGGCTTAAAGGCATGGTGAAAAATACATGCATTAAGGAAACATGAGTCATAGACACTGAAGAAGAAGAAACTCCAATCCAATCTCCAATTGATAGATCTCCTCTACACCAGTATGAAGAAAACCCTAACAAAAGAACCCCAGATATAGATCTGTTTCAACAACAGCTTTATGACTATGTGGAATCACTAGAGAAAAGGGCCTCAGAAAATAGAGAAATATCTCCCAGTCCACAAGAACCTCCAATAGAAAATTTGGAAAGATACAATTATGAATTAGAGATACTAAATAACCATATAAAGAATGAAAATGAAATCCTAAGAGAGCAGGTCAAATTGAAGGGTAGCATGAACAACACTCTCTCTCAGCAAATGGAAGAACTATATAAAGCAAACAAGAAGTTTAAAAAAAAGAAACAAGAAATTGAAGAGGGCACTCATTAATCTAAGGTTCAAAATACTCATGAGGAAACCCAAAATGGCATTGACTACCAGAAGAAGCAGAAAAATGAGGCTAGATGTTCTTGCAGAAGTATCAGTACAAATGGAATAAAGTTTTGATGAAATTGCATGAGGACATGAAAGAGTTTTACAGTGCGGGTATGTTGAGCCCTGAAATTGTATTATCTTTTGCCAAAATTCACTTCATTTCATCATTCCTTTATCATTTCATAAAGCTAAAACTCAATGAGAATGACTAAGATCACTTAAAGGTTGCATACAATGATTAACTTATTGTACTTTTGTGATTTTGTTGTCTTAATTATTTTTGAACAATTTTAGCTACAGAATGCAGTCATTCTGTAGCTAGTCCAGCTTTCTGTAGTTGTTTTTGTGTTTACATATGTTACTGGTGTCACCTAGAGAAAATGCACACATAGTTGGGTTCCAAATCTTTCCTACATCATTTGTTCGCTTCCACGAAGACTGGATCAAAAGCTGGAGGTGCCTATATACGTGGTCAAAGCAAAATTCAAGCAAGACGTCTTCTACAGGAATCAGGACTCCTGATTTTCTTTATAGTAAATTAGGAATTCTAAAATAGTTCTATTTTGATTTTAACTTTAAAACTACACCTGGACCTACTTTTATTCAATGTTAGTTATGTAGTTGCATATAAATTCAGCTCGGTAATTCTAATAGGGACGGGTTTTGATATATATTTTATCATTCCTGTGATACTCTGTTTTCAAGCATTTTGATAATAGAAGGAGTAAACTCTAACGTTGTTCTGAATACAACTTGAGGAGTTAAAGAATTAATGAAGAATTGATAGCAGAGGGCCCCTACTATTCGAGTAAGCTTCACATGTTTTCTATATAAGTAGTTTTCAATTATGTTTTGTTATATTTCCTTAGACTGCTTTTTGGAACTACATCTTTTAGAATTATGTTTCATGTCATTTTCCTAGATAAAACATCCTCATGATATTACAGTTAGTCTTTTTTCCCAATCTTTTCAAATATATCTCTATTAAATGAATGGGAATTAATTGTAATATTCTGAGTTACTAGCACTTCAGTTTCTGTCATCTAGATTAGAACATCCTCATTACCTTACAGCCATTCCCTTTCTCAAGCTCTTCCAATATATCACTACTATATGAATGAGATTTGGTTGTACTATTTTGAGTTATTAGCATTTCCTGTTATGCAATTAGATAGAATATCCTCATACTAATAAAAACAGTCTTCTTCTCAAGCTATTCCAATAAATCTCTAAATCAAGAATACAACTTAGTTGTAACACTGTGGGTTACTGCTTGATTGTTTTAAATAAGATCCTTATCACATTATGTCTAATCTCCTTCAATAAACTCTTCCAATAAACCTCTAACTTATGAATGAGATCTAGTTGCAATGTCATAATTTGCTTCAGCATTCCATAGGAGATCCTTATTACATTATAGTAATCTTTTTCTTAAGCTATTCCAAAACATATATATCATATGAATGAGATTTCAATGTAATGTTCTAAGTTATTGTTTGTTTTAATACTTCTTTTATGTTTTAGGAAATTCCTCATTGCATTAGAATTTAATCTCTTTCACAAGATATTCCAACAAATATCTAACTAAATGAATCAAATTGAGTTGTATTGTTTTGAGTTACCTTTTATTTTCATGAATGTTCATTTGAAAGTTACAATATCCATATATTAGGATTCTATGTTTTCACTATTTTCTAATTAGGGACAAAATTTGCAACTAAACTCTGTTTTAATTCTAAGATTTCTTTTTCCTTCCTTTTTGACATAGATTTAACTTCATCTCCTGAGCATAGAGTAGCATACTAAGACTCAAACATAACAAAACCCAAAAAATCAATAAAACACTGAAAACAATGAAATAAGAAAAGGGATACTTAGGCACATATAGTGTAAGTACACTTCATCAGTTTACTAGCCCTGGTTGATAATTTATGCTATCAATTTAGGAACACTAAATTGACTAAATATTTTCCATGATGATGAAGCTAGGAATGGTGTTGGGTATTCCATCCTATTGGCAAGAATTTGCCAATTCACAACTTAGGAGCTTATCGTTAATAGGTTCTTTCAGATTTCTTTGATTAATTATTTACTTGTTCTTATATCAAAATGTGGAGGAATTCATGCATCTGGGTCTAAATATTATGGATATGAATAAGAAGAGGCAATCAGTAGTGTTCTGGAAAGATATAGTAAGAAGAGAACAAAATGAAACTGGACTATTTGATTTTGCCAATTATTTCATGTCAATTACATACAAAGTTTTGAATGGAGTTCCTCCCCCCTGTTTCTTACCCAAAGCTCAGGAATTCTTGCATTTAGGGACAAATTGTAAATTTCAAGATTGTTTTGTTTTTTAGGATTATTCCGAAATTAGAAAATATGGAGCAAGTGTTGAGCCTTATAGGCTTCCAGTGTTTGTACCTATCTGGATATTTTCTTTGGATTTTGTTCGACAAAGTCTAAATGTGGATCAAATTCACTTTGTGCCTATGAAAAAGGGGCATATGTTCAAACTACCCTTGAGTGTAGGCCCTTTCATAGTTAATATGAGACAGGAATTTGAAGAAGTTACTAAAATGCTAGATGAGATGCATTTGCTATTAGGGGAAAAGTGGGCTTATGACCCTCACAATGTTCTTTCTAATAGAAGAATTGATAATGGGTATTCAGCTTTTATTCATGAAAGTAGGCCAGATTTAGAGAGGATGGAAAGTAAAGGTGTTATGAGTTCAACAGGTTCAAATATTCAAACTCCTATCATTTTAGAAAAATCAAGTAAAAGAAGCAAAGAAGCAGTGGTTGATTTAGAAGATGAGGACAAGGCAGCTGAGAAGAGAGAAAAATTTAATGAAGAACCTACACATAGTCAACCTAGTTTTCCCTTATAGTTTGGAAAGGAACAAAATTTTCCTGCTTCACCCAGGAGACATGAGAGCACTCATGAACAAGTGCCTCTAATCAAATAGATGTTTTCCCAAATTGCAGAGAGGAACCAAAAGATGAAGGCCAACATGGAGGCCCAAGCTGAATATCAAATTTCTCCAGATAAAACAATACTTTTAACTGCCATGGATCTTGAGAAATATCAATTCAAAATTTCCCTATCACATCCTTGAGATATGTCAATTGGTTCTTCTAACAACTTAAATACTGTAAATGTGATTGTAGATGTGAAGAAAATCCCATTGCTGGATAAGGTGAACCTACATATGCAGATAGGTCAGTTGATTGTAAATGACCTGAAAAAGACCAATGCAATGGAAATGAAGGCAGAAAATATGCTTGGGAACGTAATTAAGAAATTAAAGTTAGAAAAATCCAACTCTAGGGCTTTAACAATTCAGAATGAGGAGCTGAAGAAAATCATACTAAAGATTGGAGTGGATCCTAATGATAGGACTATTGTGCAGAAAATTCTGCGAAGTGCTGAAGCAGAGATATCTACATTGAAGAAAACGTTAAAATTTCCTATAGGAGAGTATTCAATGGCTACAGGGGTTGCAGAGGTGGAGAACAAGAAAGAAAAACTTCTACAACAACTCATGAAAAAGGAGGAATAAATCTCTAAGTTAAAGCAAACTGCACTGTCACTACAAAATCATATTGAGAATAATTCTTGTACTTTTGTCTTTCCCACAGGTAATGAAGACCCACTAGCGCATATTTCTCATTTGACTACTGAGTTGCAGATTGCATAAAGAGATCAGAAGAAGGCTCAAGAATATTTGGATACTGCATAAAATATTATTCAAGCTGCAGAAAATGAAGCCAGTAAATACAAAATAGACAGTTAGAAGGAAAATGCTAAGATTAAAAGTCTCAAGGAAAAACTGAAAGGAAACATATCTTTAATACATGCTAAATATATCATTTGGAATGATATCATTTCATAAATAAAATCAATTTGGACCTTTTTGATGGTGGTTGCAGAAGAGAAAAGTCTCATCAAGGAATTTGAAGAACAAGTCATGGTAGATAAACATAAGACAATCAATAGGGCTATTTGGGCAAAAAGATTCATTGACTTTATTAACTCTAAAACATATTAAGAGTTAGAAGAAAATGAGATTAAAGATAGAATCCTATATGTAGTGTAGATCAATAAGATGATTTTCAAGAATGATTACAGAAAGGCTACAGAAAAGAAGTTGATAGAAATTAAAGAATCAGTAAGTCAGTTTGATAAGTTATTTGACCAAATAACAAGAGCAGGTATGCCTTCATGTTGGGGACCTGGAGAAAGTCTGTTGTCATGGGATTCTTATGAAAATTTACTAGTCTTAACAAAAAGTAAGGTTCACAATACACATGAAAAGACTCAGGTGCTTAAGGGAGCAACAATGATTAACTTTCTTCAGATACATTTTCAGCTGTTGTGGTTGGTAAAAACTCTATTTGCAAAAAGGCCATCTTACAAACAAATTACTTCTTTCACGTTGGAGTATCACAACCTGGTACATTCTCCCAAGACTAAAGTAGAGATATGAAAGAAGTGCAAAGCTTGGAAAATAGATTTTCCAAAAGAACCTTTGACTTCAAAGAAAGAAAAATCAGTTGATCCAGGAAATGTAGCAGCTTTTTCTTCAATTCACATTCAAAATATAGATTAGGGTGTTAATATTTATGTTATTTTAATCTTCCCAAGATGATGTAAATGTAATAAGATGTTATGATGGTATTCCGTAGAAAGCCTACGTAGTCATAAGAAGTTGGGATAGTTAGGATTAGTTATAGCAGTTCCCAACTACTTTTTATTGTATTTAATGTAATAGTTAAGGAACAGAAAGGTTCCAAGTTTTTGACCTTCAGGAATGCAATTTCTGTACTCAGAGATTTCAAATGATTAATGAATGAGAAACAAGTTTCTGGCATCTGTTTATGTTGAAATGTATTCAATTTTACATTTTGTGTTTTCTATCTTTGAATAAGATGAAGTAAAGAGTTGCAAGTCTCTTTTTACTTATGTAAGCAAGAGTTAAAATCCTTAATTGGTGCTCCTTCGTTTTAACTATTTCCTTCATATAATTCCTCTGGAGTTTCAGGTGATATATTCTATGTAACAACATATAAGTTTGGGCTTCTTTCTTTCATTTTCTTCCTGTCATTTCATTCAACATCAGCAAATCATAGCATTGTGAGACATTCATTATATTTGATATTTGAGGGTTTAATGATAAATTCTTGAGGGTGATTAAGAAAAGACAGATATTTATGTGACATAATAATACAAATGTCTTAAGCACTAATTCCTTATAACACTAAGGAATTTTCTCTTAAGGTACAACATTTTTTTGCACCATTGCCAGGGATGAAGAGTCGATGTTTTTCCCTAGGTTTTATTTATATATCCTTTGGTTGTTCAGAGAGGAGGAAATATTAAAATTTGTGTCTTCATTTTCTAATTCTAGCATATATGAGGCCAAATACGATGTCAAATACCTCTCAGCAGAAATCTCCTACCCTTTCAAATCCAGAGAAGTTGGTTTTAAAAAAGGCCAGAAACAAAAACGTTTTCTACACCTGATGCCACACTGCCTACACCTGGCAACAGTTCTCAGACCCTTTCATCCAAGGATATTTCCCGGAAGCCTACTTTCTTGGAACAAGAAACGTTCTCTCCATCCATTCATTTCTATGAAAAAATGTTACAAGAGCAGTATTTTGAGTCTGTATCATTCACATTTATAGAAACTCAGCCTAATACAGTTGCTAGTTCTTCTGCTTTAGTTTATCAACCCCTCCCCTTATCAGTTGTTTCACCACATTCATCTACACCTACAACTGGTACACAAATTCCCCCTGCTCAAGGAGCAGTCAATTAGGGCATAAACATGGCAACCCCTACTTTCTTGATGAACATATATGCACCATTATGAATGCAATGCCTCAAGGGTATCTTAAGTTGCTTCCTAGATTTACTGGTGAAGATGAAATATCTACAGAACAACACTTGCCTTTGTTTTGCACTTTTTTCAAAATTTTAATGTTGAACATCTTGATGTAGCAAGAAATATACACAGCAAAATAGAGGGGTTTTTAATCCGTAATTTAGGAAACAACCCCTGTATATTTTGCAGAGGGAAAGAAGAGATCAGGATGAAGTTCAAGCACCCTTATATATAGAGGCAACACCTTCACATTCTGTTGATTATGATCAGAAAGAAGATGAAGATAAAATTTATGCCATATATATGGAGGATGGTGTAGAAGAGGAATCTAAAAGATAATGTGAAGAAGAATGTAAAGAAGATGATATTTCATTTGATCATGAAGATATGGATGATTATTGCAAACACTTCACTGATTTTATGCAAGAAAAATTACATAAAAAGTATGAATTGAGATTAAAAAAGAGGTTGAGGACTCAGGATGATGAAGAGAGAGACTCAGAGTTAGTCCCTTCTCCAATGGTGACTCCACAACAGAAAAAATCAGTAAAACAATCAGACAAGGGGAAGTAACCCATGAATCTAGTTAAAGAAAAAGAGAAACAACAAGTTGAGGCTTCTCAAAATAATTCTAATAATTCTAATATTTTGGAGTAGGTTGTTATTGTTCCTGAGCAACATGCAAATCCTAACAAAAACCAAGAAGAATCTGAAAATTTTTCTAAACAAAATCATAATTTCAGTTTATCCAGAGAGTTAGAAAAAGTTAAAATTCAAGTACCCCTTCTTGAGTTGGCTAAAACACCTGGGTATAAGGAAGAGATTGCAGAATTTATTAATTTATCTCAACCTGATGAGGTGGGTGGCATTGTTAATTTGCAAGAAGAAAAACCTGTGGTTACTTTCGGTCCTCATGTTGAAGAGGCAGATTCTTCTGTTCCAGCTTTTTATATATTATTACATTTACATGATTCCATTATACATAATTGTATGCTAGATTATGGTGCATCTCATAATCTTATGCCATTATCTGTGATGAAAGAGCTAAATTTAAAAATCAATAAGCCATATACAGACCTCTATTCTTTTCATTCCAAAAGGGTGAAGTGTGTTCGGCTTATCGAAGACATGTTGTTTCCTTGGCCCAAATTCCAGCCAAGAGTATCATGATGGATGTAGAAGCTGCAGATATTCTTGCTAGATTTGGTATGTTGTTGTCCAGATCTTGGGAAGAAAATATTGGAGGTGTCTTAAAATTAGATTTCACATATGCCATCATTCATGTTCTCAATGGAGAAGAGAGAAGGTTGTACAAAGAAACCAGATTCATGAAAACTACCACCAAGAAAGATGCAGGTAATTCCCCTATTTATGGTCAAGAAAAGGAGGATCTCTCTTGTTTTATGTTGCATGAAGATGCAGAATTTACTGAAGACTCACAGAAGAAAATCTCTTCAGTAAGTGTAAATAAGGAGTTGTATTCAAATAAAATTTGGAGGTGCTATTTTGATGCTGCATATTCTAAAGAGGGCACAAGAGCTGGGTTCATATTCATATCTCCTGAACGTAATATTTTACCTTTTTATTTCAAACTTGAATTTGAGTCAACCAGTAATGTAGCTGAGTATGAAGCATTGATTTTGAGTCTCCAAACTACTAAAAAAATGGGAATTCAATCTATTTCCATTTTTGGTGATTTTGAATTGGTAATAAGATAGATTAAGAATTGGTGTCAGACCAAGCATCCTAGATTGAGATCTTATAGAAATGAGGTGTGGGACCTAATTGAAAATTATTTTGAATCCTTTAATATTTATTTTATTCCAAGAGAAGAAAACAGAATGGCAGATTCACTGGAAATTGAAGCCAGTACATTTAAGCCACCAATAATCCAAGACTGAGATATGAAATTGAGTTGAGACACGGGCCTTCAATTCCTGATAATGTAAAGCATTGGCAGGTTTTTGAGATGATGAGAAGATCAATCAATTCTTAACAATTATTGGAAATTTGAAGATAGTCGAATTGATTTAGAAAGTGAACAAAATGATCAAAATAATGTGCCTAGAAACCTAAATCAGACAATTGGTGATCAGAATATAATTCAGTTGAAGGATAATATGTTGCCCAGGGGCCTGGTTCCTCTTAAAAGATTGTTTGATTCTAATAATGTAGCAATAAACCAGAAGAAAGTATTTCAGGATGGAGAAACTGAGGACTGCAATTTAGGAAATCAACAGGAACCCAAAATGGTCAAGTTATTTGAGGAGTTCCTAAGGATTATAAGGAAAGGTATGTAGGTATTTTCAAAAATTTCATGGATGTGTTTGCATGGTCATATGAAGATATTAGGATTTATGATTTAAATATTATTCAACATAAAATACCACTGAAAGAAGGGGTTAAGCCTCACAAGAAGAAGCTCAGACAGATTAATCGATTGTTACCTGCCCCAATTGAAAAATAGGTAAGGAAAATTTTAAAAGTAAAAATCATAGTCCCACTAAGATACTCAGAGTGGGTTTCAAATCTAGTTCCAGTCAAGAAGAAAAATGGAGAGATAAGATTGTGTGTAGATTTTAGGAACTTGAACAGAGGTTCTTTGAAGGATAATTATTCTTTTCCAAAGATGGATTATGTCCTACAGAAAGTGACTGGGGCTTATAGGTTATCCATGGTGGATGGTTTCTCTGGGTACAATCAAGTAGTTGTTGAGAAGAAGATTAGAAGAAAACAACCTTCACCATGCCCTGAGGAACTTTCATGTATGCGAGGATGCCATTCGGCCTCATGAATGTAGGAGCTACTTTCGAGAGGGAAATCAATATAGCTTTTGTGGGTGACAAATTTGTATTCATATATTTGGATGATGTGACTATTTTTTCAGGATCTGATGATGAACTCTTGGAGCACATGCAGAAAGCTTTCTTGAAATGAAAAAAAATTGGGTTATCATTGAATCCTAAGAAATCCTTGGTTTCTTGAGAAGAAGGTAAGTTTCTGGGACATATAGTTTCAAACGAAGGAGTGAAAATTGATCCAGCAAGAGTTGAGGCTATGGAAAGAATTCCATTGCCTAGAAGTAAAAAATATCCAAATATTTCTAGGGAAAATCAATTTTCTGAGAAGATTTGTTCCAAATTATGCTGAGATTGTCAGAAGAATAATACATATGTTAAAAAAGAAAGCTGAAGTAAAATGGGACAAAGATGAAAGAGAATCCTTTGCCAAAATTAAAGAGGCTCTTCAAGAAGCTCTAGTTTTGATTATTCCAGATTATCTAAAACCTTTCCAAAAAATTTCATTTGCATCACCTTCCACTATTGCTGCTGTGTTGTTACAGAAAAATGAAGAAGGGAAAGAGAAACCAATAGCATTTTTTAGTAACGTCCTTAGAGATGTAGAACTCAAATATAATATCTTGGAGAAGCAGGTATATTCTTTAGTTAAATCATTAAAAGCTTTCAAGACCTATGTCTTCATTCTCAGATAGTGGCATATATACCTAACTCTGATGTGAAATATGTACTAATGCAAAGTGATGTGGAGGGGAAAAGAGGAAAATGGATTGCCAAAATCCAAGAGTATGATTTAGACATTAAGCCAACCAAGTTAATTAAGAGACACAGACAAGCTAAATTGCTGACAAATTCTAATTTCCAAACTCTGAGAATTAATTTTCTTGTACCACTAGATGAAGGGGTTGAGGAGACAAATCAGATTACAACAAATTCAACAATCAAATACAAATTTATTTTCTCAGATTGTATAAAGATATTATTCACTATTTGTGCTTTTTCTCTTGCCCTCCCTCAATCAATAGAACAAAGTACAGAGCTCTAAAACTTAAAGCTCAACCTTATGTTATAATTGATGGTAAATTATATTCGAAATATCTTGCTGGTGTGTTGTAATTATGTTTGACAGAGGGAGAATCAATGGAAGTTATTAAAGAGTAGCATGAATGTTTGTGTGGAGGTCATTACAGTTGGAAAGTAACTACTCATAAGATTCTTAAATCAAGTTTTTACTAGCCTTCTTTATTTTCTGATGTATACAGAGTTGTTAGAAGTTGTCAGAAATGCTAGTTGTTTGCAGAAAAGAAAAGGTTAGCTCCTTTGCCTCTTCTCCTTGTTTTTATTGAAGAACACTTTAGACAATGGGGTCAGATTTTATTGGAGAAATTAATCCACCATCAAGTGGACAATTTAAGTGGATTCTAACTGCCACTGATTATTTTGCAAAATGGGTAGGGGAAATTCCTACCAGAAAAGAAAATGATATCGTAGTAATGAAGTTTCTATAGGAGAATATTTTCAGCAGGTTTGGATGTCCAGTGAAAATAGTAATAGACGATGCTCAGGTATTCAACTCAGTTAGATTCACAGATTTTTGTTAGGATTATAATGTGATCTTGTCTCATTCTATAGCATATCTCCTCAAGGAAATGGATTAGAAGAATCATCTAACAATACATTAGTAAAGATCTTGAAGAAAATAATTAATGAGAACTAGAAGAATTGGGACTCAAAGCTGAAATTTTCTCTCTGGGTAGTAAGAATGACAACTGGAAGATCTACCGGTAAGTCCCCTTATGAGTTAGTATATGTTACTCAAGCTTTGTTTCCTACTCAATTACCAAGACCAGTAATTTATTTTGTTCAAGAAGCACAAGAGGAACCTAATGCATTAATAAGAACACTAATAAGGTAATAGAATTGAGTGAAACCAAGAATAAATTTAGGGACATTTGGTCACATATAAGGAGAAAATGAGGTCCATTTTTGACAGGAAGGAAAAGGAGATTATGTTCCAAACTAGAGATCTGGTATTAAGATGGGATACTAGAAGATAGAAGAAGGGGAAGCATGGTAATTTTGATCCTCTATGGTATGGCCCTTACAAAATCACTGAATCTAGGTCAAATAACACTTTTGTGCTGGAAGATATTGATGGAGAAGTAGTAGAACTACCTGTGAATCGGCAGTATCTGAAACATTATTTTCAGCACTAAAAATAAATGGTTCATCATTATACATATTTGGTTTTCCTCATTGTATATTTTTCATCAAACATCATTTGAGTCCATGCCTAAAGTGAAGGCACTAATTTGTAGGTTCTTAATGTTTCGTGGAAAAAAACACTATCCCCAGGTGGAGCCAGATGTTGTGGATCATTTGCAATATCCTTTTATTTTCAATTTTGAAAATATAAAAAGAAAAAATAAAAAATTGTTAAAACATGTTAAAGTATTAAAGTTTTTATACTTTAGCATAAAAATATTTCTTTCGTTGTATTAGTGTTAAAATTTTAAATACTTTTGACTTTATGAAAGTGGGTCTTGACTTGAAGATTAAATGTCGATTATTTTATCAAGTGGGATGCGATAATTTCTCCAGCTCCGAACAAAAGACTCAACCCACGGGCACTACTAGCGCACGAATTAATATGGAGGGTGCCTCAACAGTTGATTGTGTTGACTGCGGGAGTAATGCAGATGAGCGGTGGAGATAGATTACGAGGGCACAAGCCAAAATAATTCTCCTTACTTCGAGACCCCCCGTAGTGACGTAAGGTGTTGAGTTGGTTACAGTTGTCTTCCACGTGAGGTGAACTTAACGGTCTGTTAGCACATCTTCTCACCATTTAAGTTTAAAGTCGTGCCACCTATTTAAATGAAATTCTCATTCTTTCCAAAGCCATTTGTGATTAAGTTGATGTTTGTAATTGGTTTGTGCTGCGTATTATTCAGTTTTCTGTTACCCTATCAAGAATTGGCCACCCTGTACATCGTCCATTATCATAATTTTAAATCATGGCTAAATGCTCATCCCTGTCGGGTTCTGCTAATCATATCCCTCTCATAGATACCAAGAGGGATATCTAAGACACCAATTGTTCCTTGGTTCACCTCCCGTTTTACCAGCAAGTTCTCTTGAATGATAAAGCTTCCCCAGTTTATACTGCCATGGAAAAGTTTGGTGTGTTGTCTGCGTGTATCCCTAAAACCCATATTTTTCCTGAATTCATATATTGGTTGGTATCTATTATGTATCATGGAAATTTTTTTGTGATGAATTGATAGGTGGAGAATGTTCTTCAAGTGTCTGCCTAGCTAATTCGCCAATCCCTTTATTACCCTAAGTCAGAACCATATGTTCAATTCTCTAATGATTATTTGATAGTGTATTATGACAGCCTTGTAGGTAAATATTTTAATCATTTTATTCATTTTCTAAAACCTAACACACAAAAATTCCAGCCTGACAGTAAAGATTTTCCTATGGAGATTTTTGATATTGAGGTTAAGCCAATACTGAGCAGCATTGCAAAGATTCTAGGGAAAGATGATGACATCATAGTGATAAATAAGTATTGGGGATGTTTTAGATGATGATGAAGCCATGAATGGTGTTGGATATTCCATCCTATTGGCAAGAAGATGTCAATTCACAACTCATTAGCTTATCGTTAACAGGTTCTTTTAGATTTCCTTCATTAATTATTTACTTGTTCTTATATAAAAATGTCGAGGACATGCATCGGGGTCTGAATTTTCTAGATATGAATAGGAAGAGGAAATCAGTAGTGTTTTGGATAGATATGGTAAGAAGAGAACAAAATTAAACTGGACTGTTTGATTTTGCCAGTTATTTCATGTCAATTGCATACAAAGTTTTGAATGGAGTTCCTCCCCCTTGTTTCTTACCCAAAGCTCAGGAATTCTTGCATTTAGGGACAAACTGTAAATTTGGAGATTGGTTTGTTTTTTAGGATTATTCAGAAATTAGACTGTATGGAGCAAGTGTTGAGCCTTATAGGCTTCCAGTGTTTGTACCTATGAGGCTATTTTCTTTGGAGTTTGTTTGACAAAGTCTAAATGTGGATCAAATTCACTTTGTGCCCATGAAAAAGGGGCATATGTTCAAAATGCCCATGAATGTAGGCCCTTTCATAGTTAATATGAGGCAGGCATTTGAATAAGTTACTAAAATTCTAGATGAGATGCATTTTATGTTAGGGGAAAAGTGGGCTTATGACCCTCACAGTGTTATTTATAATAGAAGAATTGATAATGGGTATTTAGCTTTTATTCATGAAAGCAAGCTAGATTTAGAGAGGATGGCAAGTAAAGGTGTTATGAGTTGAAGAGGTTCAAATATTGAAACTCCTATCATTTCAGAAAAATCAAGTAAAAGATTAAAAGAAGCAGTGGTTGATTTAGAATATGAAGAATAGGGAGCTGAGAAGAACGTACATATAGTCAAGTTGGTTTTCCTTACAGTTGGGAGAGGAATATAATCTTCCTACTTCACCCAGGAGACATGAGAGAACTCATGAATAAGTGCCTCTGATCAAATAGATCTTTTCCATTGCAGAGAGGAACGAGAAGATGAAGGTCAGCATGGAGGCCCAAGCTAAATATCAAATTTCTTCAGATCAAACAAGACTTTTAATTGCCATGGATATTGAGAAAGATCAATTCATAGTTTCCCTATCACATCCTTCAGATATGTCAATTGTTTCTTCTAACAATTTCAATACTGTAAATGTGAAGAAAATCCCATTGCTGGATAAGTTGAACCTACATATACAGACAAGTATTTTGATTATAAATGACCTAACAAATACCAATGAATGGTAGTGAAGGTAGAGAATATTCTTAAGAAAGTAATTAAGCAATTAAAGTTTAAAAAAGCCAACTCTAGGACTTTAACAATTCAGAATGAGGAGCTGAAGAAAGTCATAGTAAAGATTGGAGTGGATCATAATGATAGGATTGTTGTGCAGAAACTTTTGCAAAGTGTTGAAGTAGAGAAATCTGCATTGAATAAAAAGCTAAAATTTCCTATAGGAGAGCATTCACTAGCTACAGAGGTTGCAGAGGTGGAGAACGTGAAAGAAAAGCTTCTACAACAACTCATGCGAACGGAGGAAGAAATCTCTAAGTTAAAGAAAACTGCATTGTCACTGCAAAATCATATTGATAATCAATCTTGTACTTTTGATTTCCCCACAGGCAATGAAGACCCACTAACACAGATTTCTCAGTTGACTAATGAGTTGCAGATGGAAAAAAGAGATTGGAAGAAGCCTCAAGAATATTTGGAGACTACATCAATATTATTCAAGCTAAAGAAAATCAAGCCAGTAAATACATAATAGACAATTAGAATGCTAATGCTGAGATTAAAAGTCTCAAGGAAAAACTGAAAGGAAACATATCTTTAATATAGGCTAAATATATCATTTGGAATGATATCATTTCAGAAATAAAATCAATTTGGAGCTTTTTGATGGTGGTTGCAGAAGAGAAAAGTCTCATCAAGGAATTTGAAGAACAAATCATGGTAGATAAATAGAAGAAAATCAATAGGGCTATTTGGGAAAAAAGATTCATTGACTTTATTAACTCTAAAGCAGATCAAGAGTTATAAGAAAATGAGATTAAAGATAGAATGCTATATGCAGTGGAGATCAATAAGATGATTGTCAAGAATGATTACAGAAAGGCTACAGAAAAGAAGTTGATAGAAATTAAAGAAGCGATAAGTCAGTTTGATATGTTATTTGAAAAAATAACAAGAGCAGGTCTGCCTTAATGTTGGGGACTTGGAAGAAGTCTATTTTCATGGGATTCTTATGAAAATTTACTAGTGTAACAAAAAGTAAAGTTGACAATACAGATGAAAAGACTCAGGCACTTAATGGAGCAACGGTGATTAACTTTCTTCGGAGACATTTTCAGCTGTTGTGGTTGGTAAAAACTCTATTTCCAGAAAGGCCATATTACAACCCAATTACTGCTTTCAAGTTGGAGTATCACAACCTGGTACATCCACCCAAGACAAAAGTAGAGATATGGAAGAAGTGTAGAGCTTGGAAAATAGATTTTCCAAAAGAACCTTTGACTTCAAAGAAAGACAAATCAGCTGATCTAGGAAATGTATCATCTTCGTCTTCAATTAACATTCAACATATAGATTAGGGTGTTAATCTTAATGGAATTTTAATCTTCCCAAGATGATGTAATTGTAATAAGATGTTATGATGGTATGTTGTAGAAAGAATGTACATAGTCATAAGAAGTTGGGATAGTTAGGATCAGTTATAGCAGTTCCCAACTGTTTTTTATTGTATTTAATGTAATAGTTGAGGAAGAGAAAGGTTCCAAGTTTTGGACCTTCAAGAATGCAATTTTTGTACTCAGAGATTTCAAATGATTAATGAATGAGAAACAAGTTTCTGGCATCTTTTTATGTTGAAATGTATTCAAGTTTACATTTTGTGTTTTCTATCTTTGAATAAGATCAAGTAAACAGTTGCAGGTCCCTTTTTACTTATATAAGCAAGAGTTAAAACCCTTAATTGGTGCTCCTTCATTTTAACTATTTCCTTCATATAATTCCTTTGGAGTTTCAGGTGATATATTCCGTGTAAAAACATATCAGTTTGGGCTTCTTTCTTTCATTTTCTTCCTGTCATTCCATTCAACATCAGCAAATGATAGCATTGTGAGACATTCATTATATTTGATATTTTAGGGTTTAATGATAAATGCTTGAGGGTGATTAATCAAAGACAAATATTTATGTGACATAATAATATAAATGTCTTAAGCACTGATTCCTTATCACACTAAGGAATTGTGTCTTAAGGTACAACATTTTTTGGCATCGTTGCTAGGGACGAAGAGTCGAATTTTTTCCTTGGGTTTTGTTTATATATCCTTTGGTTGTTCAAAGAGGAGGAAATATTAAAATTTGTGTCGTCATTTTCTAATTCTACCATATATGAGGCCACTTATGAGGTCAGATACCTCTCAACAGAAAGCTCCTACCCTTTCAAATCCAGAGAAGTTGGTTTTAAAAAAGGCCAAAAATCAAAAACGTTTTCTACACCTGATGCCACACTGCCTACACCTGGCAGCGGTTCTCATACCCTTTCATGCAAGGATATTTCAGGGAAGCTCACTTTCTCGGAACAAGAATACTTGTCTCCATCCATTAATTTCTATGAACAAAGGTTAGAAGAGCAATCTTTTGAGTCTGTATCATTCACATTTATAGAAACTCAACCTAATACAGTTTATATTTCTTCTGCTTTATTTTATCAACCCCTTCCCTTATCAATTGTTTCACCACATTCATCTACAGCTACAATGGGTACACAAATTCCCCCTGCTCAAGGAGCAGTCAATTAGGGCATAAACATGGCAGCCCCTGCTTTATTGATGAACATATATCCACCATTAGATCTTCCTCAACCAATGAATGCAATGCCTCAAGGGTATCTTAAGTTGCTTCCTAGATTTACTAGTGACGATGAAATATCTGCAGAACAACACTTGCCTTTGTTTTGCACTTTTGTTCAAAATTTTAATGTTGAACATCTTGATGTAGTAATGAGACTTTTTGTGCAGTCTCTAAATGGAGAGGCAAGAAAATGGTTTAAAGGATTACCAAATGGCTCAATTAATTATTTGGATGAGTTAGAAAGACAACTCATCCAAATATGGGGTGAAAAGAGAGACCAAGGTTATTCTTTGACAGAATTTAATTCTATTAAGAAAAAAATAGATAAAAGTATGAGTGATTTCATCAAAATATTCAATAAATTATACAATAGTTTTCTTGCAGAAATGAAACCTCCTCCTATTGGAGCAAGAGTTGTTTTTGCTAGGGCATTTGTATCAGATTTTAGTTTTACTTTTAGAGAAATAAGGTCCCCTACTCTTAAAAAATCCAAACTGATGCTTTGGAGAATGAAGCAAATATGATTGCTGCTGGGAAAGCTCAAGAAATGCAGTCAGTTCAGGATAAGGGTAAAGCTAAGGAAGAGACATTACAAGATCAAAGGATTGATGACATGACTAAGGTCATTAAAAATTTGTCAAAAAAATTAGTAAAAATGGAATTGGATAGCAAGAATTCTACAGATCAAAACAGAGGGGTTTTTAATCACAAATTTAGGAAACAACCCCTGCAGATTTTGCAGAGGGAAATAAGAGATCAAGATGAAGTTCAAGCACCCTTATATATAGAGGCAACACCTTCACATTCTGCTGATGATGATCAGAAAGAAGCTGAAGATCAAATTTCTGCCATATATATGGAGGATGGCGCAGAAGAGGAATCTGAAATAGAATGTGAAGAAGAATGTAAAGAAGATGATATTTCATTTGATCAGGAAGATATGGATGATTACTACAAACAATTCACTGATTTTATGCAAGTATAATTGCATAAGAATAAAAAATTGAGATCAAAAAAGAGGTTGAGGACTTAGGATGATGAAGAGAGAGACTCAGAGTTAGTCCCTTCTCCAACGGTGACTCCAAAACAGAAAAATTCAGTAAAAAAATCATTCAAGGGGAAGCAGCCCATGAATCTAGTTAAAGAAAAAGAGAAGAAGCAAGTTGAGGCTTCTCAAAATAAGTCTAATAATTCTAATATTTTGGAGAAGGTTGTTTCTGTTCCTAAGCAACATGCAAATCCTAAAAAAAACCAAGAAGAATCTGAAAAGTTTACTAAACAAAATCAGAATTTCAATTTATTCAGAGAGTTAGAAAAAATTAAAATTAAAGTACCACTTCTTGAGTTGGCTAAAGCACCTCAATTATCTCAACCTGATGAGGTGGGTGACATTGTGAATTTTCTAGAAGAAAAACCTGTGGTTAATTTCGGTCCTCATGTTGAAGAGATAAATTCTTCTGTTCCACCTTTTTATATATCAGTACGTTTACATGATTCCATTCTACATAATTGTATGCTATATTCTGGTGCATCTCATAATATTATGCCATTATCTGTGATGAAAGAGATAAATTTACAAATCAATAAGCCATATAGAGACCTCTATTCTTTTGATTCCAAAAGGGTGAAGTGTGTTGGGCTTATCAAAGACATGGTTGTTTCCTTGGCCCAAATTCCAGCCAAGAGTATCATGATGGATGTAGTAGTTGCAGATATTCTTGCGAGATTTGGTATGTTGTTGTCCAGATCTTGGGGAGAAAATATTGGAGGTGTCTTAAAATTAGATTTCACATATGCCATCATTCATGTTTTTGATGGAGAAGAGAGAAGGTTGTACAGAGAAACCAAATTCATGAAAACTACCACCAAGAAAGATGTAGGTAATTCCCCTATTTATGGTTAAGAAAAGGAGGATCTCTCTTGTTTTATGCTGCATGAAGATGTAGAATTTGCTGAAGACTCACAGAAGCAAATCTCTTTAGTAAGTGTAAATAAGGAGTTGTATTCATATAAAATTTGGAGGTGTTTTTTGATGGTGCATATTCTAAAGAGGGCACAAGAGCTCGGTTCATATTCATATCTCCTGAAGGTAATATTTTACCTTTTTATTTCAAACTTGAATTTGAGTCAACCAATAATGTAGCTGAGTACGAAGCATTGGTTTTGAGTCTTCAAACCGCTAAACAAATGGGAATTCAATATATTTCCATTTTTGGTGATTTTGAATTGGTAATAAGATAGATTAATAATTGGTGTCAGACCAAGCATCCTAGATTGAGATCTTATAAAAATGAGGTGTGGGACCTAATTGAAAATTATTTTGAAGCCTTTAATCTTCAGTTTATTCCAAGAGAAGAAAAAAAAATGGCAGATTCACTAGAAATTGAAGCCAGTACATTTAAGCCACCAATTAATCCAAGACTGAGATATGAAATTGAGTTGAGACATGGGCCTTGAATTCCTAATAATGTAAATCATTGGCAGGTTTTCAAGGATAATGAGCAGATTAATCAATTCTTAACAATGATTGGAAATTTTGAAGACAGTGAAATTGATTTATAAAGTGAACAAAATGATCAAAATAATGTGCCTAGAAACCTGAAGCAGACAATTGGTGATCCGAAGATAATTCAGTTGAAGGATAATATGTTGCCCAGGGGCCTGGTTCCTCTTGAAAGATTGTTTCATTCTAATGATGTAGCAATAAACCAAAAGAAAGTTTCTTAGGATGGAGAAATGGAGGACTGCAATTTAGGAACTGAGTAAGAGCCGAAAATGGTCAAGTTATTTACAAGAGTTCCTAAGGATTATAAGGAAAGGTATATAGGTATTTTCAAAAATTTCATGGATGTGTTTGCATGGTCATATGAAGATTTGAGGATTTATGATTTAAATTTTATTCAACATCAAATACCACTGAAAGAAGGGGTTAAGCCACACAAGCAGAAGCTCAGACAGATTAATCCACTGTTACTTGCCCCAGTTGAAAAATAGGTAAAGAAAATTTTACAAGCAAAAATAATAGTCCCACTGAGATAATCAGAGTGGGTTTCATATCTAGTTCCAATCAGGAAGAAAAAAGGAGAGATAAGATTGTGTGTAGATTTTAGCAACTTGAAAATAGGTTCTTTGAAGGATAATTATCCTTTTCCAAAGACGGATTATGTCCTACAGAAAGTGACTGGGGCTTATAGATTATCCATGGTGGATGGTTTCTCTAGGTACAACCAAGTAACTGTTGAGAAGGAAGATCAGAAGAAAACAACTTTCACCATGCCCTGAGGAACGTTCAAGTATGCCAGAATGCCATTCGGCCTCATTAATGCAAGAGCTACTTTTGAGAGGGAAATGGATATAGCTTTTGTGGGTGACAAATTTGTATTCATATATTTGGATGATGTGACTATTTTTTCAGGATCTAATGATCAACACTTGAAGCACATGCAAAAAGCTTTCTTGAAATGCAGAAAATTTGGGTTATCATTGAATCCTAAGAAATCCTTGTTTGCTTTAGAAGAAGGTAAGTTTCTGGGACATATAGCTTCAAACCAAGTAGTGAAAATTGATCCAGCAAGAGTTGAGGCTATACAAACAATTCCATTGCCTAGAAGTAAAAAATATCCAAATATTTCTAGGGAAAATCAATTTTCTGAGAAGATTTGTTCCAAATTATGCTGAGATTGTCAGAAGAATAATACATATGTTAAAATAGAATGCTGAAGTAAAATGGGACAAAGATGCAAGAGAATACTTTGCCATAATTAAAGAGGCTCTTCAAGAAGCTCGAGTTTTGATTAGTCCAGATTATCTGAAACCTTTCCAACAATTTTCATTTGCATCACCTTCCACTATTGCTGTTGTGTTGTTACAGAAAAATGAAGAAGGGAAAGAGCAACCAATATCATTTTTCAGTAAGGTCCTTAGAGATGCAGAACTCAAATATAATATCTTGGAGAAGCAGGTATATGCTTTAGTTAAATCATTTAAAGCTTTCAAGACCTATGTACTTCATTCTCAAATAGTAGCATATGTACCTAACTCTGATGTGAAAGATGTACTAATTCAAAGTGCTATGGAGGGGAAAAGAGGAAAATGGATTTCCAAAATCCAAGAGTATGATTTAGACATTAGGCCAACCAAGTTAATTAAGAGACAAGGACTAGCTAAATTATTGACAGAGTCTAATTTCCAAACTCTGGGAATTAATTTTCTTGCACCACTAGATGAAGGGGTTGAGGAGACAGATCAGATTACAACAAATTCAGCAATCAAACACAAATTTCTTTTCTTAGATTGTATAAAGATATTATTCACTATTTGTGTTTTTTCTCTTGCCCTCCCTCAATCAATAGAACAAAGTACAGAGCTCTAAAAATTAAAGCTCAACCTTAGGTTATAATTGATGCTAAATTATATTGGAAAGATCCTGCTGGTGTCTTGTTATTATGTTTGACAGAAGGAGAATCAATGGAAGTTATTAAAGAGTAGCATGAATTTTGTGTGGTGGTCACTACAGTTGGAAAGTAACTACTCATAATATTCTTAGACCGAGTTTTTACTGAACTTCTTTATTTGCTGATGTATACAGAGTTGTTAGAAGTTGTCAAAAATGCTAGTTGTTTGCAAAAAAAGAAAAGGTTAGCTCCTTTTCCTCTTCTCCCTGTTTTTATTGAAGAACGCTTCAGACAATGGGGTCAGATTTTATTGGAGAAATTAATCCACCATCAAGTGGACAATTTAAGTGGATTCTGACTACCACTGATTATTTTACAAAATGGGTGGAGGAAATTCCTACCAGAAGAGAAAATGATCTCGTACTAATGAATTTTCTAGAAGAGAATATTTTTCAACAGGTTTGTATGTCCTGTGAAAATTGTAATAGACAATGCTCAAGTATTCAACTCAGTTATATTCATAGATTTTTGTTAAGATTATAATGTGATCTTGTCTCATTCTACAGCATATCATCCTCAAGAAAATGGATTAGCAGAATCATCTAACAAGACATTAGTAAAGATCTTGAAGAAAATAATTAATGAGAACTAGAAGAATTGGGACTCAAAGCTGATATTTGCTCTCATGGCAGTAAGAATGACAACTAGAAGATCTACTGGTAAGTACCCTTATGAGTTAGTATATGGTACTAATTCTTTGTTTCCTACTCAATTAGAAAGACCAGTAATTTATTTTCTTCAAGAAGCACAAGAGGAACCTAATGCATTGATAAGAATGCTAATAAGGTAATAGAATTGAGGGAAAAAAAGAATAAAGTTCGGGACAATTTGGTCACATATAAGGAGAAAATGAGGTCCATTTTTTATAGGAAGGCAAAGGAGATTATGTTCCAAACTGGAGTTTTGGTATTAAGATAAGATACCAGAAGATAGGAGAAGGGGAAGCATGGTAAGTTTGATCCTCTATGGTATGGCCCTTACAAAATAACTGAAGCTAGGTCAAATAACACTTTTCTGCTGTAAGATCTTGATGGAGAAGCAGTAGGACTGCCTGTGAATGGGTAGTATCTGAAACATTATTTCTAGCACTAAAAATAAATGGTTCATAATTGTACATATTTGGTTTTCCTCATTGTATATTTTTCATCAAACATCATTTGACTCCATGCCCGAAGTGAAGGCACTGATCTGTAGGTTCTTAGTGTTTCGTGGAAAAAAAAACTATCCCCAAGTGGAGCCAGATGTTGTGGATCATTTGCAACATCCTTTTATTTTCAATTTTGAAAATAAAAAAAGAAAAAATAGAAAATTGTTAAAACATGTGAAAGTAATAAAGTTTTATACTTTAGCATTAAAATATTTATATTCGTTGTATTAGTGTTAAAATTTTAAATACTTTTGACTTTATGAAAGTGGGTCCTGACTTACAGATTAAATGTCGATTATTTTATCGAGTGGGATGCGATAATTTCTCCAACACCAAACAAAAGACTCAACCTATGGGCACTACTAGCGCATGAATTAATATGGAGGGTGCCTCCACAGTTGACTGTGTTGACTGCAGGAGTAATGCAGATGAGCGGTGGAGATTTATTACGAGGGCACAAGCCAAAATAATTATCCGTACTTCGAGACCCCCCGTTGTGACGTAAGGTGCTGAGTTGGTTACAGTTTTCTTCCACGTCAGGTGAACTTAATAGTCTATTGACAAATCTTGTCAGAATTCAAGTTTAAAGTCACGCCACCTATTTAAATGAAATTCTCATTCTTTCCAAAGCCATTTACGATTAAGTTGATGTTTGTAATTGGTTTGTACTGCATCTTGTTCAGTTTTCTATCACCCTATCAAGAATTGGCCACCCTGTACGTCATCCATTATCATAATTTTGAACCATGGCTAAATGCTCATCCCTGTCGAGTTCTGCTAGTCATATCACTCTGATGGATACCGAGAGGGATATCCAAGACACCAATTATTCCTCAGTTCACCTTCTATTTTACCAGAAATTTCTCTTGAATGATAAAGCTTCCCCGATTTATACTGCCATGGAAAATTTTGGTGTGTTTATTGCGTGTATCCCTAAAACACATATTTTTCCTGAATTTATATATTGGTTGGTATCTGTTATGTATCCTGGGAATTTTTTTTTGATGAATTGTTAGGGGGAGAATGTTCAGCAAGTGTCTTCCCAGCTAATTTGCCAAGCCCTTTGTTACCCTGAGTCAGAACCATATGTTCAATTCTCTGATGATTATTTGATAGTGTGTTATGACAGCCTTGTAGGTCAATATTTTAATTATTTTATTCATTTTCTAAAGCCTAACATGCAACAATTCCAGCCTGACAGTAAATATTTTCCTATAGAGATTTTTGATATTGAGGTTAAGCCAATACTAAGCAGCATTGCAAAGATTCTGGGCAAAGATGATGATAGCACAGTGATAAATCAGTCTTGGGGATGTTTTCGATGATGATGAAGCCATGAATGGTGCTGGATATTCCATCCTATTGGCAAGAAGCTTTCAATTCACAACTCATGAGCTTATCGTTAACAGGTTCTTTTAGATTTCCTTCATTAATTATTTACTTGTTCTTATATAAAAATGTGGAGGAATTCATGCATCTGTGTCTGAATATTATGGATATGAATAATAAGAGGCAATCAGTAGTGTTCTAGACATATATAATAAGAAGAGAACAAAATTAAACTAGACTGTTTGATTTTGCTAGTTATTTCATGTCATTTGCATACAAAGTTTTGAATGGAGTTCCTCCCTCTTGTTTCTTACCCAAAGCTCAGGAATTCTTGTATTTAGGGACAAACTATAAATTTGGAGATTGGTTTGTTTTTTAGTATTATTATGAAATTAGACTGTATGGAGAAAGTGTTGAGACTTATAGGCTTCTAGTGTTTGTACCTATGAGGCTATTTTCTTTGGAGTTTGTTCGACAAAGTCTAAATGTGTATCAAATTCACTTTGTGCCCATGAAAAAGGGGCATATGTTCAAACTGCACATGACTGTAGGCCCTTTCATAGTTAATATGAGACAGGCATTTGAATAAGTTACTAAAATGCTAGATGAGATGCAATTGATTTTAGGTGAAAAGTGGGCTTATGGCCCTCATAGTGTTATTTATAATAGAAGAATTGATAATGGGTATTCAGCTTTTATTCATGAAAGCAGGCCAGATTTAGAGAGGATGGCAAGTAAAGGTGTTATGAGTTGAACGGGTTCAAATATTCAGACTCCTATCATTTCAGAAAAATCAAGTAAAGGAAGAAAAGAAGCAGTGGTTGCTTTAGAAGATGAGGAATAGGGAGCTGAGAAGAACATAAATATAGTCAACCTGGTTTTCCTTACAGTTGGGAGAAGAAAAAAATGTTCCTGCTTCACCCAGGAGACATGAGAGCACTCATGAACAAGTGCCTCTGATCAAATAGATCTTTTCTATTGCAGAGAGGAACCAAAAGATGAAGCTCAACATGGAAGCCCAAGCTGAAGATAAAATTTCTCCAGATCAAACAAGAATTTTAACTATCATGGATCTTGAGAAAGATCAATTTAGAATTTCCCTATTACATCCTTCAAATATGTCAATTGGTTCTTCTAACAATTTCAATACTGTAAATGTGACTGTCGATGTGAAGAAAATCCCATTGCTGGATAAGGTGAACCTACATATGCAGACAGGTCTGTTGATTGTAAATTACCTAACAAAGACCAACGCAATGGTAATGAAGGGAGAGAATATTCTTGGGAAAGTAATTAAGCAATTAAGCTTAGAAAAATCCAACTCTAGGACTTTAACAATTCAGAATGAGGAGCTGAAGAAAATCATAGTAAAGATTGGAGTGGATCCTAATGATAGGACTGTTGTGCAGATACTTCTGCAAAGTGCTGAAGCAGAGATATCTAAATTGAAGAAAAAGTTAAAATTTCCTACAACAGAGCATTCAATGGCTATAGAGGTTGCGGAGGTGGAGAACGAGAAAGAAAAGCTTCTACAACAACTCATGCAAAAGGGGGAAGAAATCTCTAAGTTAAAGCAAACTGCACTGTCACTACAAAATCGTATCGACAATCAATCTTGTGCATTTTTTTTCCCCACAGGTAATGAAGACCCACTAGCACATATTTCTCATTTGACTACTGAGTTGCAGATGGAAAAAAGAGATCGGAAGAAGGGTTAAGAAGATTTGGAGACTGCATCAAATATTATTCAAGCTGCATAAAATGAAGCCAGTAAATACAAAATAGACAGTCAAAATGCTAATGCTGAGATTAAAAGTCTAAAGGAAAAACTAAAAGGAAGCATATCTTTAATACAGGCTAAAGATATAATTTGGAATGATATCATTTTAGAAATAAAATCAATTTGGAGCTTTTTGATGGTGGTTGCAAAAGAGAAAAGTCTCATCAAGGAATTTGAAGAACAAGTCATGGTAGATAAATAGAATAAAATCAATAGGGCTATTTGGGAAAAAAGATTCATTGACTTTATTAACTCTAAAACAGATCAAGAGTTAGAAGAAAATGAGATTAAAGATAGAATCTTATATGCAGTGGAGATCAATAAGACGATTGTCAAGAATGATTACAGAAAGGCTACGGAAAAGAAGTTGATAGAAATTAAAGAAGCAATAAGTCAATTTGATATGTTATTTGACAAAATAACAAGAGTAGGTATGCCTTCATGTTGGGGACTTGGAGGAATTCTATTTTCATGGGATTCTTATGAAAATTTACTAGTGTAAAAAAAGTAAAGTTGACAATACAGATGAAAACACTCAGGTGCCTAAGGGAGCAACGATGATTAACTTTCTTCAGAGACATTTTCAATTGCCATGGTTGGTAAAATCTCTATTTGCAGAAAGACCATATTACAACCCAATTACCACTTTCAGGTTGGAGTATCACAACCTGGTACATCCACCGAGGACAAAATTAGAGATATGGAAGAAGTGTAGAGCTTGGAAAATAGATTTTCTAAAAGAACCTTTGACTTCAAAGAAAGACAAATCAGCTAATACAAGAAATGTATCATCTTCATCTTCAATTCACATTCAACATATATATTAGGGTGTTAATATTTATGTAATTTTAATCTTCCCAACATGATGTAATTGTAATAAGATGTTATGATGGTATGTTGTATAAAGAATGTACATAGTCATAAGAAGTTGGGATAGTTAGAATAAGTTATAGAAGTTCCCAATTGCTTTTTATTGTATTTAATGTAATAGTTAAGGAAGAGAAAGGTTCCAAGTTTTGGACCTTCAAGATTGGAATTTTTGTTCTCAAAGATTTCAAATGATTTATGAATGAGAAACGAGTTTATGGCATATGTTTATGTTGATATGTATTCAAGTTTACATTTTGTTTTTCTATATTTGAATAATATGAAGTAATGAGCTACAGGTCTCTTTTTACTTATGAAAACAAGAGTTAAAACCCTTAATTGGCACTCCTTCGTTTTAACTATTTCCTTCATATAATTCCTCTAGAGTTTTAGGTGATATATTCTTTGTAACATCATATCAGTTTGGGCTTCTTTTTTTCATTTTCTGCCTGCCATTTCATTCAACATTAGCAAATGATAGCATTGTGAGACATTCGTTATATTTGATATTTGAGGGTTTAATGATAAAATCTTGAGGGTGATTAAGCAAAGAAAAATATTTCTGTGACATAATAATATAAATGTCTTAAGCACTTATTCCTTATCACAACTAAGGGATTGTATCTTAAGGTACAATATGTACCATATAACATTACACATATCATTCAATATCTTTCTTATTTTGACACCATATGGTGATGATGTGCTATTCCCTTTGTATGGGAATTTTTGGGCAAGCAAGATTCATGAGACTAGAGAAGGGATCTTTGGAGATCCAATTGTCCTTTGGTATCTTGAGGGAAACATTATTGCAGCCCAATATCAGCAACAACTCTACACTTTTGATAAGTGGAGGAAGAGATAGCATGGGGTAGGCGATTTGGTCTATCATTTTCAGTTATGCAGCCCACCTACATTACAAGAGCCAATGGTGGAAGAACGTTCTCATGAGTTACCATTTTTTAGAGTGACTCAGTTTGTGTGGATGATAGCTTGCCACTTGGAGGTTCACATGGGAAGGAAGATTCCCATTAATTTGCTGATCCCGTGCCTCAAGAAGTCCTCTAGACCACATATAGTTGCATCCATGGATATACCACTTGTTCATGGTGAGATCCATTGAATTTTTCACCAAATGCATACCTATACACTTGGGAGGAGTAGTTTGAGGACATATTGATGAGAGGGCATCTCGTTCATTAGAGGAAATTATCATATGAGGATGTTACAGGAGGAAGAGGAGAGGCTCTTTAGTTCCATCCTTGCAGTTGCTTCAGGACAAGCAACATTTGGGAGGGGAGGACTGTAATATTCCTAAATTATCACACATATCTAATTGGAATGTTAAATTTTTATTTTTCTCTTATATAGAGGAAAAAGAGGGCATGGAGACCCATAAATCTCCTTAGTAGGACCAAAGATACTCCTAGTGTGAATGGAGGTCATCTAAAAAGCTGGATTGAAGACCCTTAGGTGTGAAAAGGGACTAGAGCATGAAGAGTGGGTCAACTTTAAACAAATCAACAACGTTGTTATGGAGGAGTGGCATTCATGGTGGGACAACGCAATTTTGGAGGGAGATTGAATGCATGCAAGTAGTGACCTAATTAAGTGGGGCCAAGGGTGAAGAAGCTCATCACTTATATAAGGAAGAGGATGGCAGCCATATGAAGTTATGCTTTGGATTATTATTCTTTATATGGTCTGTTTAGACTTGTTCTCTCTTCAACTATTTAGCTAAGATTGATGTGTTGTTTAGCACAGGGTGTTCCCGGTTGGGAATCCCACCTCTTTCCTTGAGAGGCCACTTGGAAGAGTATTGCACTACATTTTCCACTATCTGACATCAAGAGAAGCTCCATCTTTGGTCTACAATGCAGTTTCTACAGAGTATTGTGTTGTGTTGTAGGGTACAACAATGGAGGATTATATTGGGTGTCTTCAGAGCTAGTTTTGCAGTGGAGGAAGGTTTCCTTCCATTGGAAGCCCAATAAAGAAGCTCTTTGGGATTTATTGACATATTTGGCATCATTCGAGTACTCATATTTGGGAGTGATTGTTTATGGGAGGCTTGTTTCCTCATTTCATAGGATTTATGCCTCACTATTTTGTATTGATTTTCTATTCTTATACATAATGTTGTGGCTCCAAATTGGTCTCCAATATTTATGTGTTGATTTACCTTGCTATTTCCTTGTTTATGCACTATATTCCTTCTTTTCCCATTTGGGAATATTACAAAAAAAAAGTGGCATGGCCATGCACTAGATGTAATCAAGACTGTAAATCAAGCACAAATAAAGCATAAAGACTAAAAGCACAAGAATTTACAAAAAACACCATGACTTAGTCCCCATGGTTCCCACTACTTCTAAGGAAAGCTCATCCCGAGCCTTCTTCAAGATTTCATGGCAGTCTCTTGCCATAGAATCCCTTGCATCGTACTCCCATAACTAGGAAATTGTTAACACATAAATAAATATACCATTATACTTTTTATCTTATATTTTTGTGCCAAGCACACTAACCTGTAACTAAACGCACATGTTAGCCATATGTATACACATATATAAAACATATCTATTAATTTGAAATCAAATTATATGAATACTAACAACCATGTCATAATCTATCGGTGAACTCACATTCATCGGTTATAATACATAATGCTACAACTATCACCTACTTACACTCAGGTACATATCATCCATCCCAACACATGTGTGTTAGTAAAGCCATATTAAAACAAGACCATTTCGTCATGCAATCTTAGAGACACATATACTCTTATAACACAATTAATCAAACATTAAAACAACTTGCAAACATACCATGCTAATTTCATAAACTAGATGATGTAATAGACACCAAATAGATGACACAATAAAAAAATTAAGCATCAAGTACATGACATAATAGAAATCATACCTTGATGTGTCCTAGGGGAGGCTACCTTATCTACATAATCAATCTAGATTAGAACAATCTAAATTCAAGACACATCAACTCAACCTAAATAAGGTCGTGATATCCTTAATGGTAACTAGCTAACAAGTTCGCATCATAGATTCATAAACATATGTCATTTATGCATAGAAATCACATATGCACAGTTAGTATAGATTAATGCAACACACTATCATAATTATGTCGATTCATACCTGAATGCCATAACTCTAATCAGTTGCACGGGAAATTCCAATTTTACCATAATACATATAACATAAAAATATTAATGAAGCAACCTTAATCAACAAGTTAACTAACACATACTCACCAACACCATATAACATAATCATTGAGCTAACTACAAGTTAACATATAACATGCTAATCAATGACATAACATAATCATCAAGTTAACAATTCATAAACAATAGAAAGTTAATCATGTAACATAATCATCAACCACATATAACATAATGATCAAGTTACTATCATGCCTAACTAACCAACACATGTGCATATAATAACACTAGTTAACTAACATCTATCATGTATGTAACCATAACATCAATAGAATGAAATGCATGCACATAACCATAATGCCTATTAATACACTAATAAACGAGCATTTAGCACACATGTAACCAAAATAACAATAGAATAAAAAACATATAATTACCCTAATGTTTACAACAATCATGAATCACATACCTGCATGCTTCTATGGCGATCTTCTCTTACCCCAAATTCCATTGTTACAACTTCACTTTACTAATCTACATCTCCTAGTCTTTTCCAACCAACACATTAGCATATTAACATACCAATATCATCACGATGACCTAATTGCATAGAATGACCTTATGCAAAACAACCTCAATCAAACCAATGCAAAATTGACCATGTTCACCCACTTGACATGTATAACCAATCATGAACGAGCAATGGATGTCCCACCTATCACATCACATAAGCAAGAATACATAGAAAAAACATAACCATGACCAATATGTGACCTAGTATAAGCAAGCAATGCATTCACAACATGTAAACATATGTAAGCAAGCATGCATGACCAATACATAAGAAATAAAGACGCATAACTAGTCATACACTCATGACAACATGTTGACAAAAATACCATTTACACTTCCATATATAAACCAACATGGCCAATGCAACACGGACGCAAAAAGCACGTATAGACCACAAGCATACTACACAAGCATGCAACCATCATAAATGCATGATCAACACACTACCAATCAAGTCCAAATGTTGAACCATGCTATGATACCACTCTGTAACACCCTCTTCCACATCTACCCAACTAACCGTCCAACTAAGGTAAACATTTGATAAGAGGGTACTAATAAGAGATTCAATGTCCTAGATGACCTTAAGGAAGTGGAACCAATGGAAACACCAAAAACAAACCTTACACTGAATCATTGGCATCCTGGCCAGGAGGTAACCCAACCTTCTAGGGCCCTATTCCCTGAGGGGGAACTGATTTTCATCCACTTTGAGGCTGAGCCATGAGCTTGTAAGGGAAAGGTAGGGGCTATAGACCCTATAGACGTGGGCTACCCTTGAAAAGGTAGCAGCTAATGCTCAAATAACAAATTTTCCACTTATAACTCTGGGATATGTGCCACGTTTTCAGTCTCTGAGCCGAGGTCACTTCCCAGAACTCTCAGTAAATTTAGGAGAGGGTAGATAACATTAAAACAAACATATGGAAGCCATAATATAAATCATAACTCATCTGACTCCACCCAGCCATGATATAAATTTCGTCAAACATGTCACAAACAAAGAATCTACAGGAATAAAAAAAAAATTTAAACCAAGGGGTCCCTTTCTTATCTGATAATAGCTAAGAAGCATTGATTCCATACATCATAAGCTATGTTGCAATAATTTCATCATAGATACATGGGATAGTTATTTATAGCAAAACACATGAATCGATCCATACATCATCATTGATCGAATACATGCTCATAACTGGCATATTAGTAACAGAAATACAATGGATATAATAGCAATAAAATCCATACATAAACTATTATATTTGCATACCACATACCGAAGAATTTATCTCTTCATTATTGACTATAAAACCAACTGGAGATGGGACTTCCACATTCAACCTGACCATAGATTGGTTGAGCCAAATCTACTTCAGCCAATCACCCCCATGCCATATTCCAAACATGAATATGGAACTCATAACCAACCAAAAAATAACCAAAAAAGCATGAATTCTACCAGATTTCTCTTCCCACACTATGAGGAATTTGAGTGCCTCCTAGTCTCTCAGTCTTTACCATTACCCATAGCTCCATCTAGGGGTCACTAGGCCCAACACCGATACCATCTCTCTAATATTTACCATACATCCAATCCTAAGACTACTAGGCCCCATGGATATAAATCCACCTTTTGGATTTATAATATATCCTGTCATTCACCGGAAAGGATTGCTAGGCCCACTGAGGCACATAATCTGGCTTTACTGCAACCCACAGTCTGGCTCAGGGGTTACTAGGAAAGTGGTTTTACCATGATCGAGAGTTCAGTTTAGGGACCACTAGGCCATGTGGTTTTCATTTGAAAGATCCACCCCACTCAAATTTGAATCCAATCCGACCATCCAGCTCAACCCAAGTATGAGAACTAGTCTCATAAAGGCTAGACAAAAATGGAAAGGCTAGAATGAAAACACTGTCGCACATGGAAAAACCCATGGCGAGAAAATAAAGAACCACATTCAATACCATGCATTCCAAATATAGTAAGGAAAATACACATGTAAATGGATACCTGCCAAGAATCTTGCTATAGCTACTTGATTATTTCTCCTTCTTGCTTGCTTCCTCCTTTTTCTTACTTAAGTGTACAAGAGTTAGAGATAGAGAGAGAGATAACAATGGGAGAGCTCCAAAATTGAACCCACCAATCTCTGCCCACTGATCCTCAGAAGCCTTTTTATTAATGAGGCCTCTATTTTCTTCATTTTCCTCTTCACATGCAATATGCTACCTTTCACCTTACTTTTCTAATAATTTACATTATTCTCATAAATAAAATACCAATTAATTCTTCATTACTTTCCAAAGCCTTTGACTTTAACTTTTCCAATTTTCTTGTCCATAATATACTGAATGAACACTCACTTGTATGTTTTTCCCACCATTTAAATTCGAATACATGCCCCATCATCATGGTATTATACATATTTTTACATGTATTTTTACTAGGGATGTTACAAATAATCTGGCACCAATACAACAATATTCCCGTCTCCAAAAGGGTAAATTTTTGCAGGAACAAATCGATGAGTTGTACAGAAAAGAATAGCTTTTCACAACCAGAGAAAATTGATGGGAAGTTGAAGCCAATAATCTCTCACAGACTGTCAAGAAAAAATTGAAGGGACTGTGCCATATGCAAAAGGATATTTCCACCAAAATTGTAGGGACAAATATTGAGATGTTGGTGATCAAAATCTATGAAAATGAATAACAGTGCATCAAAGAAGTTGCACCTCTAAGGGATACCTTGAGCATCATAAAAGAAAATATTGAGGGTGCACCGATAGAGGGACTTAGGATGAGTCACTGCTTTATTTTGGGGCCATGTTTGACACAGTACCCATCGAATGAAATATTTTGAGAAAGAATTCATAGATAGAGGAGCAAAGCACGCAAGACATAGTTAAGTTAGAATCTTAGGGCCTTTGGGGTGGGTCAAATCCCATTTTTTTGTAAAATAATAAATATTCTTTATACGTTGAGTCCTCCAAATGTTTTTGGACCATGGAATCTTCGGTATAAATACTATATAATGAGTCTAGGATAGTCTTGAAGAAATATGTCATACTATATAATTGATATGATTGAATGCACTTGGATGTAGGATTATTTTGAGTTAGTGTTATGTGGTTTGGGTTAGGGAAGAGGTTACTATAGTTGAGTACAAAAAGACCTTAGGAAGTCTATAGATGAGTGCACAGACCCTTGTAGGTGAGTGTGCAAGGTGGAACTTATTGTATTGGAAAAATCTGAGCATTAATGAAAGACTATTAAAGACACATATGTATTGTGTGTTATATTTTTTCTTTAAATGTATTTTATGTTATCTCTATTAAGTAAGGATTCTAATATATAATTTCATCACGAACTCTTGTTTATGGTTATTTATGATTTTTTGTTCTTGTTAAAATAAGATCGTGCAGTTTGTAAGCTCGTTCAATAGAAGTGTTGAGCCACAACTGTAGAATTAGCTTATATTCTTTATGAAGCTCTATCAAGTATTCAAAGGAAGAAAATACCTAAATTCACACTCCATTGTCCCTCTGGATGTAGAAACCTAGTTCTACCATCCCCTATATTTCCTTGGGTGAGGCTTTGTTCTGCGTAACATATTCTTTCTGAAAGGGACAATAATAGTGGGTTTTGTTAGTTTGCACAACCATATATGAACTTGGGTCTATGCCCCATCAAGACAAAAATAACAACTGTGTACATATTCTGATATTTATTTGTTCTTGTTTGGTTCTAAATCCAGTGCTTTGATACTTCAAAAATTCAGTGGATCTATAGTTCTTATGTGCCTCAGATTCAATGATTCAGCTTGACATGTTGGTTTGGGATTATTTTTGGTATGGGTATAGTTTGAAAATATGATGAAAGGTGGCCTATTGATTGTTTGGTGATTGTTTGATAGGAGGATCCAGTCTAAAATATTTTGAAAAGTGGTCCACAATAATATGATGGCTATAGCCTTTCGGTAAGTGCTCCCTTTTGGTAGAAAGTGATAAACAAGTTTAAGGGGTTGTGTCTCCCTTCAAGTGGGTGTTAGATAATGAGTGGAGGTTGTAATCTCCTGCATATTGGTTCCTATGTACTAGTTATATTTTTCATCAGTACAAAAATGTAATGAAGAATTACTTTATATAATAAGAATGTAATACCTTTTTCCCACATATGCCCAAGTAACTGGCCAACCAGGGTAAGCATGCAATAAGAGCCTACTAATATGAGATTAAACCTCCTATATCACATTAAGGAAGTGGAACTAATGTAAACCTGACAAATTACCTTAAAAAACATTAAAAAAACCTCCAGGAGGTAACCCAACCTCCCAGGCATCTGAACCATGAAGGGGGGCTAATGTTTAACCAATTTAAGCCTTAGCCACAGAAATGTAAGGGAAAGGGAGTGGCTACCAACCTATAGCCACGAGAACACAAAGGTAAGGTCACGGCGAAGGCCCTAAAAGGCCAGTTTTATGCCTGCAACTTGGGGATTTATGCCACCTTTTTAGCCCCATAGCCCAAGTCACTGCCAAGAACTTCATCAAACATTAAGAGAGGATAAATAAAATTATAAAAAAGGTATGAAAGCTATCACATTAACAAAAAATCATCTAGAATCCTCCTAGCCATGACATGCATTTGGTTAAACATGTCACAAAAATTGCATCCATAGATATAAACAAAAAATTGAACATAGGGGCCTCATACTTATCTAAGAATCGCTAAGAAGCATTTCTCACTTACATCATTAGCTGCAACATAATATATTTGACCAAAGATACATGGTGTATCCATTTAGAGGTAAAAACATAGATAGAACCATAAATCATCACTGATCAAATACATGCTTAACCAGCATATTAATAAAAAAAATGCAATGGATACAACAACAATAAAATTGATACATAATCTAGTACATTTACATACCAAATACCATAGGAATTACCTCTTTTTTACTGAATGTGAGAACCAACCGGAGATGATACTTCCTCGTTCCACCTGACCATATATTGGCCGAGCCAAATGTCTCTTCATCCAATCACCCCCATGGAATATTCCAAGCACAAATGTAAGACTCATAACCTATCGAAAATTTAACAAACAAGCATGGATGCTATGGGAGTTCTCCACCTACACCATGAGGAATTTGAGTTCCTCCTTGTCTCTCAGGATTTATCGTAACCCATAGTCTGGTCTAGGGGTCACTAGGCCCTACACTGAGACCATATCTCCAAGATTTATTGTACATCCCATCATGAGACTACTAGGCCCAATAGAGAGAAATCCATCACTTGGATTTAGCACATATCCTTCCATTCACTAACAAGGATTCCTAGGCCCATCAAGCTACACAATTTGGGTTTACTGCAACCCACCGTCTAGATCAAGGGTTACTAGTTCAATGGATTTAATGTGTATTTAAGGGACATATAGGTCATGTGTTTGTCATTTCGGAGAGCCCCCCCATGCAACTTTGAATCCATCCTGAAATATAGCTCAACCAAAGTATGAGAAACCCATCTCATCAAAGTTATACATAAATGGAAAGTCTAGGTTGAAAACACTATCACAGCTGGAAAAAACCATGCCAATACAAGAACAAAGCACATTCAATACCATGCATGCAAGATCTAGAAATGGAATCACATATGCAAATCAATACCTACAAAGAATCCTGTTGTCACTGCTTGATCCTACTCCTCCTTGCTTGCTTTTCCTTTCTTGCTCCAATGCCCAATTGCTCCAAGAAAACTCTAAGTGTACAAGACTGAGATAGAGAGAGAGATAATAATGATGGCGGTCCAAAAATGTGATCAAAATCTTTCCAACTCATCCTCGGAATCCTTTTTATGAAAGATGTGTCTATTTTCTTCATTTTACATTATTTTCATTAATTTTCCTCCTCACATACAACTTGTGACCTTTAACCTTCCTTTTCACCTATTTTTCATTATTTTCATAAATAATGTGCCAAAAATACCTTTTTCCTTTCCAAATCCTTTGCCATTTCCTTTTCCACTTTCCTTAGCCATATTAACCAAAATGAACACCCAATAGGATGCTTTTCCAACCATTCTATTTGGAATACGTGCCCCATCAACCGTGGTTATTATTTTAACTTTATTACTTGGAATTTTCTCTAGGTCTATTACAGGACCCTCCCCCTTGGGGTAATACCATCCTCATTGTTCGAAGACACCTCCAAAGCAATAAACCATTGAAAATAAAACATACTGTCTATGGAAATTTATAACAGATTTCATTGTAGTATTTACAATGAATAACCTACTCAAAAACAAAATTCATCATGACAATCATACCGCGTACTGGAGCTTTGTAACCCGACTCATTACAATATTTACAATAATATACACACATGCACATTTTCTCAATGAAAAAATGAAAGGATATGATGCCCACATTCGTAACAAGGGAATCTAGAGGCTCACACATCCACCCTCACATTAGTACCAGGATTCACTTCCTTCCCAGGATGTCCAGAATCCACTATCATAGTCAAAGTATGCATTTAATTTCCAGTGCTAAAATCATGTGCTATTGTACCCTTAGTGAATGGATACCGACTAATTGTTCTAGGGCACACTCCCAGTGTGCATCTGATTCGATATGGAAATTCTAATGATGAAAACAAATCCATCCCCAATATTCCCTTCTCTTCTACACATTCCCTCAGGAAATATGGTAATCCCCTTTGATAGAATCACTCACCTTCCAATTTCCCCAGCATCCCTTATAATAGGGGATCCGTCCCTTTGGCAAGGATTCCTCACATTGGAAGATAAAAAATCCAAGGCATATACCTGCCTCAAAACCATCATACTGGTAATAGCATGCTCATGGAAATCAATGGACATTGTTGGGTACCATTATCCCACAATGGCCATGCTCCTGAAGTCTTTACCAACAGAATGTTTCATGTTCCAATTATGTCTATTAACATGACTGCTAGTTCTTGCAGTCAGTTTTAAGCATCCAACAAAGAATTTCCATGCTTCCTATATCAAGCACATAATTCCAATTAGATTCAAAATAATTTGAAATAAATTCAGATCATACCTCATTGGTATCTCTTAAACAACGTACACATGCAATTTTTTTATTTCCTGTCACAACAAGTCAAACCAATTGTTTAATCAAATCATCATGTATAAACATATCACATTCCGTTAGCTCGAAATGAAACAATCATAAATTAAAATCATGGATTGCATGAAATCACCATAAACCATACTCATAAATCACATGTAGCCATCATAATTAAGAATCACATATCACATGCATAACAATACTAAAATAAAATACTGATACTTATCCTTCATCGGTCTGTACTTTTCCCTTTGCTATTTCTATACACAAACTGAATCAGTTTCCACACTCGATAAGCACAAAATGCCCTTGATTTTTTTTACTCACCTACACATACACACAATGTACTTCACAACAAGTGCATACACACAAGGTGTACAACACCACACAATGCATACACCCATATTCGACAAAAAACATAACACATAAACCTACACCCATTGTACAATGCGACACAACATACACATAAATTCGGTGTACAATAAAACACAATACATACAAATACACTAGCATATGACACATACACCTATACCTAGTGTACAAATCGACACAAAAATTATACATACACTTAGTACAACATAACGAATACACATGTCACAATACTACGACTACACTATGCACATACATAGTACCACATGCCCTTAGCACAACATGTAGGAAATGCACGCAATACCACATGTATACTAGCACCATATGCACAACATAATGATAATACCACCTATACACAACATTACCTATGCAATGTGTGCACAACATCACATGTATGCAACAAAACCTACACGACATGTTCATAATGCAAAATGTACACCGCACCACCTGTACAATATGTACACAATACCACATCCACGACTTGTACATGACACCATGTGTAGACATCATCACATGCATGAAATGTACACGACATGACATGTACACAGCACCACATGTACAACATGTACACAACATCCCATGCATATAACACCATATGTACAATCATGCACATAACACCAAATGCACATAGCACCATAAGTACATCATGCACACAACAACGTATGCAAATAGAACTACATATTCAACATGCATATATCACCATACATACAGATCACGACATATCCAACATGAATATAACACCATATGCACACAACACTGCACATCCAACATGCACACAGTACAATATGTACACAACACCGCATATCTGACATGTACATAACACCATATATATCTAGCACTACATATGAAATATACACGCAACACCATATATACAAAAAGCATACAACATCATATGTAGACAATAATACATATGCAGCATTACACATCACCATAGGTATAATCACTGAATATACAACATGCACAACATATACACATCAATAGTGCTAGACATCCATAAACCACACAATTACGCCACAAGAAACCTTGCTTCTAGTGTCCACCCTTGTCCTAACATGTCACAGTTCACGCTACTCTCACTTCTTTGATGTAGCCCTCAACATTACCTCTCCATAAGATAAACGCAGGCACAGTACAATCATATAATATCAATTCATTTACAGATGATATTTACCTCATAGATATGTCAGAGTTACTCTTCCCACTTGATTTCACATAAGACCAAGAACCTCTTTATGCCATTCACTAACATAAAAAACCATTCATACACAAAAATTATCCTTGAAGACACTGTCATACAGTGACATAGATACATATATACATGCATACATGTAATCATTATATAAAACAATCATGATCCTCTTAGACAACGACATACATACAAACTTATATACATACAAACATTAGCATTAAACAATCATGATCCATGATGACCCTATCAAACACGACGTACATACATACATAAATGTATACATATATAAACATCAACATCAAGAAATCATGTTCTCTCCATATAGCAACATACATACATTAATATATACATATATATACATTATCATAATCATGATCACATCATAATTACCAGATAGCATAAGGTATAGGTCAATAGAACTCCGCTTATTCGTGCATAAAATGCATAGATTTGGGAACAAGAGTTCTTAACATAGCCAAGGCATATAAAACCTCATTCAATTTACCTTTATGTTCTCTTTCTCATGTTTGTACTTCCACCATCCATTTACCACAATGGACCCAACCAAGTGAATTAACTATCATAATATTACCTTTCGCTACACTTACTCATGCACTGAGCTTCACTCGTATCTTACATTACCTATTGTGGTTTCATTCATCTCTTCCCTAGCTCCATTAACTTTTATCTTTCCCAACTAGTTGCCAAGACTCTCAAACAAAAATAAAGAACAAAAAACAAACATGAAGAAACCATGAAAACCAATAACAATAAAACACTAAAAACAAAGTGCCATGGACATGCACTAGACACAATCAATACCACAAATCAAATGAAATAATTCATAAAAGACTGAAAGCACAAGACTAGAAATTAACACCATAAATCAATCCACATGGTACCCAATAGTTCCAAAGGAAATCTCAGCCTGAGCCTTCTTCAAGGTTTCAGGGAAGTCTCCTTTTCCATGCAATCCCCTACATCATACACGATAAACACACAATTGTCAGTGCATAAATAAACATACAAAATGTTATTTACCTTACCGTGTTTTTCCAATCATGTTGACCTGTAAATGAACACACATATCAACCATATGTACCAAGAATCAAGCCAACACATCTATCAATTCGAAATCAAATTTTACCAAGACTAAGAACTATATCATAATCAACACTCAACTCACACTCATTGGTCATAGTACATAATGCTACAACTATCATCTACTTACAATCAAATACATATTGGCTATCTCAGCACATGTGTTTTAGCACAACCATATTAAATAAATATCATTCCTTCACACAATATTACAGACACATATAATCATATCATGAAATTAATCACACATTCAAACAACTTGCAAATATACCTTGCTAAATAGATCAACTAAATGACATAATCAAACACTCAAAATAGTCAAGCACCAAGTATGCGACATGGGAAAACTCATACCTCAATGTATCTTAGGGGAGGTTATATTGTCTGCACAATCAATGTAGATTATCACAATATGATTTAGTAACATATCAACTCAATCATAAATAAGGTCACAGTATCGATAACAGTATCTAGATAACACGTTCACATCATAATCCCATAAGAAAATTTCATTCATGCATACCAATCACATATTGATAGTCATTTTACATATAGTAGAAGATACTTCCATAGTTAGGTTGACTCGTGCCTGAATGTCATAACCCTAACCATCAAGAAAATAGCATATAACAACAACAAGTCATATACCACGCTCATTAACAACATGTAACCTAATCATTAAGCTAACTATCATATAACAACAACAGGTTAACCCATAACATTCTCATCAACAACATATAAGTTATCTAACATAAAACAACAATAGCAATGCATACCACCACAAGTTGCTATCATTCATGACTATATGAAAAATGTACATATAACAACACTAATCAACTAGCATCTATAATTTATGTAACCATAACCTCAATAGAATGAAAGGAATACTCGTATAAATAATGCATATAACAATTCTTAACCTACATACCTACATGCCACTAGTACAAAATGGCTAATTAGTTTCTAAAAAAATTGACATATAAGTGACCATTTTTCAGTTGGTGACCACATCATCGACAATATAATCATCTAACAATAGAAACATAAATGTCATTATGAAAGCAACATGAACCTCCCCAACAAGTAAAATATGACAATGTACCATCAATCTCTTTAATATCATCATCATGTGACCAAATATGCAATGATTCTAAGCATCACCTAGAAACTGTAGTAGAAGCATTCAATCCTCTTAATCTTATGCCATCAAGGTCATCACAGTCTCTCCATGTATAGGAAGAGCCACAATCCTCAAGAAATCATATCAATCTCTTGAACCACAACACCATAGACAACATATGCATGCATCAATCAAGATATGCTACTAAAATGGTTCTTTGGTGCATTTGTTATTTAATGATGTTGTTGATCACTTCTATTATACTTAGTGATTTGTGATGTTGGAGGTTGTAGTCTCCTATAGGTGGGTTACTAAATTCTAGTAAGATTTTGTGCCAGTAAAAGACATACTCAAGTTTTTCTTTATAATGATAGAATAAGACAGAGACTACAAAAAAATGGCTTTCTCCCAAATTGGTTTTCCACCAAAAATATTGGTGCTCTATGTTTGTTTCTTATGTCTTATGATTTATACTCTGTACTGCATATTTTATGGTTAGGGAATTAGTAACGCAATGGTTAAGCTAACTCATTGATGGAATTTATGTAAAATTAAGCTATATGGATATACTTGTTTTGCATTGACTATATTCATGTGCATACACAGGTTGCATGGAGAACACTAGCATATAGAATTTAGAGTATGAAATGAAAATTTAAAGTGAACTAAAAAGATTGATTCACCCCACCCCCCCATGAGTATTTTCCTAACAATTCAAATAAGATAATGTCACTCCAGCTGAAGCTTAACCACTTGAGAGTTGATCAAGGAGAATGGGAAAGAGAAAAAAGAAGAAGGAAGCTGAAAGGAAGAAGCCAGTTCAATAAAATTGTGGTAGTGAAATCAATGTATCAAATGCAGTGAAGATTATAAATGTTAGGTAATATTCAACTATAGGAACACCTTGCTTTTTTTTTATCAAGAATGAATAATATAGTAGTGATGAAGAATTATCAGGTACTGGTTTTTATTTTAATTATAGAAGTTATTACCATTGTGAAAGTGATTTTCCATTCCATTTCTTATGTAGTGATGATCATAATGATTCTACTGAAATTTCTCTTATGGGTAGAAATGAACGTAACCATTCTGCAAAGAACTCATATTCAAAACTAATGGCCCTAGAAGGAAAAATTAAAATTCTTACAAAATAAAATAGAGAGCATCAAAAGGTATTGCAACAGTTTGATGTGAAGGAGTGTGCCTACAAAGAAGATATTGTCATCATAAAAATTGAGTTGAAAGTAGGAAGGGAAACTGAAAAGGGAATAAGGAAGTGAAATAAGTAAAAAGAAGATCAATTTCAAACACTGGAGGATGAACTCATAATGAAAATATCCCACCTACATGAGGCAACGAAAATTAAAAAATATGCAATTATCAAGAAAGTTAAGGAGAGAATTAGTTACTATGAAGGACTTGAAGTTGAAATCATATTTATCAAATATTACCTTGAAAAATGAAATAAGTGATATGAGGAGATGCTTCAAGTATCTGAAGAGCAAGAAAACAGGCTTAAGAAGGAAATCATTAAGTTGAGAAATAAACTGGAGAAGAATAGAGGTGAAAAACAGGTCAAGGTAAGTATTCGAGAAGGTAAGCTAGCATAAAAGGATAACCAATTGAGATTTCAATATAGTATTAATATTTTGGATAATATTCTTAATAGTCAATTTTCTCCCTCTATTAGATATGGTTTTGGCTTTCATGAAACTATTAAAGGAGAATCTAGTTCACCAAACCATGCAAGTAAATTGAAGGATAACAATGATGAATGTGAAATTATTAATAAATATATAAGAAGTGAACCATACAAACAACCAAGGAAAGTGAATTTTCGAAATAAATCATTTTCTCCTAACTATAGAAGTATGAATAGATTCTCTCCTTTAGACAATGACGATTAATGTTTTATTTATCATAACATTGGACACTTTGTATCTAATTATAGAATCAGATTCACTAGAATATCATCAGCTCCCATGTACTCAAGTTTCTTTAAGAAAAAATTATTTTTCTTGCAACATATTTGGTCATAAAGCTATTGATTGCAATAGAAGGAATATCAAACAAAAATATTATTATTCCTCTAATCCCTTTTATGGTCATGTAATATGTTATACTTGTAACAAGTTTGGGAATGTAGCAAAAGAATGGAGGAACATTTCAATAGATTCTCACAAGCAGCATGTTGATTTCCTCCAAGGAAAGAAACCATAAAAAATATTGTTATCAAAAGACTTGAGAAACATGGATCCACCATCACTTCTCATATTAAGAAAAAGGAAGAAGAATAATTTAAATTTTTCCTTGCTATATGTTCATTTGAAGATGAATATGAATGGTACATAGACAACGGATGCTCTCATCACATGTCTATAGATAATAAAAAGTTTGAGTCTCACAAGAAAATCACAGATGGTAAAGTTATTCTTGGAAATTGTGCTCCAATGAAAGTTATAGAAAAAGGTAGAGCCAAACTTGATAAATATAGAAAAGAAACTAATACATTATTATTTGAAGGGCTAAAGAATAATATTCTAAGCGTAGGATAAATAGCTGATAAAGGGCATATAATTTTGTTTACAACAACTAAATGTAAAGTTATAGAAGAAGACACATGAAAAAAATAGTAAGAGATTTAGAAATGTAGACAAATTGTATGTGCTCGTAAAAGAGAATTCAGACGAAGATAAGAGGTATAGTTTCTCTTCCTCAGATTCAGAGTAAAATAATATGGTCCCCACTGCAGTCTACTCCACTTAATGCATACTTCTAAAAGTGACTACAAAAGTGAATGTGAGGTATATAACCTCATGGAGAACAGGTGAATATTAATAGGTCCATAAGACCAATTGTGTATGATCTAAGGGGTATATATTCAAGTGTATCTTGATGATGATTCAATATGTTGTTTTTATATTCTATTGATTATGTTTATATTACTAACATTGTGTTTGATGAAGTAAAAGTGAAAAGGAATATACATGAGATGTTCAGCGGGAGATGTGGTTATGAAATATCAACATTCTACATTATGTATGTGTTTCTGATGAAGGATAGTCATGTGTATATGAGGTTTTTTATCTAAATAGTTGCATAAGTTTCTCTATGATCAAAAATAAGTGGCACTGATTCAGGGCGACCTTGTCTCATGTTTCACAAGTCCATTATTGGCATTCTAGTCTTGATATTGATTTATTCCAATTTGTTAATGATGTTTATATCCTTAGGAATGAATTTTGTTCATGATGATATATTATGTTGTTTATATGCTTATTTGATGCATTTCTTACTTTCAAGAAGGATATGATCATAATTGATGGTGAAGATTTGGCATAGGTTTAGGGGGAGCCTCTTCTATGCTTCCAATCATCTATTCTTGGCATTATGGTTTCTTAAGTATTCCTTATTTAATTATGTTGACCAAGATGAGTGCATATATTTTTTGAGGATTTTATGTATGGTTATTATTGTTGTTACTACTAAAGATACATATGTTTCTTCCATTATGTTATGAGTTATCAATAATGCATGGACTGCATGTGGTGAACTTATGGACGACGTTTATATGTTTGAGTTGCACTTGGTAAAGATGTTAATGGTGTCATATCCTTGCTATATATTGAATATATTTATTCTAAATATGTTGGTTGATGATGTTCTTGATCACTTATATTCTACTTAGTGATTTTGTATGTTGGAGATTGTAGCCTCGCAAGTGGGTTCCTGCATGTTGGTAAGATTCTATGCTAGTACAAGATTTAATGAAGTTTTTTATTTTAATAAAAGAAGAATAAATATATGAAAAAAATGGTGGTTTTCTCCCACATTGGGTTTCCTCCTAAAATGGTTGTGTTATATGTGTATTTCTTATGTGTTGCGATTTATCTATGTTTTACAGCATATTTGGATAGTTAATGAATTAAAAAATGCAATGGTTAAGTTAAACCATTGATTAAAGATATGAAAAAATAAGTAAATTGGATATAAATTGTTTGAATTCACTGAAGTCGAATACACATGTGCGTTGCATGAAGAAGAATAGCATACAAAATTAACACCTCCCCCCCTTCAATATTTTTCCCAAAAAACCTTTCTTGTTCTATTGTTTTGCTTGTAATAAATTTTGTCATAAAGTAATGAATTATAGATAATGTGTAATAAATGGCCATATGAGAGAAAGAAACAGAGAATTCTTTGAAACTCCAAGGAATGGTTATTTCAATAGAAAACCTATAGGTTTTAGTAAGAATGTTGTTAGAAACTGCAATTCATTTTATCTTCTATTTGATCATGTTGAATGGTATAAATTTAATAACTATAAGCACAAGGTAAATGAATGTAAAAGTGTCTCAATAAGGTTCCTCAATGAAAGAAGTAAAATGTATACACAAAGGTGTGGAAAAGGAAGCAAGAAAAGCATGAAGAATGTGGCTTTGCACTATATGCTCAAAATATAGATATCCAATGGTATGATTACATTGGATGCTCAAGGAAAATGACATGATATTATTGTAAATTTCTTACTATAAATAAGGAATAAGGAGACAGTGTGATTCTTGGAAAAAATAAATCATCATGGATTGTTCGAAAATACACTATTAGTCTTGGTAATGGAAGGAACAAAAATAAAAATGTCATGTATATTGACAGCTTAAAAAAAATCTTCTGAGTGTCAGTAAAATTTTCAATCAAGGATATGATCTCACATTTTTTTCTAGAGGATGTGGAATAAGGAAAATATGATTACGAATATTGGTGTAAAATGCAACTATAACTTGAAGAAATGCATATATGCTAGATGAAGTAAAGGCAGGAAAACATTGCATTAGAAATTGGATGAAATTAAGTTATGGAATCTAAGAATGGTTCATATAAAATTTAAAAATATAGTGAAACTCAACAAATAAAAAGCATTAAGAGACATGCCCAATATTTCTAGAGTGGATGAAACTATTTTCAAGCCTTGTTAACATGGAAACTAGACCGACTTCAAGAAAAAATAATACTCAACAACAAAGCCATTAGAATTTTTTCATACAAACCTATGTTCTCCAACAAGGACAAAAACATTAAGTGGTGAAAGATACTTTATGATTCTAACTGATTTTTATACAAGAATGACATAGTTGGCTTTCCTAAATAAAAAATGTAAGGAATTTGAAATGTTTACAAGCTTCAAATATCTTGTTGGGAATGGAATTAACCTGAGAATAAAGTTTTTGAGATAAAAAAAAATGGGGTGAGCTTACTTCCAATGAATTTAATTAATGTTGTCAAAAAAATGCAATTAGAAGACATTTTTCAGTACCAAACACTCCTTAGAGAATGGTGTTGTTGAAAGAAAAAAATAATAGTGCAACACATGGAAAAACAATGTTGAATGAAGTAAATATTCTAGATACATTCAAGGGAGAAGAAGCTAATACAACAATATACATTATAAATAGGACTCATATCGAAGCACATTGCAATAATACTCCTTATCGATTATGGAGAGGAAAACCAAGTACAATAAAGTACTTCAAAGTGTTCAAAAGTAAATGATACATCAAGATAAATGATGACATTTTAGAGAAGTTTGACGCAATAACAATTGAAGGTATTTTCCTTCATTATTGATCCAAAATTAAGGGATGTATATGTTGCAACAAAATATTGTGAAATATATTATAAAGAATGCATGTAAGATTTTATGAAGCATTACCTCAAAAGGAGAAACCACAAAGAAGTAAATATTGAAAGGAAACAATCAACATAGAACATGAAAGGGAGGGATAAGAAGAAGACATGGAAGATAAAAATGGAAAATAGGAAGAAAAGGAAGAGATATAGAATTAACATCCAAATAATCCATCTTGATATCTTCAAAAAATCATCCGAAAAACTAATTTTTTAGTGATAAATATTCAAGATTTCAAACCAGAAAGGGACTAATAAGCTCACACAATCATGGAAGTATCTCCTTTATATTCAAAATATAACCCAATAATTTTACATAAGCCAATTAATATGAGCATTAGGTAAAAACTATGGAGGAATAAATAACTTAGAATGAGAAAAATAAAACATGGGAACTTGAGCCTATGCGAAAATATTAAAATGTGATTGGCACTAAGTGGGCCTTCATAAACCAATTTAATCAGGATGTACAAGTAGTGAGAAACACGGCTAGAGTGGTTTGCAAAAAATATGCACAAGTGGAAGGTATTAAATTTAATGAAACGTTTCCTCCAGTTTCCAAGCTAGAAGCAATTAGAATGTTCCTAACATTTTATTTCTTTTTTTAAGGTTTATCGAATGGATGTCAAATCATATTTCATAAATAGAAACTCATAAGAGGATTTATATGTTGAAAAACCATATGTATTTGAGCTCTCAAAAATAAAACTATGTATGGATGTTCAAGAAATATCTTTATTGTCTTAGGCAAGCTCCCAGGGCTTGGTACTCAAGAATTGATAAATATTTATAGACAACAAAGATTCAACAGAGGAACAACAAATAACAACCTTTACATCAAAATAAATAATGAAATATTATTAATAATTGTTGTTTTTGTGGATGATATCACATCTCGAAGTGATTTTGACATAATGAGTCAAAGATTTGCAATAAAAAGGCAGAAAGAGCTTGAGATGTTCATGTTGACAGAATTTTCATTCATCTTAGGATTACATGTTGTTAAATCAATTGAAGGCATATTCATCTCCCAAACCATATATATTAAGGAAATGTTAGAAACTTTTGGAATGGAAATTAGCGTACCTATTAGGACTCCCATGGTTAGAGGATGAAAATTAAGCAAAGATGATGAACCTCCAAATACAAATAAAATATTTTACAGATCAATGAATGGTAGTTTATTAGAATTGACATCTTCAAGACCAAATATGATGCAAGTTGTAGGGCTGGATGCAAGGTTTTGATCTAAAACAAAGGAGACTTATGTGCATGAAGTAAAATAAATTTCAAGAATATGAAGGGAAGTGTGGACTTAGGATTATGGTATTCAAGAAATGAGGATTTTTCCTTAACAACATATACCTATATGGATTGGGCAGGAAGTGTTGATGACAAGGAAAGCACTAGTGGAGGAGAAATTTTCATGGGAATTCGCCTATTATTGTGATTGAGAAAGTAACGAACCTGAATATATTTATCCATAGTTGAAGCATAATATAGTTCAACATCAACTTGTTGTATTCAAGTCCTCTGGATGAAGCAAAAAATTAAGGATATAAAGATAAATTATGATCAAAATATACTAACTATATATATATTAATTCAAATACAATCAATATCTCAAAGAACCACATTATTTATTCAAACAAGAAACACATTCCTAAAAATTATCATTTCCAAAGAGAACATGTTTTTGATCAAAATGTTAAGATGGAATATATTGTTATTAAAGAAAAATTTGTATAGATCGTCACCAAAAATATCCTAAGAGAGATATTATCATATCTAAGGTAAAAGTTTGGGGTAATATCTCTCCAAGTAAAGAGAAAGGCATAAGCTTAGGGGGCGTGGTATCTTGGCCATGCATTATGAAAAATAAGGAGAGTTCCAAATAAAGAGAAGCATCAATTTAGTATGAGTAGCCCTTTTTCATTGATGTTGGAGCAAGAGAAATTATATAAAAACGATGAATTTGCAGTCAAAAGGATAAGTTGCAAAAAAGGGGAACTCCTTAATATTTTTCATATTTTTCTGAGGGTTTCCATCAATGAGAAAGGAGGATAATGCTTAATAATGTGTTTTCATTGATTTCAAAGCTAAGGGAGCCCAAGATGGGTACCTGAGACCCTTTTGATATATGTTAAAATTATGAGGAGAACTAAATATAAGGGGGATATGAGGTATAAGAGACCTGAATCAAAATAATATTGGACCCATGTCAACATTGGACCAGTTCAAGAGTACTAACATTAAAGTTGTCTCCATAGAGCAAGAACTAAATCTAGGAGCCCTAATTTTCAAAGAAGTCCAACGTCATTATAAACATCTAGGAAAAGTGGAAAAAATAGAAATATTTCACCTTTTGTAAATTAAGCGATCATAAGTAAGCATGAAGAGTTAATCCAAGGAGTAGAGGAGGATATTAAAAGGAAATATGAATTCTCAAGAGGATGCATGAGGTGAACTTGGTCTAATCAAGAAGTCCATGCCCATGATAAGCTATAGTGACTGGAGAATGTAGAATCATTGTATGTGCCCTGTATGTCATTATAGTGAAAGAAACCTTAGGCCTAGTAGCCCACAAAAATTCTAAATTGAGCCTGCATCTCTCCTACAGTGCCCCTTATCTATTAAGAGGGTAATTGCAAATTTAGTCCCCCTTATCAATTAAGAGATTATTTCCAAATTCAGTCCCCGTTATCGATTAAGAGGGTATCTGCAAATTATCTTTCGAGTTATCACAAAAATTCATGTAATATCTCATTTTACATCCATAAACTATGTCTAATTGTATTGTTTCTTAAGTAGCCAAGAGTGGAGAAAAATATAACAAAGGAGATGGAATTATTTTAAGTGCTAAATGAAAATATAACAAATAAAATACCATTATGGCGTGTTTGGGACTCAAAAACATGGATTTTATAAAGTAAATGTGATGCCAATTCTGATTTTACAAGAATCAACAATGCTCATAACACATGAATTCAAGTGGGGATTTAAAAATAAAAGATGTATAAGTTTATTTGGGAATATTTCATTAAGTGACACATAACATGTGAATATACCAATATAATGGCAAGATATCTATCTTGATTTGAGATATGTGATAATTTCTTTGATGCGGAAGGCTACACTGACATGGATGGGTACATTGTATCAAGGAGTAGATAGGATCCAACTAGATAGAACTATAATATAAATGATTTTATTGTTTATATGCCAAAGTATTTTTTAATGAATCAATGCTTGTTAGCGAACCATGCATTGAAAGTGAAGGAAATAATGAGCTATTGAAAATATGGTCATTATTTTGTCATTTCATGACATTTATTTTATATCATAACCAACAAGTGATTTGAAATTTTACATTTTTTTAAAGGGAATTTTTTGGTTTATCCTTCTAAGATGAAATGTAATAATAATAATAATAATAATGTAATTTTAAGCTCAATGCCAAGCCAAAATCCAAATTCGTGTATGATACAACCTTACCTGTGGGGCAACATACCCCACTTTATGTAGCAATTTGACTATTAAAGTCTACAAAGGTGTGTATAATCTACCCCCAATGGATTTGAATTTATAACATCTTAGTAGAAAACACACATGCTTAACCATTTCTACTACTTGAAAAACTATAGAAAAAAACATTTTAATCACTATATTTTCATCTTAAAGAACGCATGGATTTGAATTCATAACATATTTGGAGAAAAAGCATATACTTAACCATTTATAATACATGAAAAACCATATAAAAATTCAAGTTAATCACTATATCTGCATCTTAAAGAATGCATGTCCATCATGAAGATGTAATGATAATACTTTCATATGTAGGCTCCATTGTGTACTAGCCAAATGATCTAGCTTTTGAAACTTATCCACATGAAAATCTATCACTAGCATACCTTTAGCATAGGGAAATGGAATGTCGAAGAGAATAAAAAGTGGATATGTTATAAGAGGAATGTAGAGTGTTTCTTTTGAATCGTGTGTTGTAACATGTTATGTTCTTATAATAGGTGGTTATTTATAAGAGGTTGTAAAAAAGGCTCTAAATATGAAACAGTAATTTGTTAAGGTATTGTCACCTTAAAATGCCTTTAAAAATATAGAAAAATAAATAAACAACATAGACAAATACTAATAACTTGTATGGGGGTCATAATTTTGTGTTTTTATGTTTTCTTTATGAATGATTTAAGTAGTGTTGAATAAACTTGGTGTCCATTTATATTTATATCATTTGTTTTAAATGGTTGTAAATGATTATATGTTTAATACTAATGCCATCTATGTCTAAGTACATTAGTTTAAATGAAACAAATAGGTAGTTGATAATGTATCTATACAATCAATGCCATCATGAGCTTCAATAAAATGGTGATGTCAAATTAATGTTGCAATAGTAGTTGACCAATTGTGTGTATAATTTTGTTTTGTATAATTTGAAAACCATACATGTTTTGTGGTTTTGTTATGCCTATTTATTGAGTGCTAGAGTTAGAGAAAAACTACATGTAATTTTTACTTGTTATTATGCTACCATAACATCTCCACATTATGCTATTATTAAACATTATTGTTGTCAGCACAATTATTGTATTGTAATCATTTAGTTGCTTAATAATACATCGACTCTACTAAAGAGTATGAAATTATTTTCTACTGAATTTATTTTTCTTCTTAGAAAAAAATAACATTGTTAATAATTTATTCTCTATTTCTTTTATTTACAACAATTATTCTATTTTTATCCCCGATTGGGGTGCTCAAAGAATGAGGCCACCAGCAGTTGAATGAGCCAAGTGGCAACAATCATTCATTCGCATTAATAAGGCATGTATATGCCATCTAGGATAATATCATGGAGGCATGCGAAGAATAAGGGAATGATAGCAAAGTTGGTAAGACAACCTGTGCTATCAGAGCTGGGAGGTAAAAGTTATTTCAACGCAGAGTTTATGTGTTGTAAGATGTTTCATAGCTTGCGATCTGAAGCGGGTGAAGACAGGAGTGGCCACAATCAACAACAGACTTATTGTACTGTTGGGGTATGTTGTTTTCCATCTCAATCCTATGTTCATTACTGATAGAATTTCATTGTATCAGGTTAGGGATGACTCAGACAATAATTCTAGGTGTCTAGAAATTTCGTCAGAGATCGTTCCGTAAAAGACAGTCGTGCCATGTTTTAGAGACCGTTGTCATACTAGGTATGGTAATTCTAATCGTCACCTATCTGTGAAGAGTAGTTGTTGTCTTTGACTGGTTAAGAGTAACTGTGCTTGGTCTATCAACTATTTAAGGAGTAGAAGTGGTGGAATGGAAGTTTGTAACCTCATGCAGGCCTCTGGACTAAATTCCTTTTTCTATTATCATGTAACGCTTCTCGATTCCCTTAGCAGAAGGTGTTGTGGTTCCTATTTTTTGGCCAGATTGGAAAGACCAAAATATAAGACAACATCAAACCACTTTGGGATCCTAGGATCTAGCCCTCCTAGATCCAAAGAGGGATCTCTCTATAAATGTAAAAAATGATATATCTTTAAGGCTCAAATTGAGGTATTAGGCTAGGTATGAAGCACAAGGGTTTTTTATTTTGTTTTTTTGGTTGGAGATCATTAACTGAGAAGGTTGTGTAAGTAAAAAAGGAAACTGAATAGAAGTATGTTTCAGCATGGGAAGATGGGTCAAGAGAAAGGTTAATCCATTGGGCTATGGAGTCATAAAAGGAGATTACTTGCATAACAGCTTTCAAAGGGTTTCCATAGGGCAAGTCATCTATAACAGAGGATATCTTAAGATGGTAGTGTGGGATGAAACAATAAGGAAGTGAAAGGGAATGGAAAGGAAACCTTCCAAGGTGACCACTTTGGAGGAAATCTAGGGACAGGACATGCCTTGACCTCTATGATCTAAACTCCTAATGAGGCTAACTCTGAAGACAATCCAGCAGTCCTCCTGACTACTTTCAGATAGTAGAAAACATTTAAGGTTAAACACAGAGTAAGGCCTAAGATCAGAGAAGGACTTTTAACCCTCGATGCTTTTGACACTCACTCGAAGGGATCTTAGAAAGGTAAATTGTTGGAAAAGGAACCTAGTGGGACAAGGCTAACTCTAGTCCCCTAGTTTCCCAATTCTTTCAGTTGAAACCAAACAAGAACATATAAGGGACAAACTCTAAATTCACACATCAGTGAGCATGGACAGGCCAACTTCTATACTGGTTAAATTATGATGACTTTGCTCTTAGATACACAAATAGAAGAAAACATATAGATAAAGATTATAGTGAGATTTAGGGTACTTCCAGTAGTATATCCTAATCTATGCTTTCTATTCTTTATCTGAGAATAATGGACAGTGTGATAAAACATGAAAGGAAAACAATTACAATAAGAGTAACATCACCAATAATATAGACCAGGATCCTGTGAATCTGCTTGATTAATTGATGTCCAAAACTAGTCACATAATTAGAGCTCAATGGCCTTTTATAATCAAACTTCTCTTCCTAGCCTACTATATTACAGACTACTTCGCTACTTCCCCTCAGTAACAGTTCTAACAACCAATAGAATCCCAACCCTTTTACAATGAATCTTCAATGAACACTTATAGGTGAATGAGGAGCTGGAGTAGTAGATATGAACTTAAATGATCAATTAAGATAGAGGGGAGGAAGTATGCATATGCCCACTCTGCTTAATGGCTCTGCATTAACATGTTTGTACCCTTTAGGCTGGTTCAGAAGTCTTTGTCAGGTTGATAATAACCTCAAGTATGTTCTTTGAAGTACTCTCTGACTGCTGGTACTCTGTTCTGTCTTCTGAGACAAATAAGGTGACTGAAGGTCTTTCAGGTCTTCCATGCTTCCATAATTGTTGTCCTGACAACTTTAGAAGCTTATGTTATTGTAATAACTTTTAAGGGCTTGAGGAGGCATGGAGAATGTTGTAGGAATGTGTCATTTTTAGGGAAAGGACATTATGCCGATATGAGAGCATTGATATAACTTGTTTATGTGCTCCAGCCTTCATTAAGCCTTCTGAATCATTCTTATGGTCTGCATATATATATTTGTTCTTTAAACACTGGATTATAGCATTAATCTCCAATAATAGGCTTTTACTCCCTTTAGTCTGTCACTGATACTTTTTGTCGCTTCTCTTCTGTCCTGTCTGTGGATATACTGGCTTTAATGGCGCAGGAGGGTTTGAATTCGAGTTAATAGCCCTATCTTAAATGAAATCATGTTTTAAACCCTCTCGGGCATTTTCTTCTATGATCTATGGCTCTGAAATATCTACCTGCGCTCTAAATTACCCTGTTTTTTACTGTGAGACAGAGTGAATTCACGCCACTGAAAACCTTGCAAAACAAAATAAAGAAGTCATAAAATCCTATAGGGGTGAGGGGAGGAATGTTGTAGAGGCCCGTGGAGATGGTGGTGCAGCGATGCAAATGGTGGCTGTAGCAAAGAAACGGGTGAAAACCATGGCGGAATGGTGAAAAACTGATTTGATGAGGTTCTGGTGCGACGAGGGTTTTAAACCGTCTGATTAGATTGAATAACGATGATCTACGGTTGAGATTCATCGATGGAACCGTTCGAAGGACTAGACGAAATGGGATATGAGCTTATATCGCGATTTTTAGATCAGATAAACAGGAGAATGCGATCGTTTGACAGGGAACAGATGGATGGAAAACGAGTAGATGTGAGATTACATCCTGACCGTTGGGTTAAAGAGTTTAACGATGGAGATCGGCGGAAGGAATCCTTTGAAGGGTCGGATGGAGGCTAATGGAAAGGCGCGATCAGATATGAGACGTCAGATGAGACCCCATCAACGGTCACGATTGATCTTGGAAACTCGATGCGAAGGGTGGTAAGTTGAAAAATGGAATGGTTTTCGCGTGGAGTCAGAGGTGGTAAGTGGAATTCGCAAAAACAACGCAATTCCACTCATCGCGTGCCACGTGGAAAAAAAAACCACTTACATCGCGCGTTTTTAAAACTTTAACATCCAGACACTAAAATAACGCGATATGCACCTCAGCCGTTGGATGGAGGGCGGAGAGATCTGACGGTGGAAATGAAAACACGATGGGGAAAGATGCATAGGCGAAGGCGGTCATCGAGTTTTTTGTGGGCCGTAGGATCTTGTGCAACGAACAGTTGTGATTTGTTGTTGGGGCGGAGAGTATGGAAAATGAAATGAGGGGAGGACAATGCACGATGGCCGTCGATCTGTGAAGATCGATGGTCTATATTCATTCTAGAGCATGTCGTAAGCGAAAATAAAAACAAATGGGAGTGTGCATTCGCGGAGGAAAAAAATGAGGGGAAGGGGCTTAGGGATGAGCACTCATCTCTGGTCCCATGGATGGAGAGGACTGGTGCCAGCGGGTTAGTTAAGCCCTTCAGGGCTTAATATTTCAATAGGGTGGAAAAAGGTATTTTAGGCCTTTTAAAGGGTTTTTTAGGGGATTTAAGCGCCCGGTTGCGGGGCTAGGGGGGCTATGAAGAAAGGGGCTAAGCTATATAAGCCCTCGAGGGCTTTAGCCTGTCATAGTGTAAAAATGGTATTTTAGGCCAAAAATAGTGCTTTTTAAGGCCTAATGGGGGGGTTCCGGTAGATGAAAAGAAGCATCTTTAAACCAAATAAAGGGCAATATAAGGTTTAAAAAGGGTTGTGAGATGTTAGAGAGTCAAATGAAGGAATTTGAGGGATTTTATGAAGGGAATAAAGGTGACAAAAGGGGAAATTGTGTAAATGAAAAAGAAGAAAATGGAGGCCTCTTTGACAGCAGTTTCTTCATAACAGAACAACAGGTTTTCAGTGCAAACAACAATGAAGACTCTTCAAATGATAGAAGACACATGGAGGCTTCAAGAACGAAATATTTTCAAAGGAAATGTTTCTCTTGAAGGCTCAGAAACATTTTTAGCCACCTGTTTGCTATGTCAAAAATTTATAGGTGGCTAACAGAAGGCATCAAATTAAGTTTAGTTTTAGCTTGGTCAATGAGCTTTCGTTGTTTGTTCCTTTCCTTCTCAACTACCTTAGCAAAGGGCATGCAATTAAATTTCCTTTTAGTTTCGGTTATGAGCTCAGGTTGTCTTTTCTTTTTAAAGTAAATGATAACAGGAGTCAGAATAGGCTGATGTTGGTCTGCGTCGACTCTACCCTGTTATCTTGCCATGATTTTTTTACTAACCAGAAGCATAGTTTGAAAATCTGCCTCCATCTTGTCCCAGTTGTTTGTTGGCCTTCTCTTAAAACCCAAAACCTCTTTCAATTCTGGGTTCTTCTTAATGTCCATGCTACTATCAGGGAAGATAACATGTCTTATCCCCCAAGTCAAGAGAAGAATTAGAACTGTCCAAATGGTGTTCATGGTGAAAAAATTGAAAGTTTAATTGTTATCTTTTTCTCTTATTTGTTCATTCTTATTCCAGAGCTCGGTCTTATTATAAGTCAGCTCAACACTATGGTTAAGAGGCAAACAAGAAAATCTTTGGTCCATACTACAAAAAAAGGGAAACAGAAGATGTTAAAACCTGAAGCTCAGAACAGGAAAAGAGGCAGGAAGACAAAGCAAGAGGTCTTAATGAACCTCTCGTCAACATACTCCCTTGGAAATTCATCTCAAGTCAGACATGAAATTCATGGCTAGGAAGGAGAAATTCAGAGTAATGAGGACGACAATGAAGCAAAGGTAGAAATTATGGACTTTATTACAGATCCTAGGAACACTTGAGGTCGCCTCTCATTGTTTTATCAAACAGTCCATAATTATTGGATTATGAAATGCATTTTAGCTAATACTATTCAAAGTATTCATCCTTGAAGAGAGAAGCAAGAACCAAAAATGTTGGATTTATTGCAGGACATTGATATTCAATTGCAACACATCAAGGTCACCCAGTACCAAGCCACCGACCTCATTAGCAAAATTGAAGATCGTGTTGGAAGAATTGAGAAGCAGATTCAACAGCTGCAACAAGCAGACATGCCAAGATCCACAGCGAAGGGCCCCGCCCAAATAGAATCTTCAGATGGATAGGAGTTTAGTTTATTTCAGTATATGCATTTTTCTTTTTTGGAAAGGACTTTAGTTTTTAACTGTTACCTTGGCAATAGTTTAACTAGTCACCTAGCTAATGCAACAAATAGTAGAATGAAACATTTTCAATTTTGGATGGCTTTCAACGCTTTAAGGTGGCCAACAGACCTAGTTTCCTCCGGACAGGTTCAAGCCACAAAACTACTATCTATTGTAACGTGCTTTCAAAAGATAAATAGAAAATAGCAAGGCACTACTAAATTGACAAAAAAAAACAATTATTCTATTTTTAAACACATTCTTATCTCCTTTACTTCCTTTATATCACTCGTCAATAATGTAATTTGTTCTTTATCTTAAATTCATAAATAGAAAAATAATTTCTGTGACTTCCCAAAAAAACTAAAACACACTGTCATTAAAAAACTATAATTAACCTACATTAGTACTTCTTCAAAAACCATCCACATAAACACCGAACCCTTGCACACTTGGCAAATGTAATCTCAAAACCTACACTTTTACTCAAACTCTTTAAAAACCATCACATGGAAATCGATCACAACGTTGGAACTTGGTCCCCCACCCACATGTTGTCTACCATCTAGAAGAATGCACGGCCGTCATTAGCATAAAAAGGATTTCACGTTCACGGTTGTGCATGCCATCACAAACCAACAAGAATCGCTTATGCACATTTGATACCTATAATCTCTTCCACACTTTTATGTACTATGTTATCGGATCATTTAACGCTTTGTAATGTCTACACATGTTTGTGCGCTAGAAATGGCCACTGCGTTGTCCCATTTGAAATAGTTGTTGTATATAGGGAGATTATGACATGTTAAAGGAAAAACGTGTGTCAGAAACACACAATTGTGATAATGAAAGAAATAATGCATCAGGTTTTCCCATACACTTCTTGCCTATGTAGGAGTTGTGAACTTGGTCCCACACCCACATGTTGTCTACCATCTAGATGAATGGACGGCCGTCATTACCATAAAAAGGATTTCACGTTGACGTTTGTCGATGCCATCACAAACCAACAAGAATCACTGAATGCACATTTGATGCCTATAATCTCTTCCACACTTTTATGTACTATGTTATCGTATCATTTAATGCTTTGTAATGTCTACGCATCTTTGTGGGCTAGAAATGGTCACTGTACCATTAGAAGTTGTTGTTGTATGTGGGGGAGATTATGACATGTTAAAGGAAAAACACGTGTCAGAAACAACAATTGTGATAATGAAATAAATAATGCATCATGTTTTCTTAAACACTTTTCTATATAGGAGGAGAATATAACATTTTTTAAAGTGGGATTGTGATGAGGTATATCTCTATGTGTAAACACATAATAGAATAAAAGTTGCATTTCAAATGTAAATGTAAATGAAATAGTGAAAAGATTAAATATTTTAAAATGCCATAGATTTATTTTTTCAAATGAAATTGGATTTGGGTTAAAAATAAATCCAATATAAGATTAATGTTTTGTTATAACATCATAAACTGTAACTTATAAAATATATAATTTTATAATTGCAATTTCTTTAATACATAATTTTATGGATGTTACCATTACATTATAATCCTTGAATTTGTTATTCAATATTTGATTATTAAATGGTTAATATTATAATTTTAATACATAGTTATAATAAATTTTAATTATTAAATATATATTATTTTAATATAAGTTTAATTTCTAATTAGATGTAAATATATATATACACACACCGGATGGCCTCTTCCACATTTAAATGCTATCCCCTCATATTCAATAATTTCCTTAAATACATAATATCCCCTTCTTATGGTAATGACATCTATGACGCCCTTGGAGATGTTGAGACCTAGTAGAATGTGGGCCATACCCATATAAAAAACTTCAAGTAGGATGAATCTAGTTTCTGTTGAATAATGCGTTTCATTGATGTTAAACTTATCGGGAGGTCAAGATGGGTACATGAGACCGACCTTTTGATATATGCTAAAATTAGGAGCGGAACTAAATCTAAGGGGGATAGAGGTAAAATGGAACCAAATTAAAGTAATATTGAACCCAAGTTAGTGTTCGCCCAGGACAAGATGACCAATATTCAAATTGGATCCCTAAAGAAAACACTAAATCCGAGAGCCCTAATTGTCAAAGAGGTCTAGCATCACTATAAATATCTTTTATGGGTGAGTGTTATAGAACTAATGAATTTGGTGTAAGTCATGTGATAAAAAATTAACATGAAGAGGTGATCTAAGGAGTAGAGGATAAAAATAAAAAGTAGTATTAAGTTTGAGGAGGATGTATCAGTGTGAAGTGCAAAGAATTGAGTGAAAACGTGTTGAGGTTGAGTGACAAAGGGTGAAACAGGTGGTTCAAGGTAAAAAACTGACTATAATTCAAAACTTATTAAAAACCTAAAAATTCTCTTATAATGTAAAATCGCTTGCACATTTCTTTATATCGGATTTCCTCTATCACTGAATGGACAGGAAATTTGTTAGTATTAGAAAACATGTCTACTAAACCCTCAAAATTTTAGTGTTTTTATCAAATCCACATATCCAAACATATAAACTCCTAATAACATACCCTAGTCACAAAGAACTTAAGGTTTATCCCCTACAACTAAGCCTATTCATCATATAAGCATATCGGTGCATTAAAAAAAGGTGAAAATCCATTAATTTGTTAATATGCCATATAGAACATCACTTGGCCATAGATCTGGTTACGTGGTGCTAAGGTGTAGCACATAAGGCTTATGCCCTCATCATACCAGCATAATGAAATTCTACAGAGATTAAAAAATTTACCAATATTCTAAGCAAGGAAAATTTTAAGGATGAAAAATGATATTGATGTTTAAAAACATTAGCGAGTCTCACTAGTCCTTAATATGAAAACTGTAAATTTTTTATTGATGTATTTGTAAATTATTCAAATTTATAATGATTTTATATATACTCTCTATATAATGTTCGCCATTTTTAAGGTAAAATAATTTTATATTGAAAAATTTTGGCGAATCATTTTTCTAAAAAATTGGAAATTGGCGAATCTTTTTTTAGAAAAATCATGGAAAATTAACCCACCTATGAATATTAGCCCCTAAAATATTCCATGATTCTAAGTGTCTGTATCTTCTAATCATAGCCCTGATCACAGGGGGGCTTAAGGCTTGATCGATAATTACACTTGGTATGTCCCCATATAAGAATTTTGATGAATAGAAAAGGGTCATGGAATATCTGGTATCCTCATATGTTGGTCACCAGTGACTACCCTTATCATGAAGTGTTAAGGAGAAGCACCTAGGGCCTAGACCCCTTGGCATATTTGGAAATTAGAATATTTAGTAGTATAGAGAATGTTAGATTATTTCTACTTGTTGAAAAGGATTATTTTAGTCAAGTTTGTACCCATAATTTCTTGGTTTTGCATGTGTTTTTAGTGTTATAATATTTATGGATGTCATTAATATATCAATATAATAACACTTGGATGTGTTATATAAGAATTTTTTTAGTGAAAATTATAAGCACTAATAGATGGAGATTTGGATTAAAGTGAGCTATGAGGTTCCAAAAAATAGTAAGTACTCGCATAACACTTTGTTGTATGTGGCTAGATTGAAGGGAGCCTTGAGAGTTATAAAAGCATAGTTCTTATTGGTATGTGGTTGGACTAAAAGGAGTGTGTATATGTAACATCCCTATTTTATTGCTTTTATTAGATAGCTGAAAATACTAAGGGTTAAGTGGACCTAAAGGAAAACTATATGTGTGGAAATATTATATTTTTAAATTAATAAAGGTGGAATTTTAATTATTGTACAAATACTAGAGTATATTGGAGATGAGGATTTCAAGTCCATGAGGATGGAATTAAATCCAAGGACTTTCCCAAATTCTCCAAAAAACATTGGAGAAAATAAAATAAAATAAAATATTATATTGGAGATAAAAATCTAAAAGATACACCAGTAAAGTGGAAAGTTACTAAGAAGAGGTGAAATAAAACTAGAAATAGGAAAAAGCTAGTTTTAAATAGCTTTTATGGAAAAAACAAAATTAAAGCCTAGGCTAAAGGAAAATAACATCCTAATTTAACTAGACAGAGTTATGGAGATAGTCAGGAGGGAAAGCAGGATTAAATAGGCCATTCTGAGGTAGATAAGAGGTTGTCTACACTTTGGAAGAGTTGGTCTCTGTTCAGGATTGGGTGGCAAATAGTCTTTACCAGAATTGGTAGGCGCAATTAATTTAATTTGTCTTATGATTCTGTTTTTATGATGAGAATTATAGATTAATAATACTTCTGCTTTATGTAGAAATGTGAGTGGAAAAATATATTTTCTGAGTTATTAAATAGTATAATAAGTGTCTGATGTATTTAGCAACATATAACTATAACATGTATAGTTTAGCTTTGTATAGTTACATAGAATAATTAACTTAGTTAACCAACAAACATATTGTCTAAAGACAATTAGGAGCGTTTAAATCTTCCATTAGGTTTTTAATATTTAATACATTACAAACACAAAATACATCATTAGAAGTGGAAAGTATTCTAAGGATGATAATAGAAAGATTTAACATAATTATTCTGTAAACAATAATGAAACATAGATATAGATACAATGAGATATATTTGTCAATCTAGAAGAGAACATGATTGAACAAATTAAATATAAAACTTCTATTGTACATACAGTACGAATGTTAGCATATATCTATTTATTATAATGCTCACATAAGAAATAAAATATCAATTACATATTGAAGTACTAGAAGATGGTACAGTTGCACACAAAACCATAATTAGAAGTTATGCTTAAGATAAGTATATATTTTAAATAATACAAAATAATTTGGAAAAACATGTATAAACTCCTTATAAGGATGAAATATTGTCATATTAATAAGAAAATAAGTATGTATTAAAAATTATAAAACATGTCATCATATACTATCATAGTTTCATAGGCTGATGTCAAATGTTCTGGTTATTAATTATATGAATTATACATGAATAAATTTCCCTGAATTGAGTGGACTGAATTATGTGCATGATAGCGACCAACCTGTAAATAGAAGGAACATAAGTAATTTTCAAGGCTTGCGAGAAAGAAGGCACAAGTTGATGAGTGGTAAATTGTGAGAGGTACAATACCTGTACAAGAAACCCATATATAAAAGGGTTAGAATTTTAATTAATACAATCATTAAAATAATTACATAGAATCTGAGAAATTGAAAATTGTAGTTATAAGAGAAAATTACCTTATTAGTCAATTGGAAGCCACGAAATCCTTTCTGTGTACAAACAAAAAAATTAATTAATTATGATGGTAGAAAATACAGAGAAAGATACCATAAATTAGTAGCAGTATTGAAAGTATCAGAATAAATTACCTGAATTCTAGCATACTAGATAATTAATGAAAACCATGAATGGTATCGAAGCAGGAAGAAGAGTTCTTGTACAACAAAACATTTTATTAATTGAGAGAAACTAATAAAATGACGAGTACTTCCTAATATAAGAACTTAAATATGTTTTACAAATTATTAGTTACTATTCTCAATAATTGTGAATGTAATTATATAAAATGAGAATGAAGTAAAAGATATATATATGTCCTGAATGTAATTATATAAATTAGAAGACTTATGTAAATGAAGGCAGAGTCAGTAAAATAGAATTCTATGGTAAACAATTATGTGGTAAACATGGATTATAATTTTATTACAAAAATTAAGGAATTAGAAAAAAACTTTAAATACACATAATTATCATTCGTTTTCATACATCGTGGGTTGTATGGAATAACGACAATTAATGAGTTGGCATCATTGCGAGAAAATCAGGAAATAATAAAATGAATGTATCTCAGATGTGATATTATATAAACGTAATCATAATGATGCTTGAAGGAGATGTAAAATATTGAGCCATTCCATTATTTCACATGTGATAAGATTAAATTTCACGGGAAAATCCAAGACAGAGGGTTAAAAACTAAATACGTAAAGCTAACTAGAATTCCATATGGAATCGAATGAAAGCAGGATGTAAAGTTATACATAGAGAAAAGTAAACAAGTTGATTAATGTAATTGTATATATTCTTAGAAACCTAAAACTAAGCTGAGGGAACTATTACGAATTTGATATGGAATCAAATTTCAACATTGAATTTATATCATATACAGAGAAGAAAAAACCACATGTTATTATCTGGAAAATAAAACAAACTCGTATCTTTGTGGGAATAATTTAAAAATTGGTCAAAAAGTTAATATAAATCCCACGGTAAAATCGTTTAACATTTATAATGATGAATTTTTCTTGGAATGGTAAAAACTAACATTATTCAAGTAGAAAAGAAGACCATTACAAGAATGAAGGGATAGGTAAAATTTAAACGAATTGCCTAAGGCAATCGTATGAGGTCTCGGAGATAAAATCCTCATTAACATAATTAAAGCCAATGACACTTCCATAACAGAGGAAATCAAAATTGTAATGGTAAGTATGAGTAAATGAGGAAATGTAACCTTGTTGGAAATCGATTTAAGTTACCAAAAAAATCTGAATATGTGTTACCTCAGGGTTGTCGTGAGTTGTGAATATGGATAATAGTTCAATGCATTCAATGAAAAGGATACTCCACTACTATGTAACAACAAAAATAAACATAGTTTAATTTCATAAAGAAATAAACAAGTAATTTAGAATTTATTAAAGGAAAATGAACAATATTAAGTTGTAGTGATAAGTTAAACATAGGATCTTAGTTTACCTAGAGTTGTGTAGTATGTCATAAGGAAAAAAATGACCTCGAAAATCCATAATAGATATTGTAGGGTACCAGGGCCGAAACCTCATACAAACAAGGGAAAACGAAAACGAAATGAGGAAAAATGAATTACCATTGAACCCTAAATGAGGAAGATGGAGAGAGAAAGTATGATCTGATCTCCACCATAAACATGGCATGAATCTGAATTCAAGTGGAGCGTAAAAATCAACACAGCCATGTGTCAAAGTAAATAAGAAGTACAAGCCATTAAATAATGATAGCCCCGAATAGAGAAACATTATAAGGGAGTTGTCATAAAATTAATGGAGTTGATATGACAAAATCTAATATGGATAGTCAAATATCAATATAAGATTTTGAAATATTAAAAACATATGGAAATTCAATTAAACCATGCATCGTGAATCCAAATCGGTAAAAGGATTAATATATACATAATTAGATATGGATAGGATTATATGTGTAATGTGCTATGTAAATAATTCGAATATCATTCTAATGATAATTTCATTGGATTTAATGTTAATGTGTTGACTAGGGAATAGAAACAACAACCCTAAACCATTAGAGTGATATGTTTAAACATTAATTCATGGTCTATGTATTAGAAATGAAACCCTAAAGGGTCTATTCCATATATGAATATTGGAATTGTCATTATAAAAATATTTGAATCTTAGTTAAAAATTAAGAGAGATATTATGAGCATAGGATATGAGGAACTTTATGTAATTTGAATTCAGAATTTGTGTAATAGGTATGAAGTAGGATGTGGATACACATACTAATAGATAACTTTAATTATTATTGTTAAATTTATAATATTAATAAAAAATTTATAAAAGTTATAGTAGTGAAAAGGGATAAAATAATAGTAGTTAAAATCTATTATAAAAGAATTCATATTCATTGACTAAATGTAAAAATATCTTGAAGATCAAACAAAGGGGCCACACATTTTAAAGTAGGAAATATGGAACATGATGCGGTGGTATGAGAATCATCGTAAATATAATTCTGAAACAATTCTGTCATTATAAAAGAGGTTGATGATAGAAAGTAGAAATGTTGTAAGAGATTATAATGCATCAAAATTAAATAAATTCAATCATGACCCAAGTATCATAAGATATATATATATATATATATATATATATATATATATATATATATATATAATTTTATTTATTTATTTATTTTTATTCGGGTAACTAGAGTTGTTAAAAATGGTATCATAGCGTGTGTTGAAAATAGTGGGACTATTTTTCCTCACACAGAAAAATAAAAATAAAAACTCAAAATTATGTTATTGTAAATTATTTAAAATTTTCAGAATATGATGCACTAATTTATTTTTGTGTACAGTGATTAAGTGCATAAAAGAAAAACTATTATTATGAGTGATGGTGTAGGGTTTTACGTGGATGTAGGGGGTGAGGGAAATCCACTAGATCAAAATTCTCAATTGTTGGACATGATCAGAGACATGCAATGAGAATTGTGTCAGCTAATAAGAACAAGCAATGAATGATTGTTGCAAGATAGTGAAGAGCAAGAGAGTTTGATCAAAGAATTAACCTCAAGGTAGAGTCACGAACGTGAAGACCCTAGGAAAAATAGGAAAAATATGAAACCAACTCAGAAGGATCTAAGGGTGGTGAAGCATCAAGACAACATTCGAGAAAGAAAAAGGAATAAAAAGGAGAATTCTGGAAAATCAAACCTCCCACTTTTGATGGTTAAAAGGAGGAGGATGCATAATATTAGCTTCTGAACATCGTTAAATAATTCCAAGTTTATGAATATGGAAGTATCCTGAAAGTCAGATTGGCCATTTACCAACTACTGGGTAAAACTACCCTTTGGTGGGAAGAAACCAAAATGGTATATGTGCTAGATGAAAAATTGTTACCTGGGAAGACTTTCAAACCAAATTTAAGTCTAGATATCTGAATGCGAGATATTAAGATGATAAAACCAAATAATTCCATGAGGTGAGATTGGGACAACTCACAATTGATGAGCTTGTTACCAAATTCACTAACTTCCTTCGTTATCTACCTTATATCAGAGAGGAAAAGGCTAAAGTATAACAATTTTTAAACTACCTACCTACCATCTCTAAAGAGAGAATAGAATTTTACAATTCAAAGACAATGGATGAAGCTTTTCACAAAGCAAGACTGTGCTATCAATAGTTCAAAGGAAAAAATGATCAGCTAAAAAATTGGAAAAACAAAGAGAAGGGGAAGAGTGACTCTAATGTCAAAATATTAAAAATAGCCTAGAATTTTTTTGGGGAAAACCATCAAAGGAAGAAATTTAATAAAAATGGAGGAAAACAACCAGCACAATCACAGACCTAGTCTAAGAATATGGACGCATAAAGAAAAAAGGAAAGTGTTGCAAAACTGACAGAACCAGTAAAGTGTTAGGGATGTGGAGAACCCCACATGTTACATGATTAACCTCATAGAACAATTCAGAACATTCAAGTGTTACAAGAGGCAACTACTATGAAGGAAATTGATAGAAACATTCCTAGGATCATTGTTCCACTTGAAGATCACCAGGCTGAACACCAATCAACCATGATAAAAATCGAAGGTACGATTGTTGAAAAACCTGTTACTTTTTTGGTAAATCCAAGTTAAGTTATGTAAGTCCACAGATGGTGGAAAATTGCAAGTTAAAATCAGAAAAAATTCAGCAGGCATGGTTAGTGCAGTGAGCTACAGGAACAAAAGGAAAAGTAACCCATAAACTTCCAAAAACTATTGCTAATTTAAATGTGTATGAAACTAAAATGAATCTAAACATTTTTCTGCCACAATCATATGAATTGTTAGTAGGAATGTATTCGTTAGAGAAGAAGAAAGCAATATTTAATTGTTTAGATAAAACAGTTAGTTTTATAGATGGTGATGGAAGAGCTATGATAGTGAAAGGAAAACCAAGACACATATCAATAAGGCAAATTTCTGCACTACAGCTAAAAAGGGCAGCAAGAGAGGGTTTTTAAGTGTATGGTGTACAAGAGGAGGAATTGGGACAACAAACTGAAAAAGAGGCTGTAGAAAATTTACCAAGGATTAGGTTGAAAGATGTATTTACAGAGGAAATCCCCCATCTACCCCCTAAAAGAGAAATTGGTTTCTCAATTGAATTAGTACCAGGAGCTACACCTATCTCTAGAGCACCCTATAAAATGAATACTCTTGAATTATTAGAGCTGAAACTTCAATTGCAAGAGTTATTAGACAGAGGATACATCAAACCAAGAATGTCTCCTTGGGGAGCACCGATATATTTTGTTAAAAATAACGATGGCACATTCGAAATGTGCATAGATTACAAATTACTGAACAAATTGACTATAAATAATCGATATCCTCTGCGAATGATAGATGACTTATTTGATCAAGTGAGAGGAGCCACTATTGTTACACCATTTTTTGGTCATCTAACCTACTATCATTAGATACACCCAAGTACACCATGTAAGACCAATTTTACCCTAAGTAAAATTGCTTTCACTATGTGAAATAACTTAGTAAAACACCTTTATTAAGTTGTTTATGGTCTAAACAAGAAACCCCAAAAGGAAATAATAAAAAAATCCATATTTGTTTATATTTCCTGGTCATATTTAACCCCAAACAAGGAAATCAATTAAATAAATCCTTATTTATTTGATTATTTCCTAGGAATAAGTTATTTAAATCCCATTTAAATAATATTCGTAGTCAAATTTGACTAAATCATTTACAAATAATTAAATAAATCATTATTTATTTAATTGTATTCCCACCATTTCCTTAAAATAGTAAATAAATGATTTATTTGCTATTTTAAGGAAATGGTGGGAATATAATTAAATAAATAATTATTTATTTAATTATTTGTAAATGATTTAGTCAAATTTGACTAGGAATATTATTTAAATTGGATTTAAATAACTTATTCCTAGGAAATAATCAATTAAATAAGGATTTATTTAATTGATTTCCTTGTTTTGGGTTAAATATGACCAGGAAATATAAACAAATATAGATTTGTTTATTATTTCCTTTTGGGGTTTCCTATTTATACCATAAACAACTTAATAAAGGTTTTTTACTAAGTTATTTCACATAGTGAAAGCAATTTTACTTAGGGTAAAATTGGTCTTACATGGTGTACTTGGGTTCATCTAATGATAGTAGGTTAGATGACCAAAAATGGTGTAACAACTATCTTCTCAAAGATTGATTTAAGAACAATATATCATCAAATCATAATTAAGGATGATGATATCAATAAACCATCATTCAGGACTAGATATGGAAACTATGAGTTTTTGGTCCTACCCTTTGGACTTACTAATGCACCTATTACATTCATGTGTTTAATGAATAGTGTATTGCACAAGTATCTAGACACTTTTGTATTAGCGTTCATTGATGACATTTTGGTGTACTCCAAAAATAAAGAAGAGCACCAAGAACATCTCAGAATCATCCTACAAAAACTTAGAGAACATAAGTTTTATGCAAAACTTAGCAAGTGTGAATTTTTCAAGGACAAAATTCATTATTTGGGTCATGTGATGTCAAAGGATGGATTAGCAGTAGACCCAATGAAAATGAAAGAAATAATGGATTGGCATGTACCTCCTGATGTCCCAAACATATGATCCTTTATGGGTATTTTTGGATACTACCCTATATCTATGGAATGATTTTCAACCTTAGCCTATCCTATTACTTCCTTATAGAAAAAGGGAGTGAAGTCTGAATGGACATAAAAGTGTCAAAATATTTTTTTAAAATTAAAAATTAAACAAAAAACTTTCCCCATACTGAAGATTGTTGATACAAATAAATGGTTTGTATTATTTACAGATGCATGCGCAGAAGGGTTAGGAGGAGTGTTTTTGTAAGATAATTTAGTCATAGCATATGAGTCAAGGAAATTGAAGAAACATGAACATAATCATATAATATATGACTTAGAATTAGTTGTTTTGATACATGTATTGAAGATGTGGAGGCATTATTTGTTAGGAACGAAGTTCGTAATAATGACAGATCACATAAGTTTGAAATATTTCTTTACTCAACCCGATTTAAATGTTAGACAAGCTAGATGGTTATCTTTCTTTAGTGAGTTCGATATGGAAATAAAACACATTAAAGGAAAATAAAATAAGATTGTTTATGCTTTGAATAGGAATGCTCATGAAAATTTGACCCATGCTGGAAGTAGTGTGAAATTTGAAATAGAATAATTGATACAAGAAGTGATGATGTAAGATCGAAACTATGAGAAATTTCAAGAGAAATTATAGAAAATAGAAATAAAGGGATATACTAGAAATAAAAAAGTATTGATTTATTACAACCAAAGATTATATATTCCAAATGTGACATCATTAAAGCATTAAATTTTAGATGATTATTAAAAAAGACCTTATGTGGGTCATCCTGGTTATCAAAAATCGATTTCATCATTAAGAAAGAAAATGTTCTCGACAGGTATGAAAAAAGATGTTGTTGATTATTTAGCTAGGTGCTTAGAATGTCAACAAGTGAAATTGGAACATCAACATCTGGTAGGATTACTGAAACCTCTACCTATTCCTGAATGGAAATGGAAAGTGGTCTCCATAGATTTCATTATGGATTTCCTAGAACTAAGTATCAACATGACTATATAATAGTGGTTATAGACACATTGACTAAGGTTGCACACTTTTTACTAGTGCAGTCTACTTTGGCACTACTCAAGTAGCTATTGTATTCATGAAAGAAATTGGGGAACTACATGGCATTCCAAAAATTATTATAGCTGATAGAGATGGAAAATTTACTTCAACCTTTTGTAAAACTCTGTTTGGAGGAATGGGTATCAAATTGAGCTTTAGTACTGCATACCATCCTTAAACAGATGGTCAAAATAAAATAACCACCCATATTTTAGAATACATGCTACACACGTATGTTATGGAAAAACCTACAAGATGGGAATATTTTCTGCACTTAGCACAATTTGCATATAATAATAGTTATCAAGCGTCAATTAAGATGAGTCCTTTTGAAGTATTTTATTTCAGCAAGTGCCACATGCCGCTTAGCCAGAGTCAACTAGAGGATAAGTTAAATCTTGGCCCTGATGCATTGAAATAGATAGAAATAAATATGAATAAAATTCAACAAAATATTAAAACAGCTCAAGATCGACAAAAGAGCTATGCAGAAAAAAAAGAGCATTCAAAGTGGAAGACCATGTTTACTCTAGGATTAAGCCTAAAATGAGTACCTTATGCACTACTATCTGTGCTAAGTTAGCACCATGCTATTGTGGACGATTTGAAGTTATATAAAGAGTGGGGCCAGTAGCTTATAAATTGGCTCTGCCTAGTCATATTAAGGTTCACAATGTTTTTCATCTTTCATTTTTTTAAAAGTATATACATGATCCTACACATGTAATTGATTGGACTGTGATACAAGTGGAAACATAAGGGGAATTTCTTCCAGAGCCCCTTCGTATACTAGCACGAGAAGAGATCGAGCTCTGGAATAGGACCGTAGCTAGGGTGAAAGTGTAGTGGAGGCACTTTACACCTGAAGAAGCTACATGGGAGTGATAAGGGAAAATGAAAGAGAAATATCCATCACTATTTGAAAACTGAACTGATATTTTGCAACATCGAGGACGGTGTTTTGTTTTAGAGGGGGGGTATTTAATATCCCTATTTTACTGATTTTATTATTGAGTTAAAAATACTAAAGGTTAAGTGGACCTAAAGGAAAACTATATGCCTGGACATATTATATGTTTAAATTAATAAATGTGGAATTTTAATTATTATGCAAAGCCTAGAATATATTGGAGACTAGGATTTCAAGTCCATGAGGATGGAATTAAATCCAAATATTGTCCGAAATTCTCCAAAAATCCTTGGAGAAAATAAAATAAACTAAAATATTAGATTGGAGATAAAAATCTAAAAGATACCTCAGTAAAGTGGAAAATTACTGAGAAGAGGTGAAATAAATCTAGAAAGAGGAAAAAGCTATTTTTAAAGAGATTTTCTGGAAAAAACAAAGTAAAGCCTAAGCTAAAGGAAAACAATATCCTGATTTAACTGGACGCAGTTATGGAAACAAGTTGAAGGGAAAGCGGGCTTAAATAATCCATTCCAGGGTAGACAAGAGGTTTTTCACACTTTGGAGGAATTGGTCTCTTCTCAGGGGGAGATGTGGAGGAAAGCTCAAGGTTGAGTGGCAAATATTCTTTACCAGAATTGGTAGGCCCGGTTAATTTAATTATATCTTATGATTTTGTTGTTATGATGAGAATTATAGCATAAGGGTACTTATTTCTTATGTAGAAATATAAGTGGAAAATTATCTTTTTTGAGTTATTAAATAGTATAATAAAATTCGATTATTATTAATAGTGAAGTGTCTGATGTATTTAACAACACATAACTATTGTAGGTATATTTTAGCTCTGTATAGTTACAGAGAATAATTAACTTAGTTACCCAACAAACAAAATGTCTAAACCCAATTAAGAGGGCTTAAATATGATCTTAGGTTTGTAAGATTTAGTATATTACAAACAAAAAATACATCATTAGAAGTGGAAAGTATTCTAAGGATTATAATAGAAATATTTAACATAATTATTCTATAAATAATAATGAAACAAAGATATAGATATAGTGAGATCTATTTGTAAATCTAGAAGACAACATGATTAAAAAATATATATATATAAATTTCTATTGTACATACAATATGAATGTCAACATATATCTATTTATTATTATGCTCACGTAAGAAATCAAATATCAATTACATATTGAAGTACTAGAGGATGGTAAAATTGTACACATAACAATAACTAGAAATTATGGTTAGACTAAGTATATATTTGAAATACTACAAAATAATTGGGAAAAAATATACAAACTCCTTATAAGTATTAACTCTCATCATCTTAATAAGAAAATAAGTATGTATTAAAAATTATAAAAAATGTCATCATACACTATCATAGTTTCATAGACTGATATCAAATGTTCTAGTTATTAATTACATAAATTATACATGAGTAAATATCCTTGAATTCAGTGGACTGAATTATGTGCATGATAGTAACCAACCTATAAATAGAAGGAAAAAAAGTAACTATTAAGGCTTGTGAGAAAGAAGGCACAAGTTGATGAGTGGTAAATTTCAAGAGGTGCAATACCTGTACAAGAAACCCATATAAAAAAGGGTTAGAATTTTAATTAATATGATAATTAAAATAATTACAAAGAATCTGAGAAATTGACAATTGTAGTTACAAGAGAAAATTAATTTATTAGTCAATTGGAAGCCATGAAATCCTTTATGTTAACAAACACGAAAATTAGTTAATTATGATGGTGGAAAGTACAGAGAAAGATACTATAAATTAGTATCAGTATTGAAAGTATCAAAATAAATTACCTGAATACTGGCATACTGGGTAATTAATGAAAACCATGAATTGTATCGAAGAAGGAAGAAGCTTTTTTGTACAACCTAAAATTTTTATTAATTGAGGTAAATTAATAAAATGATGAGTACTTCCTAATAGAAGAACTTAAATATCTTTTAGAAATTAGTAGTTATTGTTATCAATTATTATGAAATGTAATTATATAAACTCAGAATATGTGTGTGTGTGTGTGTGTTTGTGTGTGTGTGTGTGTGTGTGTGTGTCATGGATGTAATTATATAAATAAGAGGACTTTTGTAAATGAATATGTACTCTAATTATAATTCTATTACAAACAATAAGGAATTAGAAAGAAACTTTAAATACACATAATTACTACTCATTTTCATACATCATGGGTCGTATGGAATAATGAAAATTAACGAGTAGGCATCATAGTGAGAAAATCGGGACAGAGTAAAATGAATGTATCTCAAAAATGATATTATGGATGGAAACTATAGAAATATGGATGAGTAAAATTGGATCCTTAATCAAAACACAAAATCTAGGGGCCCTAATTGTTGACTAACTCTAGTATCACTATAAATATCTAGGATGGATGAGAACTATAGAAATAGTGCATTTGTTGTAAGTTATGTGATAAAAAATTAGCATGAAGAGATGATATAAGGAGTAGAGGAGAAAAATATAAAGCAGCATGAAATTTGAGGATGATGTATAACTGTGAAGTGAAAAGAAGAAAAGAAATGGTGTAAGATTTTTCAGGAAAAATTCATACCAATGGAAATGAGGAGAGGAGTGAGGTTGAGTAACAAAGGTTGAAAAAGGTGGTTCCAGTTTAAAAATTAACTGCAATTCAAAAATAATTAGAAAACTCAAAATTATCTTATAATGTAATTTTGTTTGCAAAAAACTTTATATCGGATTTCCTCTATCATCTAAAAGACAAGAAATTTTCTAGAAGTAGAAAAATTTTCTACCAAACCCTAAATATTTTAGTCTTTTCATCAAATCCATAAGTCCAAAAAATTATTGATATTACAACATATAAACTCTTGGCCACAAACCCTAGTCACCAGCCACTTAAGGTTTAGTACCCAATAGCTAAGCCCAATCAACATATAAGAATACCGTTGTATTAAAAAGAAAAGGTGAAAATCAATTTATTTTTCAATATTTCATATAGAACATCTCCTGGTCATAAATATCTTTGTGTGGTGCTAAGGTTTATCACCAAAGGCTTATGCCTTCGTAATATTGCCATAAGAGTATGCTATAGAGATTGAAAAATTTACCAATATTCTAAGTACCTTTATCTCCTAATCGTAGCCCCAATCACAAGTGGTCTTAGGGCTTAGCACTTGAGGGATAATCACTCTTGGTATATCCCCATATAAGAATTTTAATGAAAAGAAAAGGGTCATGGAATATTTGGCATCCTTGTATGTTAGCCTTCAGTGATCGCCCTAGTCATGAAGTGCTAAGGAGCATCACCTAAGGCATATAACCTTTGAAATATTGGAAAAATAGAATATTTATTAGTACAAATAATGTTGGATTATGTCTATTAGTTGAAAGGGATTATTTAAGTACTTTGTACTCGAAATTTCTTTGTTTTGCAAATGTTTTAGTGTTATAAGATGTATTTATTTCATTGATATATTGATAAAATAGCACTTGGATTTATTTTATGATAATTTTTGGTGTTAAGGACTATAAGCACTCATACACATAAATTTGGATTGAATAGAGCTATGAGGTTCCAAAAAACAGTAAGTGTTGGCATAACACCTAGTTTTATGTGGTTGGATTGAAGGGAGCCATGAGAGTTATAAGAGAATAGTGCTTATTTGTATGTGGTTCAAATAAAAGGAATGTATATACATTAAAGTATTATAATGGTGTTGAGATGATGTTATAAGTGCCCCAGAATAGCTTAGAATAATATATGGAAGTGCTAAGAATATATTAATATAGGTAACATAAGGTTCGTTGCGCCATAAATGACAAGTTTTGAAAGGTGGGATGAGGGGAGTGCCTAGCTCTACTTCCAGTTTATGAAGGCATGATATTTTAGACATTGGGTCTCAAGGAAGCACCTCATCTGGTTAAGGATATATTACAAGTTCAAAATTTTGGATTGAAAGACGCATGTGGTTGTATAAAAGTACTACGAACTAGCAACACTAGTATATTGCATATTTAAATGTGTGGTTTTAAGGAAGAACATTGTTCATGTGACAAATAATATTAGAAACCAGTACAGGTAACCTAAAAATTTGACCATATAAGTACAAAATAAATTTACAAAACACACAAGTAGACGGGGATTGGTGTTTAATATAGATTGGTTCCTACAAATAATCAGATGGGATTGGCGTCTCCCCTTGGTTGGTGTCTATAAATCAAAGGGGATTGTTGTCTCCTATAGGCTAATTCCTACAAATTATTGTATTAGGAGGTTGGTGCCTAAAAATAACCTTCTTTTAAATAAGTTTATGTCTTTCTCCCAAAATGGTTTCGACATATATATTTTGTTTCATGGTCTACTTATAATATTTATGTTTTTGGTATTTAAATTTTTAAATAAGTAAAAATCACGTCATATTGATTAACCACCCTGCAACCTTCTAAATATAATTGTAAATACAATAATTGGTATTAGAGTATGTTCCTTTATAATTATCCTAGCATTTGCAAGGAATATATTAGAGGAATGACTCGCTAGTCAAGATGGTTCTTTCTGAAACAGATCCCCACTATTTCATGAAATAAATTATGATTTTTGGAATGTAAGGATGATAACATATCTTATGTCTATTAGTGTTGGTATTAAAGTACCTATAATTAATGGTTACAAACTTCCAACAACTCTTTCAATTCATAAACATGATAAAAATGACTTTTTAAATAATGTAAAAGATAATAATGCCATTTTGTGTGGTTGGGTAGAATAATAATTTTTCAAGGTAATCCAGTGTAGATCTGCAAAATACATTTATGACAAGGTTCAGAGAAAATATTAAGGATTTGACAAAGTAAAATGGGCAAAGCTTGAAACACATAGAAGGGAATTTGGAAGTTTGAAGATGAATGAGGAAGAAGATATTCCAAGTGTCTTCCTTCATGTAGATGAGATTATTATTACCATTAGAGGACTTGATGAAAATAGTTTGGAAGTAGTAATTGTTTAGAAAGTGTTGAGATATCTTTCCTTAAGATTTAATGCAATGGTTTCAGTTATTGAAGAAATGAAAAACCCTAGAAAACCTGGATATTGAATGAATTAGATGAAATTTCTATTACATAATAAATGATTATAGGAAGAGAGAATTCAAGGTTAAAGGAAACATCCTTCAAATCATACAAAAATACATGAAGGCACAAAGACAATGAATACTCCAATTATGAGTCAAATGTAGAAGAAGCTCAATTTGTGACAAAGTTGAAGAGGATATAGAAATTACAAAGGTAAGTTTTGATTCAAATGTTTTAATTATGGAAGAATAGTTCATTTTTATACTAAGTATCCAAATTCTAAGCCATAAGATATCCATAATGAAGAAGAATACAAAAATAGAATTAAATCTCATGGACAAAAAAATGGAAGATACATCAAGAAGAATTTTTATGACTTTTTATTTTAGAGTAGATATTTTCTTTTCTAAATAAAGTGATGTTTATACATATGATCTTTAGAAAGAATATTTCCTATTCATAGCCATGAATGTTCAAAACCTCGATCAGGAAAATGAAGTTAATCAAAAACATAAATCATATTTAAATGAAGATTATTTTCATGAGGAAGTTAATATTGAGATATAAATTATGTGTGCCTTGGACAAAATATATAGGCTCAAAAGAAAAATTAAAAATAAGAAGGAATTGTTACAAAAATATAAAAAGAAAAATCATGATTCAAATGAAGCATTTATCACCCTCCTAAAGACAAAAATAAAAGAGGTAAAAATAATAGAGAAATTATTGATAATATAGTTGAAATAAAAGCAAGGACATTGTGAAAAGCTATAAGAAAAAGTCATCTCTATAAGGAAAGAGATAGAGAAGGAAAAATTTAAGTTGACTCAAGGTTTGAAATCTAGAAAAAATATTGAGATATTAGATTAAATTCCTTCAGAGGTCTCTCTTCATTAAAATAGGCCTTGGTTATAAAGAAAATTATGATAATTTCAACAGAGAATCAAGTGAAAAGGAATCAAACAAGGAATGCAAAGAATACTATTAATATTTTCTAATGCGCTAAGAAATTCTATCAACAATGAAAGCAGCTCCAGAAAAGGAGGTGAGAACTTGCAAAGGAATGACCTCATCAACAATACAAGCAATACTAAAATGAAGTTAAGAACAAAATGAAACATGAACTTATCCGTAGTATAATACGATCGATAATGGGAGTAAAGAAGAAAAAAATACTCATTTTTTTTTGTCAAAATCAGAGTAATTTTAAGAGAATTATTTCTTCAAATAGACCTATCATAGCTAGGTAACTATACCTTTCTTGGGATATTGTTTTTCTTGTAATATGTTTTCTCATAAAGAAACGAATTGTAAAGAATATGTAAGAAATGGTATTATGAAAGAAATAAATAGAAAATCATGTGAGACTCTAGATTTGTTATGTGAACATCAAACCAAGAGGTTTCAATAAGAATGTTGTTAGAAACTACAAATACATTATTGGATCATGAAGAAAAGCTTTCAAATACATTATAGAGAGAAGTAACTAATACAATTATTTATATTCTAAATATGGCTCATATCAAATTAAATACCAATAAGACTCTTTATGGATTATGGAAAGTAATTCCAACTACAATCAAATACTTCAAAGTGTTTAGAAGTAAATGTAACATCAAAATAAATTATAACATTTTAGAGAAGTTTGAGTCAAGAATATATGAAGGTATTTTTTTTGTTATTCATCCAAAAAATAAAGATAGTCAAAGTTACAGCAAAATATTATGAAATATATTAAAAATAATTCATGTAAAAGTAGATGAAATATTATGAAATATATTAAAAATAATTCAAGTTAAAGTAGATGAAGAGATAATTCAAAAGATAAGCCAAAAGCAAGTAAATATTCAAAGGAAACAATCAACATAGAACATGAAAAGGAGAGAAAAGAAAAGGAGAGAAAAGAAGAAGGAAGGGAAGATCAAAACCGGAAATTACATTTATCTATTTTTTCCATTCAAATTGGATTTAGGTTAAAAAAAATTCCAATATAAAATTAATGTATTTTTATAATACCAAAAATTGTAACCTGGAAAATTTATAATTTTTTAACTGGAATTTTTTTAATACATGATTTTCTGGTATAGTTTCTAGTTAACATTACATTATAACCTTAAATCTTTATTCAATATTAAATCATTAAATGATAAATGTTATAAGGTTTACTATTTAACTATAAACAACTTTAGTTATTTAATATAAATTTTTAAAATATATGTTTAATTATAATTTAATGTAACAAAAATTAAAATAATAAAATATTTATATAAACATAATTTATGTTGATTTTTTAAAATTTTTATATAGTTTATATTTTTTTGAGATAATATTTTTTTTAATTTTTATATATAATTTAATTTTTTTTTGAAATTTTTTATTTATTTTTATATATTTAAATAATTTCAATTTTTTCCTTTCTTTCTTCCTAATATATATTCATTTCTTCCTAATAGATATTCATTAGAAATATAAATAAATGATTTGGCCATCTTTCTATATCCATATAAGATCTTACTCTTTATATTACAAAAATAGTAAAGATATGTTTTTCAGTGAAGAAAGCATTTCAGTGTTCCTTGAAATTGGAAAATTTTAAATTATTCAATATCAATATTCAGTAAAAATACTTTCATAAAATTATATATTGTAATTCTATAGAAGGTACATTTATTTATTGCCTAATATAGAATGAAATATATGGTTTTTTTAAATAAATATTAAATCAGTCATTACTATTAAGTAATTAGAGAAAAAAGAAAATCAAACATAAGAATTAGTTATGATGCTAGTCATGTAACATATTAAAACATCACAGAGGTAGGAAAACATAAGCGAGAGATAAGACTGTCTCCAACGTGTTATTCGAGACGTCTAATGTAAAGTCTTTTGTAACTATTATAGTCTTCTCCTATAATATTTTATAGACACTAAATTATAAATTATCTACATTATTTTTATCTATCAAATTATAAATGTATTGTATACTTTTTATTTAATAAATTATGGATAGAATAATAAAGTATAGATAGTATAATTTTAATTAGAAAAATTTTGAAAATCATAATTTTTATATTAAATAATTATGTTTTATAAAACATTCATCATTTTCTTTTTGTTATGATTTTTTTTTTGACAGAAACGGTTATGTGGTATTAATATTCATTTTGGCCTGAATGCCAGAAATCTGATTACATTGAGGATGTCTAAATCCTGAAGCATCTCACTGCTAATATTGAAAATGCAGCCGAAGCATGCAAATTTCTTCCATGACAGACTATCTAAAACTTCTATTTCAGAGATTTTCCCTAACTTGAAGATACAAACAAAGTTATTTAAGAGCCAACAGTAAAACATGACAACGGACAGCTTAAGGGATAGGTTCCCAAGAGTCTTCTTCGTCTTTCATCTTGACCCCGGCAGAGAGGAGGGTAGCTTTATTGGCTTCAATGTCTGCCTGTTTATTATGAGTTCTCAGCACATGATAGTAATTCAACTTCTGAAAATCGTTTTCCATACCCTTAATTCTGGATATCAGCCTTGCTAACTTGAGATCCGAGGCTAGGGAGTTGGAAACCATTGCGTTTATAATGATCTGGGAATCCCCTATGACATTTGCTTCTCTTATATTTAAATCTTTGAGGATCTTGAGGCCTTGGTAGAGGGCCAAAGCTTCAGCTTGAACGCTGGATGAGAATCCAAGCCCCCAAGCAAAGGTATGAATTTTTTCCCCAATTGGACTTACAACAACACCTCCAGCACCAGCTTTGCCCGGATTTCCCTTTGCTGCCCCATCAAAAAAGAGAGAGTGCCTTGAATGTGAATTGAGCCAGTCTTGAAGGTCAGTTTCGGACTTCCTTATTTGCCAGTCTTTGAGAGGAGGGACGTTTCTAACTGCTGATTGAAATTGCAAGTCAAGGGAAGATCCCCAAGCAATGTCCTATTGGATGAGATTGGAATCATCTTTTATATCAGTCAAGCACTCCTTTAGATGACATTTAATCTTGATTTCTAAGACCTTGTGATTCTGTTTAATATTTCTGAAGATTCTTCTGTTTCGTTCTAGCCAGATCTGCCAACAAATAACCTTTGGAAGGACAGCCCATGCAGATTTAATAAGCTGATTTTTAGAAGGGGGGCCAGGATATCTGATTGCCCAATTGGAAAAAAGATCAGTAGTGGAACAAGGTAGCAAAAAGTTGGGATCCAAAATGTGAATGAAGGAGGACCAGATCTGCTTAGAGAACTTGCATTCGAGAACTAGATGGACATCAGTCTCAGCATTTTCGTTGCACAGCGAGCAGATGGAGGGACCATAGAACCCTTTTCTCTGCAAGATGTCATACGTAAGGATCTTGCCGTGACAGAGGAGCCAAGCAAAGAAGTCAACTTTGGGCCATGAAGGGAAACGCCAGACCCCCTGCCAAGGAGCAGGGTCAGGGGGGACGTAAGGCCTCTCTTTCAGCTTGTGATATCCCATGGAGACAGTGTAACCTTTGGCATTCGGCCCCCAGCCTTTCACATCTTTTTTCCTCATGCGCGTGGGTGCCGAGCCATGGAGAAGGTCCAGCAGCGTGGACCATTCGAGAGTCAGGTGAGCTGGCACCTCAATTCGTTTCCACCCTACCCAGGCAGAGTCTTTCCAAAGAGAAATATCCCACAACGAACACAGTCCCTCTCTATCCATCCAGCAACGCAGCACTCTAATGGAGGCTCTGTCTTCAATTGGGTCGTTATTCATATTTTATCAGCCCAGATATTGATCTTTTTGCCATTTCCTGGAATCCAATATGAGTGTGCATTGATCAAGGGAGCAGATTTAACATACAGTTTGAGAAAAGACGAATAAGGAACATGGATTACATTGTCTAAACAGGAGGAACGAGGACCCCTGAAATACTTTTTCCAGAGAGCCAATTGGGCCCAGCCAGGCTTGGGCGCAATGATCCTCCAAATAATCTTGGCTGCCATAGCCACGTTTTGCTGACAGATATTTTTGAAATTCAAGCCGCCCTCCCTCAGAGGCTTGGAGATGGTTTCCCAGCCGATAAGGGAAATCTTGTTTTCATTCTGTTTACCTCCCTTCCAAAAAAACCTCCGCATGAATTCTTCCATTTTTTTTAAAATACCTATCGGAGCGAGAAGCACAGCGAATTGAAATAGGGGAAGACTGGAGAGCACATATTTAATAAGGACAGATTTGCCAGCAGTGTTGAGCCAGGAGAAGCCGCAGGCTTGGATCCTAGACTTGAATTTTTCCAGCTGAGGGAGCCAGTCTTTGCTTGTATATTTCTTATGAAAAACAGGAAGGCCTAAATATTTAAAGGAGATCCAATTGGAGGAGGCAGCAAAACCCAAACATCTAGATATAGCGGAGAGAAATCTGGGTGGGGTGTTCCAGCTGTAGATATGGCATTTGTTCTTATTTACCACGCTGCCAGAGACTTCACTGAAATCATCCAAAACTGCTTTAAATTTAGAGGCGGAGGAGAGAGAGGCAGCTCCCAAGAACAGTGTGTCGTCCGCAAATAGGGCATGGTTTATATTTTTTACCCCTCTTGCAATACATAGTCCGTTGATATCTTGATCTTGCATCTTTTTGTCTAACAGGTAGCCGAGGACAGAGGCTTGGATGACAAAAAGCAGGGGGGAAAGAGGACACCCCTGCCTTAGCCCTCGTGAAGCTTTGAAGAACTCAGTGGCTCTTCCATTTACAAGAGGAGCGATCCATGGCTCCGAGATGCATGCCCGGATCCATTTGATGAAATTTGCTCCAAAACCAAATTTGCTCATTACTTTTAAGAGAAAGCTATGATTTACACGATCAAAAGCATTTGCTAAATCAAGTTTAATCACCATACCTTGTTCTTTTCGAAGAAGACTTGAGTGGATTGCTTCTTGAACAAGGGTGAAATTGTCCACGATTTGCCTTCCTTGAATGAAGCCTCCTTGATTCTTCGGAATTATTTTGGGAAGCATGAGCTTCAGTCTATTTGCAATAACTTTAGTGATAATCTTGTACCCAGTATTGCATAAGGAAATCGGGCGGAATCTGCTGAAATTGTTGGCCCCTTTTTCCTTTGGTATTAGGGCTAGAAAAGCGGAGTTTGTGCTACCTCCTATTTTCTGAGCATTTTGAGACTTCTGAACCATTTTGAGCAGATCCTTTTCAACAATCGGCCAACAGACTTGAAGGAACCTGGCAGAGAAGCCATCCAACCCGGGGGCCTTATCCGGATCCATATCAAAGAGGGCCTTTTTAACTTCGTCTTTGGTGACTTTGGCCTCAAGCATCTCATTCATACGAGGAGAAATTGCAGAAGGAATGATGTCAAGCAGATCTGAGTATTGGTCCGAGTCCTTATCCTCACTATACAAGTTTTGAAAGTGAGAGAAGGCTGATTTTTTAATGTATTCAAAATCCTTGAAGGTGACGTTATCCTCCTTAATCTCAGAAATAGTGTTGAAGCTTTTCCTGACTTGGGCTTGTTTGTGGAAAAAAGCAGAAATAGTGTTGAAGCTTTTTGTTATTATTAATAGTGATTTCTCATATATATATATATATATATATATGATGGAGATGATGATTAACCTCGATCTATTTGACTTTAAGAATGTAAGAGATTAATTGACACGTTTTCATATTTTATTTTTATGACCAATAAGAAGAGAAAGAAGCATTCCCACATTATTATAATTTTGTTGATTGAAAAAGTCAAAAAAGTTGGTAGTGTGACAGATGTTTTGGAAATGAGAACTAATGTGACTAAGAACTAAGAAATCCAAGAGAAAGTGATTTTCATTCTCAATCCTCTCATATATTATTTCATCCCAAGGTGTTTTGTGAATAAATCAATGCTAAGTTTCACTTTGAAGCTCATGGGAGTTAGTTCTTGTCTATGCAATTTTTATTTTCTTCTTAGCCTTGGTCAAGATAAAGAGATAATTCTAGTTACAAAGAGTGGGGTTGATCACCTAATTATAATACGTTAACTTCTTTTTCCCCTCTACCTCATTATCATCTCAAAATTTGTCCTTCAATTTGGAAGTAATAGTATTTTTAATATTATATTTATTCTCCAAGATGATCTCTTTTGTTATCCCCAATAGTAAATCGAAAAGTAAAAATCCTTGTGCTAACATCAATTAAACCAACCGTGAAAATTTTATAATTAAATATAAAAAAAATAAAAATAATATACAATCTCTTGAAAATAACAAATTAATACTATACAAAGTATAACTCTATATCCCTTAATCATAATTACTTTGCATAAATCTATACCCCTTAATCATAATTACTTTACATAACTATATATCCCTTAATCATAATTAAAAATAAAGAATTAAATATTAAATAAATTAGAATGAAAAATAGATTATTATACTTATTTTAATTTAAGCATAGTAAAAATATCTAATTATAAGAAATAGACTAAAATCTTATTAATTTATAATATTAAATATTTTATAATATTTATTTTTAATAGTAATTTGCATTATATTTGGCATATTTATCTTTAATAGTATATAATGTTTTAGAAAGGAAATTTGCATTATATTTGGCAATTTTTTTGGAAAAATGAGATAAAATTAGTTAAAATTATAGAGGACACAAATTCTCCCCTATTTGGACTAGTGGCCAATTAGTGAAATATTAAGATATTTTTTACTTAAAAAAAAAATTAAGTATTTTTTTTTATAATATATAAAAAAAATATATATATGATATTTTTTAAAATATCTTTTATATTTAAGAATTTTGTGAAAAATAATCATAAAAATTGATTCGAATTAGATCACTATATAAATTTTCATTTATCTAAAGAGTTTTATGGGTCTAAAAATGAGAGGAATTGATTTGCAAAGCTCATTTTAGTAGTATGTTTAGATTTGTAACATTAGGGTTTAGAACTTATCTTGTTTACCACCATGGTATCAAGTGGATGTAGACAAGAATTTTTTTTATAAAGTTCAAAACTTTAACTTTACTAGTAATTAAGGGTTAAGAATGTGAAATCAATAACACAAGAGAACCACTTGTAAAATTTCAAGAAACTTTAGAAGATACAATACCTTACCACTACTTAAGGACTAAAGATGCAAAAAATCTTAACTCTAGAGGGCTATCCAGCTCTAGGACTTAAAAAGAGAAAGGTTCCCATTTTCTTGTATTATTCTTGTTTCATAAACATCTAGGAATAATAGGAATAATAATTTTGACAATACAGAAAATTATTTAGCCATTTAGAGTACATTTTCAAATGAAGCTCTATATTGGTGCCTCTTTTTTGTATTTGTATTTTCTTAACTCAATAAAAGGAGTGGCTGCAACTCATATAAGGATTTATTCTTATATTTTATCCTACAAGATGGGAGAATATAGACTTAATTTATAGATGAGTTTTCACTCTTATTAAGTTTTTAAAGACATGTATTTTTCTTATTGTGTGGATGTTATATTTATATATTTTTTTATTTTTTATACATCTTTCAATATACCTTAACAAAATATATATATTAGAAATTTTTACCATATTTACTAGTATGTGATAATCCCAAATAATGTATCTCATAATGATTATTAAATCATATAATTATGGTAATTAAGTAGAGTAATCTTATAAACGAATAAAAAATCTCATAAAGTAATAACCATTAATGTTACTTCTCAATATAAATGTTTTCCAATGTAAATGTGTATCAATAATATCGTTCATTTAAATAGGCTTGTTAATAGCACTTTGAGTTATTTAAGTTTCAACTTCATGGAAAGTAGCAAGGTAATGGAGATAACAAAAAAGGAAAACACATAAATGGACACCTATTGTGGCAAGATTATGAAGATAACAAAAACAAAACACATAAATGGACACCTATACCATGCAAACTCTGAAGGGAAAAAACACATAAATGGAAACCTATACCCTGGAAACTCAAAAAGGAAACAAAAAAGGAAAACAAATAAATGGACACCTATACCCTGGAAACTTAATGGCTGAAGGAAAAAATACATAAATGGACATTTATACTGTGGAAACTCCGAAGGGAAAACCAAAAAAAATTATTTTATTAAATGTTTAGTGAGAGAGTTCACCTCTCACTCAATGGAAAGCAAGGGATTGTTTATTTTATGAAAATTTTAGTGAGAGAGTTCACCCTTGAGTCAATGGAAAGCAATGGATTCCATCCACTATCCGATGTTGAAATTTTACAAAAATAAACATAGTTTTTAATTTAAACATGATCAACTAGAGACCATTACATTAACATAATTTCATGCTTCTCAAACACGTTAAACTTTTCAAGCACTATCTCTTCATGCCATGTGTCTTTGTGGCATGGTTGTTTCCTGCACGAAGTTACCATTGGTAAATTGTATTTTATGATCTTCCACTCTTTAAGTAATAATAATTATACATATTGACCTCATCACGTGCAATGTTAGTTATAATCATCCTTTCAATCACTTCAAAAGAGACTAGTTTATAACTATCACTCCATTCTTTGTTAAGGTCATCACTATTTCCTGAAACACTATTGCATCATGAATATTGAAACACAAAATATTATGCGCGCCTTTTTTCATGGAATATTCAATAGATGTTGGTTCTCATTTCTATATCAAAACTATTAATAATCTTCTACTCATTATATCTCTTTTCAAGAAGTCAATTTCTTGCACTTGTAAATGTAAAATTCATCTTCATAGCTAATCTTTAATTTACTTGTCATGAAGTACAAAAATTACAACTATTCAACACCTGAAATACCTTAATTATAATTTGCAAAATCATACTTATAATTGATCTAATAAAAAATATGAAACACAACCATGGTATTAATTTTTTGAATTATCCTTCTTGTTGTAAAACCATGGTTAACAATCTAATGGTTTCTTATACCACATAACCAATCTTGTAATTGCTAATGCAATAACATAGGTTAATAATATAAGGTATTGTCAGTATTATTGTCTTTAATCCCAAAACATAATACCAATGCACACAAATTTAAGTGCATTGTTGTTTTCTCATATTTCAAATAAACTAAATAAATAAACACCATTATAAAATCATGTCTATTTATGGACATTTCACATGCATTAAGTGAATGCATAAAAATTATAAACATATGCATATTCATCCATATTTCATATGCATTAAATAAATGCATTAATATTATAAAAACATGGCTTCTTTTCCATATTTCAAATACTTTATATATATGCATTATAGTTATAGAATTGCAAATGCATTTACAGAGACAACTTGTATTTACAAATGTAAGAAATATATTATTTAAATACATAAATATTACACCAGCATGACTTTTTTTTCCATATTTCAAATACTTTAAGTAAATTCATTATATTTATAAAATTGCAAATGCATTTACAAACACAAAATTTATTTATAAATGTAAAAATGATCACATCACTATTGTATTACCTTAATGCAATACATTTCCACACACAACCCACACTTATACTAACAACCTCGTACAACATAATAATGGTCCAGGTTTGAAACATTTATATTAACAACGTCCTGCCACATAATAATGGCTCATGTCAAGGTTTAAAACAAATGTATCATAAAATTAGAAAAGGCATTAATTCATACCATAATTTCCAAGATGTACTTTACACACACCAACTCACTATATTACTTAATTCTCATAATTCGTTTATCATGAAATTAAATAATTTTTGTGCTAACTACTTTACTCATAATCATGCACAAGTGTATATTACTTAATTCTCATAATTGGATTATCATGAAATTAAATAGTTTTACTTAACTCTTAATCATGCACATGTGTTGGCAATTTTATGAAAAAATATAGAAATGTTATTTATCCCTTTAAAAGAATAAAATGGAAAATAAATGCATCTTATTGTGGTAACTTTAGTATTTGTAACCTAAAGATAATCACATACTTAAAAAATTCAACATAGTTTTTCAAGAAAATAACATGGTCAACTTTTCTTTTAACCTATTCATTAAATATTTTCCAACAAAGTAAACCTAAACATAATTTATCATGTCTCTTTGCACAAAGAATTCATGAAATCTTTCGCAATAATTTAATATAATTAGTGGATACCTCCAAACATATGCTCGACAAACCTCTTCACCGGTTTGTCATTGGGACTGCATCTGGAACAATGGACATGGTAAAGCGAATTGTCGATAATACTATGATAGGCAGGCAACGTAATTAGCGAACTTTCAAGCCAATGGAGCCCAAAAATGCGTCATGGAGGCCATGACGGTCACAGCAGTCAGCCAAACTGTGGGTGGCCCGTGTCAATTGGATAGCTTGTCAAGTGAGCGTCTACATCAGATTGAAAGCATCCCATGCTATACTCAGACCTGCAATCATTGAATAGGGCAACCGAAAGGAAACCCTTGCCAATTCATATACTGCACACACCACGGGTGAATCATTAGAAATGACCTTCATCCCTTCGCTTGATTTCATGGGGGCAAGAAAACTCATCAGATTAGTTTCTTGATATCAATAGTTTTGGGGGCACGTCAAACATATTAACCCCCTAATATTTTCATATTATTAAATCATTAATGGCAAATATAAGTTGTAAGAATATTACAAGTTTCATATTTGATTTACTTTCTGATTATATATATGTATATATATAAAATGAAAAACTCTTTATCTATGATAATCTATAAAACAAAATATTAAATTTTATTATTATAAAAATTATAAATTTATAATTATTTAAATTTTATAAAATTATTAAATTAAATAATAATAATTATAACTATAACCTCTTATCTCACGCTGAACTGTAATGGCATCGCATTTGTTTAAAATTGGCAAACATGCAAGGCTATCCACACTCCAATTACAATTTCATTTTAAATGTTTCAAGAAAATACAATACTGCTAAAAATCCAATCTTGTCAAAGCATTGGAGTGAATGCATGTTAGGTAGCACATATACAGTCTTGTGTAACATGCAAGCTTTTTTCAAGATTTCCAACAGGGCAATCTCCGTAATACCCGTTCTCTTGCATTACTTGTCTTTTTTTCTCCCTTTTCTCCCCTACATAAATGTTTGGCACAAAATGCAACAACTTTTGCTTTCTGAATGATGTTGGAAATTTGAAAATTCCAAAATAATAAAACTGCCTCTTCTAACACAGAGAAATATTTAAAAATTTGCATACACAGTAACAGAATTTTAACTCTATAAAACAAATTTTATTCCATAAAATTGTTTACAAGTTCTTCCTCTGTCACAGAGGGATTTACAACTGCTGGACTGTTACAACACACAGTTCCAGAAACTTTTCTCTGTCTCAAAAAAAAATAAACAGCTCTCTGTCTATTAAAAACAACTCACTGTGTTTTTATAAAATATACACCTCTGTGTATTTTTAATTCTGCTCTCTCTGTCATTTACAAATGCACTGTTGTGCTTACAATAAAAAATAGAACGTCTCTGTTCTATATCTCAGCAACAACAGAAATTATAATTCTGTTCTATATTTATAACCAAAATATCTAAAAAATAATTAATGCAATTGCTGACGAAATATCAAAATTATCACCGCTTAAAAATTCATTTATATATTTAAAATGTACAATAATCATTAAGAGGCAAAAAATAGGGAACTACTGCACTTGAATTTTCTGCGCGTGGTGGCTTCAGGCCCACCGAACGCATAGGCGGAGCCACCACAAATTTCTGGTGGTTGCGTGTGGATTTTGCCGCACACCCCAAATGGGTGACCCCCCGCACTAAATATCAGCCGTCGATCGGTGGTCAACCCGAGATCGGCCAGTCAACTGCGGGGGGTGGCTCGCGGTTAACTGCCGCGTTGTTTGACCCCCCGTAAACCGTCGATTGCTGTCAACTAGCCGTCGCGATAACCTGCGCCATCAACCTGTTCGCCGCGCTCCTGCCTGCAGCTGATCACCACGCTGCCTCCATCCTGCGCGTTGAGCTGATTTGTTGCCGCCTGCAACCTGATCCGAGGGCATGGAAATTACATTCCAACACTCCCCCTTAATTTCCACTGCTGGGTTTTCTTGCATACCCATGCATTTTCTGAAGTGTTCAAAGCTTTTCTGCGCAAGTGGCTTTGTGAGGATATCTGCAAATTGATCCTCCGTTCTGCAATGCTGCAAAACGATCTCGCCATTGCTAACCAATTCACGTATGAAGTGAAACTTGGGATCAATGTGTTTTGTCCTCTTATGAAAAACGGAATTTTTAGACAATGCAATAGCTGAGCTATTGTCACAAAATATCACTGTCCCTTTTACCTGTTCTTGACATAAGCTTCTCAACATTTTCCGCATCCAAACTGCTTGAAATACGCGCTCGTAGTCGCCACATTCTGCTTTCCGCTCGCAGACAGCCGTTTATGAAAATGGTTGAGAGCTTAGAAGCCCATGAAATGGCTCTCGAACCCATGTGAAAAACATAACCTAAATTTTTTTTCCGACCATCAATACTGTACCAATCACCTATTCTGTATCCAACTAAATCAACACTCAAGTAGTATAAAATACCAAATTTCTTTGTACCTTTAACATACCTCAAGATCCTTCTTTGTCGCTTGCCAATGCATCCTTTGGTTTTTCCAGAACTGGAACGAAATCCAATGCGATGCATAATATCGCCCGCTTATGCAAATAAATACATGAGGCTGCCAACTATGCTCTTATACAAGCTAGGATCAAAATCCTTGCTGCTGTCCTCTCTGCTGAGTTTTAATCCCATCACTATGGGAGTGATCGCTGCTTTGCTCTCCTGCATATTAAATCTTTCCAGCACTTCATTAACATATTTTTCCTGTGAGATAAAAATCCCATTTTCATCTTGTTCTACTTCTATTCCTAAGAAGTATTTCAACAAACCCATGTCAGTCATTTCAAATTCTTCTTTCATGACCGTTTTAAAATTTTCAATAAGGTAATCATCATTACCTGTGAAAATAACATCATCAACATATAAATCTACAATCAACATTTTACCATCCTTTACTTTGATGTAGAGGGTTCTCCTCACACTTCTCTCAAAACCATTTTCCAAAGAGATATGAATCTATCCCATCGCATCATCAGGCGCTTGCTTCTACCTTCTATAAAGAGCTCTCTTCGCCTTGCATGATTTGTGCTCTTGGCCTTTCTTCGTTAACCGAGAGGTTGATCAACGTAAACCTCTTCCATTAACACTCCATTCAGAATGGCCGACTTCACGTCCATTTGGTAAACTTTCCACTTGTTTTGTGCCGGCTATAGACAACATCGTTTCACTAAGCCTATCTCCGGGAAATCCTGTGAAAGTCTCCTCAGCAATTCATGCCACGTTTGTAGCTTTTGGACAACAAGCTCGCTCTGTGTCTTCTATCTTGCCTTCGCATTCTCCTTGGTCAGAGACCCATTTAACACCTATGACATCTTTACCTTTTGGGAGTTCAACCAAATCCCAAGTTTTGTTTCTTTCTATGGCATTTATATCCTCATCCATAGCTTCTATCCATTTCCTATCATTGATAGCTTCTTCGAAATGAACAGGATCATGAACATGACAATATAAAGCAAACAAAGAATTGATACCTTCATTTGTTATATCTTGTTCATAAATATCTTTCAAACTTCTGAATTTCTTACTTTTTTCAGTAGGTGTACAAATGCTTGAAGAAGCACTAGAATTTCTTCCTTGTGGTGTGCTTGGAGAAGCACTTTCATTTCTCCTCAAGGGTGTGCTCTGCTGATCTTGTGTTGGTGTTGTTGTTTGAGGATGTATTTCAGCCAACTCATCATCATTCTCATCATGAGATAAACAACGTTTAACATTCACTGTTTTCTCTATGCTTCCATCCCAAGCTTCCTCTTCAATGAACTGAACATCCCTGCTCTCACAAGAAAATTTTGGCCGGATGGGTTATATAACTCGTATGCCTTGGATTCCTCACCGTATCCAATGAAACACATTTTCTCCCCCTTGCTGTCCAACTTCTTTCTTAGCTGATCTGGAATGTGTGCATAAGCGACACATCCAAAAACCTTCATGTGTGTGACATCCTGCTTTGTGCCACTCCATGCCTCTTCCGGCACTTTGTTCATAACTGCTTTTGTAGGGCACCTATTTAGAATGTACGCTACACAATGTACAGCTTCAGCCCAATAATCATTAGGCAAATGCTTTGCCTTCAACATGCTCCTCGCCATGTCCATTATGGTTCGGTTCTTCCTTTCGGCTACTCCATTTTGCTGCGGAGTATATCTAGTTGTAAACTATTTATGAATACCATTTTCTGCAAAACCGTAGGATTATCTTGATATATACTCACCTCCTCTATCAGTCTCAAACCTCATACAGCCCATCGATTCTCAACAGTGCTTTGAAATTGCGGAATTTTTCAAACACTTCACTTTTCTTTTTCAAAAAGTAAACCCAAGTTGTTCTGTAAAGTCATCTATAATGTTAAGACATAGTGAATGTAGCAAGTGATGAAGTTTCACACGTCCACATACATCTGAGTGGACAATCTCTAAGGGTTCTTTTGCCCTTATGCTTTTCCCGGAAGGAAAACTTTCTCTGTGTTGTTTCCCAAGAATACAACCTTCACAAAGGCTGTCTGGTTTCTCTATCAATGGTAAACTACTTACCATTCCTTTTCTGTTCAACAAATTAAGACCTCCAAAGTTGAGATGACCAAATCTCAAGTGCCATAACCAATTATCATCCTTTGGTTCGCTTTGGAAAGTCTCCTGTGCAACTGCTGCTTTCTCTTCACCATTCTTCAAGTCTACTCTCATTCTGAGAGGGAACATCCTGTTCCTTGTCATCTTCACTTCAGCAATACATTGTTTGCTGGGTGGTTTATCCATGATGGTACAAACATCATTATCAAAGAAAACATTATACCCCTTATGGACAAACTGTCCAATACTTAAGAGATTACACTTCATTCCTGGAACATAATAAACATCTGCTATGGTTTTCTTTGCACCTAATCTTGTTAAAACATTAACATCTCCTTTTCCCATAACAGAAACTTTGCTATCAGTTCCTAGTGTGACTTGTGACTGCACACTTTCATCTAACATAGAAAACATTGCTAAGTTTCATGTCATATGGTTACTGCAACCGGAGTCTAGAAACCTACATCCATATTCTTTTTCTTCAAACACATAAAACTAAAAATGAACTACTTTGTCGCTATTTTCTTTTGTGAAATTTGAATTGAAGTTCCACTTCTTGTATATCATGTTGCTTCTTTCTACATTCATTCGGTACGACCATATTTCTTGCATTCTGTAACATCAACATTGATTGGATTACACTTTTGTCCCCATCATTCTCAATGTTCACTTTGTCAAGCTGTCATTTTGGCCTTGATGCTGATTTGAATTGCTGCCCCTTCCTTGAGCATTTGCTGGACTGTTCCTTCCACCTCTGTTTTGGCTTCTGCCTCTTCCTCTTCCTCTGTCTTGCCCTCTTCCTCTTCCTCTGTCTTGCCCTCTTCCTCTTCCGAAAGACATCTGGGCCTTAAAGGCTTGCTCAAGAGATGAGTTTTCACTCCTACTCAATCTCTGTTCATGGGTAATCAGTGATGCATGTAATTCATCCACTGAAAACTTTGTGAGATCCCTTGTCTCTTCTATGGTGGTGACAATCACATCGAATCTTGAGGGTAAGCTTCTCAAGAGTTTTTCCACAATCCTCTTGTCTTCAAGAGTTTCTCCATGTGATCTGATTTGTGTGACCATTCCAATCACATGAGTGAAGAATGAGTCAATGTTATCTGACTCTTTCATACAGAGAGTCTCAAAGTCTCTCCTCAGCAACTGAAGTTTCGCTGTCTTCACTCTCTCCATACCTTGATAGGCTGTCTTGAGAGTTTCCCATGCTTCAATGGATTTCTTAGCTGCTGCTATCCTTGGAAACACACTCTCATGCACTGCTTGATACAAAAAGAAAAGAGCCTTGGCATCTCTCTTCTTATTGTTCTTCAACTGTTCTCTTCCTGCTTGATTTAACATCAAAAACTCTGCTTCATCTTTTGGCTCTTCAAAGCCATCCTCAACTAATTCCCATAACTCTTGTGAGATAAATAAAGCTTTCATAGTTATTGACCAGTAGTCATAATTTTTTCCATTGAATTGTGGGAGATGGACACTTCCCAAACTCATACCTGTGCTGGCTCCAGCCATTCTGCACTTCTAACTATGATAAAAACACTTGACTGTGTGTTTTAATTAACTTACTGTTCTGCAACAATTACACAAAGACTGTATAGAGAAATACCTTCGAATTCTTTTTGACTGAACCTTCACTCTGCTGGAGAGGCTGCTGCAAAAACGAACTCTGTTCCTTCAGCGTATTTGACCTTCAAATATTCGACTAATATTCGATACCATGTTGGAAATTGAAATCTCAAAAATAATAAAACGCTCTTCTAACACGTAGAAATATTTAATAATTTGTACATATTTAATGACTTAACTTATAAAAATAAATTTATTCCATGAAAATGAGCTATAAGTTCTTCCCACACAGAGATTTACAACTCAATGACTGCGATGGGTCACGCTCCTTAAACTCTTCTTCTGTCTCAAAAAATAAACAATGCGTATTAAAACAACTATCTGTTGCCTATAAAATATACACCTCTGTATTTTTAATTTCATTTTCCTGTTGTTTACAATGCATCACAAGAAGTATAAATAAAAAAAATAACGTCTTCTACTTATATCTTACAAATGTCTAAATTATAATTATGTTCTATATTTATAACCAAAATATCTAAAAAATAATTAATGCAATTTGTTGACTAAATTGCAAAATTATCACCGCTTAAAAAAAAATTCATTTATGGCATTAAAATTTGTCAGCACCGCTTAAGAAAATTTATGGCAAATTTTGAATTTGCTGGCAGAATTTTGAATTTCCGCGGCAGTGGTGGTTTGGTGGCCCACTGAACGCATGTGGCGGAGCCACCACAGCCTTGGTGGTTGCGGGGGGTATGGATTTTGCCGTACACCCCAAATGGGTGACCCCCCGCACTAAATATCAGCCGTCGATCGGTGGTCAACCCGAGATCGGCCAGTCAACTGCGGGGGGTGGCTCGCGGTTAACTGCCGCGCTGTTTGACCCCCCGTAAATCGTCGATTGCTGTCAACTAGCCGTCGCGATAACTTGCGCCATCAACCTGTTCGTCGCGCTCCTGCCTGCAGCTGATCACCACGCTGCCTCCATCCTGCGCGTTGAGCTGATTTGTTGCCGCCTGCAACCTGATCCGAGGGCATGGAAATTACATTCCAACAAATGAAAGTTTGTCAATTTTTTATCTTCAAAATTGCATCTTGAATGACATTTCCTTGAGAAAAAAATGGTCAATAAATAAAATGTGGCAATTGATTTTTTTGAAAAATTTATTTTTTTACAAAAATAATTTCTTTTAGAATTTTTTTTTTTCTGAAAAAATAATTCCAAAAAATGTGAAGATTGTATTATTTTATAGTAAATAATTGTAAATAAAAAAATGTGTAAACTATATGTATTTAAATATTTTTGAAAAATATAAATAAACAATTATTATGTTAAAGTTTTTATCATTATTAATTATTGAATATGGAGTTTATTTTCATTACGATAGGTTTTTTTTTCATGATGTTTTTTTTTTAATTTTGAGGTTGGCATTTTATGACGATAATTGTGGTATGTGATAAAAATGATGTTTATTAAATTAAGAAAAAAAATATAAATAATATTTGTTTTTTAAGTTTAGGTGAGTTTATAATAGACTATGCTTGAATATTTATAATAGGATTCATAAATTAATAGTAAAGATTTATATTTTTTTAATTAATTTATCTCAAATTAATTAATTAAAAAAAATGTCATATCAACACAATACATGTCATATAGTGTAACACAACTCGTTTCATATTAGAGTGAATAAGTCATAATATGATATTGTAAAAAAAACTATTCAAATGTTAAAAGCATTCTTAGAATTATTTAAGGGTTTTTGAAGCATAATGGTTTTGGAAGGTTTTATTGGCAAGAGAATTTAGGGCTTTGTAAATGTTTGTTTGTTTATAAAAAAAATTTGGCTTTGTCAGGCATGACAGGTTTTTAGGTGAAGATTGCGCCTTAAGGGGGGGGGGGGCATATTAAAAATCATATTTTTTTCAGGGGTGATATGGAAGATAGCCTTGTGGAATCATGCAAGTAGCTATAAGACAAAGGAATGAATGTAGTCATGAGTCACAAAGCATGACTAAAGAAGACTAAGAAAAGGGATAGAAAAAAAGGGGCTGAGATTCTTGTTGTGTTTAAAGACGTTCAAGCCGCAACCAAGGAACTAAGAAGTCTAGCAGAAGACAAAGATGAAATCAAGGTTGATTGGTATAACATGGATCTTCTACCACCTCCTAAGTTAAATGATACCCTATATTTGAGTTTCATTCAACAAGAAATGGATGAAACAATTATGTGCAAGATAGCAAAAGATACAACTTCGAAAGAAGCATGAAAGATCTTGGAAGAATAATTTTGTGCAAGGGGGAGTGACATATAGCAACAAGATGTGTCATATTTTATTGATTTAACCACAAATATGTTAGTATATGAGCAATACTTTGAGAGGAAAACATAGCTTGGAGAATCCCATTCAAAAATTGATGACGATTGTGAAGACTATAAAATTGAAATCCATTATGCAAGCATGCACATGGATGAAGAAGATGCAACAAATATTGAAAAGGGATAAGTTGAAGCCTCTCAATGTGAAGCAGAGCAAGAGAATATCAATGCTCAAGCACTCCATTATAGCGTGTATGGTGTGTATGATGGTGAAACCCACTATGATGAAACACATCTAGATGATGACTACAAAGTGAGATGTGCGTTGGTGAATCTAGCTGCAACTGATGAATCTGGTAAAGATGAAATTGTTACTGAAATTGACAATAATAACATGCATGATTGGATATCCCACCATAGTGTAAATGAACATTATGTTGATGGTATGTGTGGTTTCTTTTTTGAAACAAGTATTCATTATGGTAATATGGTAAGCACCACGTTTCATGAAAAATGTAAGGTTGAAGTTGCCAGTGTAGCAATAAGTTATGAAGTAGCTGGAACTACTCATGAAAAATTGTGTGAACAATCAACAACTAAGTTTGGCTTAGATAAAGTTGTATGTTAGTATGAATCTTAATCGCAAGTGTACGAAAAAATACCACTTTAGCTCTGCATAAAAAATAACCCTAAAAACAAAGATGGGTGCGAATATCTTTAGATCTACAATTAGTTGACCTAGATAAATGCCGCAAAAATCTATATCTATGCATTAGAAGAAATTAAGAAGTGAATAAAAACAAGAGTTTCTCCATGCATCTAATAGACAAGACAAGAATATGTTGAATGAATTTTGTATTAATGGCACTTAGGAGGAAAAAATATAAGGATGTTACCAGTTCTCCTCAATTGGATGGGTTCTTGTAAGTCCTAATCACCTCAAATCTAAAATCCCTCTCTCTTGATGGTTTATAAAACTGATACAAAAAAGGAACGCAAAGGGAGCTCACAAGAAAAAAAATAGAAAAATTGTGACAATTATGATGGATCAAAGTGAGACCAAAAGTATTGATCAAAAGTGATCTTTAGGCAACAAAAGGTAGTGAATGAATGGAAAAACCCTTATATTTATAACAAAATATTGAGTTAGTCTAGATATTAGTGCATAATTAAAATATTATTAACCAAATCTAGATCCAACTTTTATGGAATATTTTATTATATTTGTTGGAGGGTAAAAGAATTTGACTTCGGTCAAATCCCTTTATTTGTAAATAATAAATAAATAAATGATTTATTTATCATTTTAAGGATACGATTGAGTAATAATCAAATAAATAATGATTTATTTAATTATTTCTGAATGATTTAGTCAAACTTAATAGGGAATATTATTTAAATAAGGTTTAAATAATTATTCCTAGAAAATAATAAGACAAATAATGATTTATCTAATTAATTTTCCTATTATGGGTTAATTATAACTAGGAATATTAATTAAACTGTTGTTTAACTAATTATTCCTTGATGAAAATCAAATAAATGTAGATTTATTTAATATTTCCTAATGAGATTTCTTGTTTAGACCATAAAAAACTTAATAAAGGTGGTTTACTAAGTTATTTTTCATAGTGAAAGCAATTTTACTTAGGGAAAAATTGGTCTTACATGGTGTACTTAGGTCCATCTAATAGTAACAAGTTATATGACCAAAAAATGGTGTAGCAGATTGCCCCCCTAGCGTGAGAGCATTAGGAGCTAGTCGTATAACTGAAGTATGTTGTAATAACTCAATCACTAGACACCAAGAGGGAAGTCAGAGAGAGAAATATAAGGTAGAATGAAGCACTAAAGTACTAGACCCTAAGGAGGCGAGACTTATAGGTGCGGCAAGTCTCTTTTATGAGTGAGTACCTGTGCTATAGGCGACAGGTGAGTCATACCTATGCCCACCGAGATAAAGTACAAAGAATAATGCATCTCGTAAATAAGGGACTAAACTATATAGTACATGCTGGCATAAACATGATAATGAATCCCACATACATATTGTGCTTGGGATAATAGCCAGGACTTATACAATAATATTTGAGTACATGAGATACAAATACAACCCAAATTCCCTTGTAAATAGGAAAGGGCTTTGAAAATCTGACTGATACATGCAAACAAAAAGGTGATGCAAGAGGCTGAGGCTGACATCATCAAATATATGGAGCTACATCAAAGATCATAATGAAGAGGTCATATGGGCATATGGGGGGCTACCTGTAGGGACACCCCCTCATGAGGGTTGAAACATCTCACACACACTTGAGAATCACTGGTATTAGCTGCTGCATCACTGAACCATAAAGCATACAGATCTTGATCATGATGAAAGGAGTTGGAGCTAAGAAAAAATCAAGTCAAAGGGAAATAAGGAGTCCCTTTGCCTGATCTGAGGTGCCGAACAAGAGTGAAATTTGGAACCAAGGTACACCGCCGTCTAGACCTATCTTCTGGAATGAATGCTTTGATGTCGATAGAAGGAGGTCCACCATAGGTGAGGAAATAAGGGGTCCTCAACTAAGGCATGAGAGGAAATAGTAAAGAGACTGACAGAATGACACCGAGGATGATGATAAAATGGGGGGTACTGAGTAGTGAATGGATGACTTCCCTTGTTAGAGCATAAAGGGCATGGATGACCTGGCACAGACTGACAAAATATCATGAGGGATAGGGGATAGTGGGACTAAAGGTCATAATGTGCGACATGAGAAAGAAACTAAGCAATGAAGGATGGAGGACTATAGCAGGATATAAAGGGACTCAGGATAGACTCCATGGATGTGATGATGACCCAACTCGGATGCTCTAAACAAGGGCGACTTGATGATGCTTCCACACAGTAAATGTAAAATGGGGACCAAAAAGACATGAGTACAAGATGGTAACTCATGATGAAAATTGACACGAGCATGGACGAGTATAGAGGAAAAGTGTTGCCCCAATTACAAGTGTTACAAGTGAAGAAATTTGATTTTGAAGAGTGGTTAATTGATGCTTAAAGGACAAAATGTGTCCTGGTGAATTATCAAATCACGAAAAACTAACAAATACCCATTTGAGGGCTCGGTGAGAGCTTTTCAACGATACAGACGATTTTCCAAATTGAGCTACGATTTGGCCGCAGCAGGCGAAAGAAAAATCAGGGGTTTCTCTTTTAATAAAGTGTTTTCCCTCAAAATTCACTCATTTGCAAGTGTAGTTGTGGTGAATGTAGAGAGGAGAGAAGGCCTAAAATCTTGTGGTGATCATAGCGGACAAACTGACCATTGGAATCAAGATCTTTCAGTTGCAGGTAAGAGGCCTAACCCTGCTCTTTCATTTCAGTGGATTGAAAGTTGAGTTTAGGTAACTAGAGTTCATGAACAGGCCATGTCGCACCTTTTGAGGTCTGTTATGTGACCTGGGTAGCAGATACTAGGCAGCAAACTGCGACCTGATAGAGAAAGGGGGTTTCAGTGCTATTTTTGGTTGAGATCTGGGATTTTTATGGTTGAGGGGCATAGGTTCCCCCAATCATGTTATGGTCATGCCAAATGTATTAAGAAAAGGGGAATCTAAACACATTTTTATAATGTGGTGTGGCATTTCTTTTCATTATGGTTATGAAGTTCGAGAAAGGGAATGGAGGATTACCAATCTCTTTTGGTACTGCATATAAGAAGCAAATGGGCTAAGTTTCTGTCTTGGCACACATGGTGTTTCTATCCCAAAAAGTAGATTTGGAGACAATGAACTGGTGCTCTCATAGAAAACCCACAGGTTGGTCAACGACAATGTCTAGGGGACTGGGTTACTGATGTAAGATGAAGGAATCATGAGAGGTACCATCCGTAGCATGATTTGAAGTGATATGGGACTCTAGAGGTTCTTCTAAATGGGGAAACATAATGGTACTAGAGTCAACAGGACCAGATACACTAGGAGAGTTGTGAATAATTTCATCTCCCGGACTCTCAAATATGGGTGCTCCCTTACCCAAACATTGGGTGTTAATGTAATGGCCACAAGGTGTATGTGGTTTGAATGCATGGGTTCGATGTAAGGGGGATAGATGAAGTCAGGGGTGGTGACTACTTCCATAATGTTGTCATCGTAATAGAAGATGGGGTGACTAGCAAAAGAAAGACCACCTGACGTGGTGAAGCTACCTGACTCATCATCATGAGAAGAGAGGTTCACATGTGCATCTTCACGGTGGGTGACAAAAGAAAAAGTAGATGAAGGGTCCATCGATGTTGAGACCAAGGTGATCGCTGAAGGGAGGTCAGGAAAAACATAAGGGAAGTCCAAGGAAGGTCTTCCACCAAGGATCTCATAGATGATGACATGTAGTGGACATTGGCTGAATAATTTATCATTTCGACATCCGGATGGGGGATTTCTATGGGAGTGGATGTTTCTTCTAGTTCTGATGAAGCAAAACGTGAAAATAAGGGAGCGGTGGACTCGTTGCGCTTGGCCTTGAATTGGAGAACTGCCTCTAGAGATGTACAAAAGTCCTCGAGGCAAGGAAAATGGTAAGTATAGTGGCCATGGAAATCACACAAAGAACATGGGTGATTTGTGCGCAAAGTCTTGAGTTTCTTGGCTGAATGAGGTAAAGTAACATAGACTTTTGGGATATCAGACTCAGGAAATGCATCGTAGACCATGGGCTTGAGACGAGGCAATTGAGGACAATTATGGATGGCATGACCAACAACATCACACAAAGTACATGAAGGTGTACGCTTTGGAGACTGAGGGAGAGCATGGTTTGTCGGGGCATCCTTGTCTTTAGGTACCTTCTTGCGAGCTTTTCCCCTGTTACCCGAAGTTGTTGTAATAGGAGGAGGTTCCTGTTAAGGTGGCTGAGGGACGGTAGTTGAGGGAGGGGTCATGGAGACCGGTTGAACTGGGGTCAAAGCAATATAAGGTTTGGGTTGACCATGCAAAGTAGCAGCTAGGGGATCAACGTACCAGACAGGAATCCCCAGGGTCAAGTTAGGAAGAGATAGGGTAGCCATGACAGGTACCGAGTACACTCAAGGATGGGGAGCTAGGAACGGTATTTGACCGGAGGGGTAATGGCCAGTCGGGATAGCTCCAAGATGGTTAAGGCCTGGAGGAACCATTCCAAGAGAATAGATAGGCTCATGGATGCCAGCTGTAGGTGAAGGGCCAAGATGTTGAATCGAAGGGCTAGGAGTAGGCTGCGGAGGGCGAGGTTGATTACTAGCCGAAGCAAGCCACTTGAGGGAAGCCCGAGACGATTGCATCATGAAAACATTTCATGAGCTAGGATCAAAGAAAACAGGAGGAAGACCATGGAATGTACCAAGAAAATAGTCGAATTTGTAGACTCCGAGTGAGACACTGGTCAAAGGATCGACAGTTTGATTATTGGCCACCAAAGAGATGATGGACTCAGGGGAGGTCTAAGACTCGAGTTCGTAATATGTCAACTCGTCAATGGTGAATATCTTTCCGTCATGAGGGAAGGATGTCTTGTGGTGAACCATAGATGGGACAACATACATCGCATAGGTGTAGCTATGACCCAATAGAACGTTGTAATCTAAGACGGAATCAATGACTTCTACGTCAACGCAAATAGTCTTTCCCTCCAAACATATGCTAGACAAATCTATTCACTAGTTTTTCATTGGGACTACATCTGGAACAATGGACATGGTAAAGAAAATTGATGATAACACTATGATAGACAAGTAACGTAATTACCAAACTTTCAAGCTAATGGAGCCCAAAAATGCTTCTTGGAGGCCATGATGGTGACAGCAGTCATCCAAACTGTGGGTAGCCCATGTCAATTGGATAGCTTGTCAAGTGAGCATCTCAATCAAATTGAAAACATCCCATGCTATACTCAGACCTGCAACCATTGAATAGGGCAACCGAAAGAAAACCCTTGCCAATTCATATAGTGCACACACCACGGGTGAATCATTAGAAATGGCCTTCATCCCTTCACTTGATTTCATGGGGCAAGAAAACTCATCAGATTAGTTTCTTGAAATCAATAGTTTTGGGGGCACATCAAACATATTAACACCCTAATATTTTCATATTATTAAATCATTAATGCCAAATATAAGATGTAAGAATATTAAAATTTTCATATTTGATTTAATTTATGATTATTAATAATATATATATATATATATATATATATATATATATATATATATATATAATGAAAAACTCTTTATTTATGATAATCCATAAAACAAAATATTAAATTTTATTATTATAAAAATTATAAATATATAATTATTTAAATTTTATAAAATTGTTAAATTAAGTAATAATAACTATAACTATAAGCTCGTATCTCACGTTGAACTATAATGGCATCGCATTTGTGTAAAATTGGCGAATGTGCAAGGCTATCCACACTCCCATTACAATATCATTTCAAAGGTTTCAAGAAAATACAGTACTACTAAAAATCCAAACTTGTTGAAGCATTGGAGTGAATGCAATTTAGGTAACACATATACAGTCTTGTGTAACATGCAAACTTTTTTCAGGATTTCCAGCAGGGAAGTCTCCGTGATTCCCCTTCTCTTGCATTACTTGTCTTTTTTTCTCCCCTACATAAATGTATGACACATGAACAAAAAAATGTAACAAATTTTGTTTTCTGAATGAAAGTTTGTCAATTTTTTCTCTTGAAAAAATTGCATCTTGAATGACATTTCCTTGGGAAAAAAATTGTCAATAAATAAAATGTGGCAATTGCATTCTTTTTTTTAAAATAAAATTTTTAGAAAAAATAATTATTCTTTTTAAAAAGTAATTCCAAAACAATTGTGAAGATTGTATTTTTTTAATAAATAATCGTAAATAAAAAAAAATGTGTAAATGATATGTATTTAAATATTTTTGAAAAATATAAATAAATATTATGTTAAGGTTTTTATGATTATTAATTATTTAATATGGAGTTTAATTTGATTACTATAGTTTTTTTTTCATGATGGTTTTTTAATTTTGACGTTGGCATTTTATGACGATAATTGTGGTATGTGATAAAAATGATGTTTAATAAATTAAAGATAAAAAAGTAAATATTATTTATTTTTTAAGTTTAGGTGAGTTTATAATAGAATATGCTTGAATAATATAATAGTATTCATAAATTAATAGTTAAGATTTATACCTTTTTAATTAATTTATCCCAAATTAATTAATTAAATAAAATGCCATATCAACAGAGCACATGTCATATTAGAGTGCAACACAACTCATTTCATATTAGAGTGAATAAGCCATGATATGATATTGTAAAAAAACTATTCACAAGTTAAAAGTATTTTTAGAATTATTTAAGGGTTTTTGAAGCATAATGGTTTTGGAAGATTTTATTAGCAAGAGAATTTAGGGCTTTGTAAATGTCTGGTTGTCTACAAAAAAATTCTGGCTTTGTCAAGCATGACAGGTTTTTAGGTGAAGATTGTGCCTTATGGGGGGCATATTAAAAATCATATTTTTTTTCAGGGGTGATATGGAAGATAGCCTTGTTCAATCATGCAAGTAGCTATAAGGCAAAGGAATGACTATATTCATGAGTCGCAAAGCGTGACTAAAGAAGACTAAGAAAAGGGATAGAAAAAAAGAGGTTGATATTCTTGTCGTGTTTAAAGAGGTTCAAGCCGCAACCGAGGAACTGAGAAGTATAGCAGAAGACAAACATGAAATCAAGGTTGATTGATGTAACATGGGTCTTCTACCACCTCCTAAGTTCAATTATTCCCTATATTTTAGTTTCATTCAACAAGAAATGGATGAAACAATTATGTGCAAGTTAGCAAAAGATACAACTTTGAAGGAAGCATGAGAGACCTTGGAAGAATAATTTCATTCAAGGGGGAGTGACATGTAGCAGCAAGATGTGTCATAATCTATTGAGTCAACAGCAAATATGTTAGTAGATGAGAAAGACTTTGAGAGGACAACAAAGCTTGGAGAATCCTACTCAAAAGTGGATGACGATTGCAAAGACTATAAAATTGAAACGCATTATGCAAGAATGCATATGGATGAAGAAGATGCAACAAATATTGCAAAGGGATAAGTCGAAGCCTCTCACTGCGAAGCAGAGCAAAAGAATATCAATGCTCATGCACTCCATTATAATGTGGATGGTGTGTATGATGGTGAATCCCTCTATTATGAAACACATCTAGATGATGACTACAAAGTGAGATGTGCGTTGGTGAATCTAGCTACAACTGATGAATCTAGTAAAGATGAAATTGTTACTGAAATTGACAATGATAACATGCATGATCATATATCCCACCATAGTGTGGATGAACATTATGTTGATGATATGTGTGGTTTCTCTTTTGAAACAAGTATTCATTATGGTAATATGGTAAGAATCATGTTTGATGAAAAATTGAAGGTTAGAGTTTCCAGTGTAGCAACAAGTTATGAAGCAGTTGGAACTTCTCATGAAACATTGTGTGAACAATCAAAAACTGAGTTTGGCTTAGATAAAGCTATCAATAGAGAAGAAATTTTTTTGGTAGATCTGCAATTGGAATTTTTGAAGTTAAATTTCATGAACATTAATTAGTGATTAGTCGTTGCACATAGTTCAACAAAAAGAACATATTTATATGTTATTATTTGGTGATAGAAATCCCCTTCTGTTTGGAATCCAAGTGGAAGACAACATGTTTATAGCAGCAAAGGTTTGTAAAACCGTGGAAAAGAAGGAATAGAAGGAAGAGGTAAAACAGGAGCTCTCAGTGAAGAGCATAATAATGATGTTTTTAACATTATTTTTTAATATGCATGTACTCAAAATAGCATGGGAGCAGAAGTTGAAATCAAGTTTGTTAATAAGTTTGATGCGTATTTGAAGCTCATTGAATAATGGATTAATAAGCCAATTGAACGAATTGATGTGAGCCTTATTGCTTCAGCTGGAATAAAAGAATTGAATGAAATGATGAATAATGATATTGAGTGTGAAGAATTAAAAAAAAAAGAAACATCACATGATGATTAATGTGAGAGAATTATATCGAAGTTTCTGAAAACAAGGAAGAATGCATTAAAACCATCTTTTCGCAATCAGGTCAAGAAGAGATAACATTCTATTATCAAGAAATATGGCAGAAATAAACTCTGTAATATGAAGTGCAAGAAGGAGATCAAATAAGACAGCTTGAATATGTAATGTTGTGTTAACAGTCCATGGTTGAACGATTATTTTAAGACAAAGGTGTAGAAAAGAAGACAAGATCATATTTGTTTAGCACAAATTTAAGAAACATCAAATAAAAATTGCAACAACAATAATAAGTAAAAAAATATGGATCCTACAAAAAAAATTCTACGTCAATAATGAAACGATTTCGAGGATATAGAATATTTAAGAAAGAAAAAGTAAAAATGAAAAATTGTAAAAGTTTTGATTCCTTATCATCCTAACCGAGACATAGACTAACAGGCATGTTTGAGTGATAATTGAGTAAATTTCTGTTGTAAGCCTAAAAAACATAGTTTATTCGTGTTTGAGATATATTGATTCATATGGTTGTAATTAAGGGGGAGTGTTAAAATAAGCTAATTACTCTCGGATGAAGAGTTTTATTTATTTAGAGATTCACTCAGTCAACTGAGTGTTGATTCAAGTCAAGTTAAGTGATCATTTAATTTAGTAAGTGTGTGCATGGGAAGATATTTTAGTTGAGTGGGTAGTCGAAAAAGGTTAAATACCCTTTACCGGGTTCATTTTAATCAAGTCATGTGAATCAATTTTATGTGATCAATAGAGAGGAGAAACAACTCCAATGGTTTGTATGTGTTAATTTTTGTTTTCCCTCTCTGCATTTCCATGGAAATTTAAAACTTGTAAAGATGAATACAAAACTCCACAAACTGTCACACGGACCTACAATATAAGAACATTCAAATCAGTGGTTAGATATGTAAACAATTCTTTGGAAGTGAGCCATTGTGACTCCCAAAAAAAGTTGTGAAGACAAACTCCAAAATAGTCTCTCTAATATTTTGATAATTTTAAATGATCCAAATATGCCTATAACTATTTTACTTCCCTCATTGTAGCTTTCTGAATTTTTTGGAAGCAATACTATACGATGTCAATGTTGGCGAGAATGGATCCTATGAAGGAGATACCTGGAAGTTACAACCCCCCACTTCTACGTGAGAGCACTATTGCTAATCGATTTGATTATTTTTTCACATGAATCAATCAGTTTATTAAGCGCCACATAGAAAGATACAGGGGAACAGTCTTCAAGGTTGGCATGTCATCGGTTATGCCCATCGTGTGGGACTCACAAGTGATATTTTTTGTGGATGGAAAGAGATTCCCCATGTTCTACAAGCTGAGAAAAGTGGAGAAGAATAATGTGCTCATGCTCACTTACATGCCGAACACTACTTTCATCGATTGTCATAGGGTTGTTCTATAGCTGGACTCCTTACACGATAATCAAAACAAGCTCAAGAGATTGTCCTTCATATTTTTCTTGATAAATATTGAAAAGTTTAGATATTTTTAAATCAAGATTGTTTTTTTTTTTTTGCAAAAAAAATTAGAGCTAGGTTAGAAACAACTATTAGAATATTAATGTTTAGTTATAATGACAGAAATGGTAACAAAAAGGATTCACATTTTATAATTGGAAAAAAAAATACACATTCTAAGCTAACATTTGGTTATGGTCTCTGAATTCATTATCCAATATTAAAAAATTAAAGCGTTTGGGTTATAATTGTCACATCCCCTTTTTACCTCACATAAAAAAAATTATTTACTTTTCAAAATATTGCATGATACCATATTCTAGTTATGTAGTTACTCTCTATGCTTCCAAATTTATATTTTTGATGGTTAATTTACTATACGCATTCTTCTATATATAATTTTGGATATTGTTGAACTTTATTCTAGTCCTTTTAATACGTCATATTTATTAATCACTCCTCAGTGTTAATCATGTGCACATTATTACAAAGTTAAACGTTGTAATTCTTTTTTAGGGTACAGAACCTATCACTTGTTGACACTATTCTTCAATCAAATCTAATCTGAGTTGTCATTAATCCACATGGTGAACCATTAGGGTTAATTTTAAGTCATTGATCTAGATGTAGGCACTTACAAGCATACCTAACTCCTTTCAAATCTCATGGCCATCAGCTCATTTTCCCACACACAGTCTAGAAAAATATTTTGCAACTAAAAACCCTAGCGAGTCCATCAATCCATCTCGTACGTCCTTGCATCCCAAAACACCTGAGTTACACTTATGATTCCTTTTTCAGTGAATTATTACCATAAAAACAGTTATTGTTTCCTCACTAGTATTTCTAATCCATATATGGACGAGGTGGTCCCTGAATGAGGAGGAATGGGGATCAACCTTTATGCCCCTTCACCGAAAGTGAGCCTCAAACTTTGGCTTATGATTTACATGTTTACTTTTCCCAGGGTTTCAATATTATTTCAGATCTATTGCTATTTGTACAATGTAGGTTTGGAGTCTGCAGTGACCTTATCCCTCTCAACAGGTACTCATGGTTAATCTAATTATTGGGCTTGATGTTTATTTCGATGGGTATGGATATTTTTTGATATTTTTTCCCTCTATCGCAATTATGTGATCGTGGCGGAAGAATTTTCAGAAAATGGTTTCATGTCCTTCTACACAACCAGGTTCCTTCCGAACATTTAAATCTTTAATGCACGATTTCACTAGAACCTAGTTAGGGTTTACCCCCAGGTCCAACGGTCATTAGAATTATAAGTGGCTAAAACTATTGTTTCTCGAAATGGTTTTCACTAGTATAAAAGTTCTTCTAGAATTCCGATTTGGATTTCTGTGGATTTGTCAGCTTCCTAAGCATAAAACCTACATTTTTTTGACTCATTTGTAGCTCAATAAATCATAAAAAATATGGAAATATTATTTTCATAAGGGTCCCTCATGTGGCAATACTCGAACATTTTCGGCTCCAATTATAACCAACCCTGGGCATACCACCTCAATGTTATTAAAAACCATGAATTATATCCTTTCTTACTGAAATTATGACTGGAAATGTGTATTTTTAGTTAAATATGTATTAACATGACAACCATACACCTAGGGTTTATTTTTCCTATTTTTTTTAACACCTTTATCTTTTATTATAGATGGATCCGTTTCCTATGAAATTACTGAATTACACTATTTCTAGGAATGACATGCCGAGTAAATGTGTAATCCAATATAGTACATGGTGTTTATGGTTCCTTGGAAAAAAAGTATAATTGTTTTTATTCTCATTTGTGTCTTGCAATATGCACTTGAATGTTGAAATGAATTGTACAATGGAAGCAACCCAATTTATTTTCCACTTTCCTTAGTGTATGTCTACATACTTGTTTATAATTATTTAAAGAGTTACTCTATTGTATTTCGAATTTATGTTGTTTATATTAAAATTAATTCAATGCTTGCTCAAAATACACATAAGGACACTCCTACAATATGTCATTGTCATAAGACTTGTTTCAAGGTTGAATATGTACCTCGCTGCTAGCCCCAACCATCTAAACGAGGGACTAATTTGGCCCTTTTAATCAGGGAACTACCACAGAATATTAACCCCATACCCATAACCATATTTCTAATTATCCATTCCTTTCCTTCATTCAGAATTCAAACAATTAATTTTTATTAGTCTATTGTCAACACAAGATTTCAATTAATTTCTATATCAAACACATAATTATTCAGAAAGTTTCACATAAAAATTATCTATTTAATACTATTTAATTTGCCACAGTAAATCACCTAGGAAGGGAGTCTTCTCCTCCTGTTAAGCAAGCAAGTTAAAACTTCTTATTCTCCCCTAAGCCACTTCACTTACAAGTCATTTTTTCCTCTACAAAAACACCAAACCAGGTCTAATAAGGGCTTGATTTCCCTAGAATTCACACAGAATTACTAGTTTCCTAATGTACTTCACTAGTCTTTCAAAAACTCAAGAATATCCTGCATGGTAGTGTCTTTCCAGCTCTCCATAGCATCTTTTCTGAGATTAATTCTCCCCTCTACCTTTATCACCTCATGGTTGTTCTTCCTTTCCCCTCTTGTATCTCTTTTCCCATAATTGAGATAGTTATCTCTTAGGGAGTAATTGTCCAGCCAAGGTAGTTAAATAATTACCATTCCCAATGAGGGTTTTTACATATCATCCCCTTCAAGTGAAGAATCATCCTCCATGTTTGTTCTAGCATTTTTCGAAACCAACTAGGGTATGCTTCATGCATAAGTGCTTCATCCTCCTAGGTTGCCTCATATGGGATAAAGTGCCTCCTTTACAATCTAATCTGGGTGTTAGCTTGATTTCGTAGTGTGATTCCTCATCGATCGAGTTTATGTATGGGTATGACCAAGAACTTCATGTCTAGTTCATACTACAATCATAATTAAAATGACAATTATTAGCTGCATATATATCATAAATCGGATAATATCTAAAATCTTAAGTTAAATAATAAAGAAAGAAAACAAAAATAATAGTTCATATTTCCAATTGACAATGTGTATAGGTTTATAAATATATTTATTTAATAAGGAAACATGAAATACGTTGTGAACACGTATATGATTAGGTAACACTAGCTAATAGGCTATGGGTCCAATTTGGGCCAAAAATTGGAAAATCCAAAAAAAATCGGGGAGATAATTTTTATAACTTCCCCATGTACAGATTCTTTTCTCAATTTTTACCCTTACGTACACATGATCTCCAACTTTAAATTCCCCACATGCGATTTCTTGTTAGTATGGTTGTTTGTCGGTTCCTTTGGGAAATTTCTATTGAATTTTCCCCCAGTGTTCCTTGTATAGTATCAAAGTTATTATTAGTTATCCATCAAACATTATCTAAGAAGCATATTCATAGTCATTTCACACTTTGTTATAAACACAATAGATTCAATTGCTTAAATTTCTTTCATTGATCTATCAACCAGGGATACTTGTAAGCTTGTGATGATGCCAAGAAATTATATGCAAGAGTAGGAAACATACTCTAAGCTAAGAAATCTTGTCCGTTGTAGGAAATAAAACACTAAGATCCCTTATAGGAGGTCCTTCCATTATGTTTCAAAAGACCTAAAAATAATAAAAATTATCCAGTATTCCTAATGAAAATAGTAAAGCATATAAACCTATAGAAATCATTAAGATAAGTTACATTACTCAGTTGTTGTAGGTGATAAAACACTAGGCTTCCTTATAGGAGGTCTCTTCGTAATGTTTCACGGGACTTATCAAAAATCAAGACTATAACCCAACATATAAATCTAACCAATATTCACAACTATTTATAATGAAATAAAATTCTTCCCTAATCCATTTGGAGTGAGCTCAATTATCCTAAGAGAAAAGTGACAAATTATTCCATAAATTCATACACTACATTAAAGAAATTCACATGTAAAACTATAGAATGGAAATTTATGTAAAAGTAAACTTTATTCTATTCCATCATAATTTTGATACATTCTCCAAGAGTCCTCCCTTGGAATAGAGGAGGAAATCCTATTTATAAATAAACTAGAGATAACTAACAAATATTTAAAATCCACAAATCTCTCCTAACTCCACAAATATATCATGTGGTTACAACCATGTGCTATCACTTAGAAAGTAACATATCGACAAATACACTCACAAATATGTAATATCTTTGATAAGAAATATTATCAAAACTTCCATGATTCTTCTCCATGAAGTATGCTTGAAGGAATCTCCCAAATATTCATCAAATCTTCAAGGTGTTGAAGAAGAAATTTTAATTTAAGTCTTGGTGGTCAAATACGAATTTGTTGGAGTCTTCAAAGACACCTAAAAACACCATTATACTCATCACAATCTCACATATAAGTTTAAAAATATATATTTTACCCATATTAATAATAAATTCACTCAAACACACTAAAACAAATTCATTGGAAAGTGGTAATTCTAAACTTGATGTAATCATGAAAATATTTTAATGTAAGTGTATGAGAAAGAGAAATGTTTTTTTAAAAGTGAAGTGAAAGGTTAGTAAAAATATGATATTTTGGTGACCCAAAATCCATCACAACCCAACAAGGGTTATTATTCTGCACTCCATGAGAGTTAGACACATCAGTGTCAATTTACCACAATAAAAATAAATATTTATTTTTTGTTTACCCAATGATTATATTATTGAACAAAGGATTCACCGTGAAATTTTATTCTGAATTCAAAATTATCGAAGTATCACATTCCTTTGTGTTATTTACATAAAGGTAATATTATTTCAAAAACCTTTTTTTTTCTTACCTCTTATGATAGATTGAAACTAGTGTAAACCATTTAATTTCAACTGTTACATATGCATTCACCATTCATACGTAGGTTTAGGATAAATTTTTTTTTCCTATCTTGTTTCAATGTGGCTACATTTTCATCTGAGTAAGCTTACATAGGCCCACCTTGGGCTTATTTCTATTTTATCTCAATGAAAAAATCCAGAGTCTGCATAACAACATTCCCTTAACTTTATCCCTTTTCACCCTAATTTACATGTCTCAATTTAGCTTTTGTGCATGGTCATAAAATTTCACCACAGGGGTGTCAATTGTTTCACACTTGCTACATTATTATAGGATAATTCCTTTCTATATACAGTTCAAAATATGTTATTTACTCGTCCACTAGTATCTACTTTAATACATCTCACATGTATGGTCCTGTGAGTGGTAATAACAATTATTTTACACGAGTATGAGAATATCCCATGTTTTCATTATACCACCCACTGAATAGTCCTCTATTCGGTAATCTCCTTCTTGTTTCCTCCAATAACCTATCAAAGCTTAAAAGAACAAACTAATACTAAAATAAACTACCCTGACCATTCAATGGAACCTCATAGAATAATACAAGCATGTTTAGAATAAGTATAATTTAAAAATATGTTACACCACCACCATACAACAATATTTTTATGATACATTTCCCCACGAGTTTGCTTCCAACCCTCTTCTTAGGGTTTACATTTCTATTTTGTAAATTATTAATCAAGGTGTCTAGATGTTATAAGTGGTATTTTCCTTTTTTTTAACTATGTTTCCTATCAACCACTTCCACACATCTTACACATCTTGTTGTTTTGAGTGTATGAATTTTCTCTTCTAATTATTTATTTTACAAAGCTTAAATTGTGTCCATAAAATTCGTTTTTAAGTTCCTTCAAAGTGATTCCCTTGGGTACCCTTGACTAGTTGTATGATGCACCTTCCATTCTAGAATTTCACACGAGATCAGGCATAAGTAAATCTTATGCCAATATGTTGCCATCCTTCTTTTATTGTAGTTTCAAATGTTTCCTAAAACTTCACGCCATGTTTCCTTAGTTACCTTACTATGTTATCCATTTGTTATTAATCATTCATTTTTGTTTTAATTACATTTCACTATCACTACTCCTTCAATTCCCGTTAGGAAAACATATTTCTCAAAATATATAATATTCACTCTCATTTTCATGTGTATGCTACCCAACATCTTATGCTTCTCTTTCTAGCAGATGTTATCTTTAAAAACCTCAGCAACAACCAAGTTAAGAGTTTATTTTTCATATTAAATTATGATTGTCTTACTTGGACTTAAATTATATAAATTTTATGCAGTTCTACTAGATTTCTCATGGAATCTAGCCTGTCTTCATTTCTTTTTAAATTGTTGCACCAATTCAATTTTTTTAACTATCGAAAGTACAATTAATAGTCAATCATAATTATTTTTTCATCTCGACTTCAATAAGTTTTAACATTTAAAATCGTGAGGTAATTAAACCAATTAGAAAATCATTCATAATGTTGTATCACGAGTTTGTAGCTCACAATAATTTTGAGCCCCTAAGCCTAGCAGATGTAGGAGATTAGAGAGTTATTTAAACTCCCCTCCTATATTCTTGAAAGTGACACTGCTCATGTTTACTTTATACTTACAAATATTAGGATCATTTTCTCGAGGTGCTTCTATATTTATTTAATACCTTGAGGTAATTTTAGGTAAGCTTCTCACCTCATTATTCTCTTAAATTTACCTAATTATTCTCAGACTGATCCACTTTCTTGCATAAGTTAATATGATAAATTATCACAACTTACATGCACTTATTTTATATTACTGGGTTTGAATTGTTTATACCAAAATTACATTGTTAAAATATAGTTAGTTAGTTTTTTACACACGCATATCCATATATATATATAATCATCTATTGTTACTTTCCGGGTATGATGTGGTGTACTCCATACAATCTGTATTGCCAACCCGATCAATATCCCTCGTTTCACTTACCAGTTCCTAATTGATAAAACAAAATTTAACCATTTCTTACAAACACTTAGCATAACTACAATCAAATTCTATTTATACATTTTATTATAATTATAAGACTTTTTTATCTCCATTCTATATTAAAAATGTATCCTTAAGTATTTCCAATTGTCCTCCAATGCACCATATATTTTCTTCATGAAATATAAGGTCTACAACCCTCATATATATATATATATATATATATATATATATATTATTGGTTCAACGTTGGGGTTCCAATATCTTCTTTTAACATATAATGCACCCTTATTATGAATGTTTTCCCAATGTTACAATAGTCTCTTCTATTTCAGTTTCTTCCCATACAGAGGTAAATTTTATTCGTTTGTTGGAATTCAGAATTTACCTTACTATAAAATATTTCCCTCATTTACTAGGTTACTGATCAACATCCAATATTGCACTAGGAAATATCCAATCTAGTGATTACTTTCTATAGAGTAACAATTAAATATTATTCACTTTGGCACTAATATTATTTGTTACTTCTTTTCATGTTTGTCTCCATCCTCTTGAATATATACTAAATATTTAGGATTACTATAATTTTTATTATTATTCCTGCAAACAAACAGAAGTGTACTACAACTTAAATGGGCAATATTTACATAGGAAACCCTAAACTTTTCATTGTGATTTCATATGTAATCCCTACCCATTTTCTTAGAATTATTATAGTAGTGTTGTTTTACTTTATTCATACATATATTTCCTCATTATTACAAATCATGAATTTTTCTCTCTTTGCTTACTATCCAACAGTGGAGGAATATAATCTACTAACTAAATATTCTAAAGAGTTGTTGATCCCCTAAGTTCCCAACATACTCATTTTGTAGGTAATAATTTCCATCAATGTTTCATACTTCATGTTAGACACAGATATTTATCTTGATCATTTCTACCCCAAAATATACACTACTTTAAATAGGATAAGGAATCACTACAAGAAAAAAGGACATTGGTGAGGGGTGAAAAATGTCACCATAAGCTCATTGGTGATGGTCAAACAAGCCTTTGTCATAAAAAATTGAATTCCACCAAAGGTGGCATTGCTGAAAGTATATCTCTTGTGGTGACATTCAAGTTTCATCACTAATAATTATTTATAATGATGGATAGTGACCATCACCATTTCATATGAGCAATGGTGTCAAATAATAGCCTCAGATACCAAAAAATTGAATAGCACCAAAGGTGGAGTCGCCGAAAGTATGTGTTGTGGTGACATTCAAGGTTCATCACGAATATTGATTATAATGATGGATAATGACCATCACCATTTCATACAAACAACAACAATTTATCGTGATGGACCTTTCATGGCCATCACTATTAGTGCATATATATGGCTATGTTCGATGATCATCACTATTTCATATTTGGTGAGGGTCAAAAAATTTCATGATAATCTCATTGGTGACTTCAAGGTCTGTCATGAATAATAACTATAATGACAAACAATGACACTTTCCATTTCATATCAACAACAATGATTTATGGTGACAAAAATTTCATGGTCGTCACTATTAATACGTACATATGGTGGCATTCGTTGACCATCACCATTTTATATTTTCATGAGGGTATAAAAATTTCACCATAATATCATTGGTGATAGTAAAAAAAGCATCCATCACTAAAAACTAATCACCTCCATTTCATATGAATATCAACATACGATGGAATCAACCACCAACCGCCTGCTTGTCAAGTTGGTGCTCTTCCATTGATCTATCACCCTTTAAAGAATTATAATTCTTAAAATTGTATCTTGAAACTTTATAGATTGTAAATTCTACAAATTTCAATAAATTAAAGTCTCGACAACCTTTTACTGAACAATAAAAAGATCATTGAAGTTGCAGGTCCCTACCTAATTTTTATGGAAGTTATGAAAAGTGGGTGGAGGGAAAAATAGTTACGTATAAGAGACTCAATATGTTGATTTGAATACTCAATTATAATTGAAACTCTAGAGATATTTATAGCCTACAAATTACCTAAAACTTGCAAATGCACCAAATATTGCAAAGGAAATGTCATAAGTGGATAGCATATGGAAGAAGATAATTAATGAAGAAAGATGCAACATGTTATAGGTTGAATGAAAGAAAAATATCAACGTTGTTGTTTTTGGGTGAATATTTATAATTGGGACATTTTTCTCTCCTTCATCACGTAAATATTAAAATTAAAGTTAAAAATTTTAGATATCTGAATGATATCTAAAATTTTGTGCAAATATAACACAAATCTCAAAGGAACCACATTGAAATATATATATATATATATATATATATATATATATATATATATATATATATATCCCCTTCATCTAAAGAAACATGTGATTTGGAATTTCACAAGTCCGCAATCAAAACATGACAACAACCAATCAATAAATAAAATTGAAACTTATCATAGTATGAGTATCTCTCTTCAGCAGTGGACACCAAACAATAACATAGTAATTAGTTCACTTTAAGACTGCAAAACATTGGAAAAAAACAATGTGTTCAATTATGTGCCAGTACAAAATGGACTTAATTCTAATGAAGCATAAGAGTTCATAATAAATCACAAACAATTTTGTATAAGATACTCAATATGTTCGGTTGAATACTCAATTAAAGGTGAAACTTTGAAGACAATTACAACCTATTAATAATCTATAAATATAAAACCTAAAATCTGAAATTAAACTAAATATTGATTTCTCACCTTATGAATCATGTAAATTTGTTGTGACAACATAAACATCTAACTTTAAAAGGTTGATTTGCATGCCAAAAAATAAAAAACAATGAGTATATATTACGCAATTATGAATAATGGAAAATATGATGAGTCCATTCATAGGATTCATAAAGAATAAGACATCTTATATTATTTATTTTTGAAATATCAGCAACAAGTCTTCCAACTTTCCCATCACTAATGATGGCCACTTGCAACAAAACATGTTTGAATTTGACATATTGCACTAAAAGAATGAATTACTATGAATAAATTATTTCCAAATAAGAAATTTATATAAACAATATGGAAATATTCACTATGTAGAAATATTACTCTAGCATAATATCATGTTAGAAAACCTAAAGTATACTAAACATCCTTTATACACATCAACAATATTGCCTCAAATTCAACTCTCTCTTTATGCAACATTCCTTCAAGATCTACAATTTGTCTCCTTGATTTAGTAACCCTAATACCAGAATAAAAGGATCCATATATGCCAATTTTCTATCCTATCTAATAGAGAAAATTAAAAACCTCTCTAAACAACATTTCCACTTTATCTACAACCTATACATTTGCATCAAAATGCACACTAGTTTGGATTTGGGGGGTCCTATGCCATAGGTATGATAGGAATATAGATTAATTAGAAAAAATCTACCCATATTTATAGATTGTATTATAAATTACCTATGTAGCTTCCTTTCTGAACTAATATTGTTGATGCAGATCACAAAACTCTAATGTTGAAGGTGTAAAATGCAGACAAAACATTTATGGAGGAATATCATAAACATGTAGTCATATTGCCAAACCTCTCACATTTAATTTCGGAAGAAAATAGGTCCAATATATTAGTATAGAACATTCATTAGTTTTCATACACAATTATGGGTACACTAGAACAATCATGAGTTACATAAATTATGTACAATATCACAAGGTCAAAATAAAAAAATGACATGAAAACTTCTTCCAAAATATAAAGGAGTCAAATTCAATGGCATAAGAAGAGATATCCTTGTGGAAATGCTTTAGGTGTAGCTTTAAAGTTTACTTCATGGTTTATCATATTTCTTAAATCATGGTGCTTAATATTGTTCGCAAAGGGTAAGTGGAGAGAGATATCAACACTACATGGTACATTCACTAAAAAAAAATAAAAATAAAATAAAAATAAAAATAAAAATAAAAAATTACAAGCTCACAAAGGAAAATTTGAGCGATAATTTGAAGAATTTGTTGCTATCTTTGATGGATAATACAACATATAATTGGAAAGAGACAACATTGTCGATACATTTGGAGAGGGTACTGCAGATCCAAAGTGAAGATACCACAACATCCCTGATGTAGAATGTGATCTAGACGCTTTTCTGAAGAAAAATTGCCTCAAATCATATGTGGCGTGTTCCAGTGGTTCTCTAATTTATAACACCTACAACTATTATGATAAATAAGTTAATGGAAAAGTAAAGCACAGTAAAAATGAGGGTCGAATTATGGTGAATGGAATTTTCTTGGACATATTTTAGTAAATTCAGTTTGATCATTGAAAAATGAGTCATTGCCTTCTATCGAGGTCCACATTTAGACACCACTCCAGCTTGAGGTTACTCTTGTACAGTTAAATAGTGAACTCAGCAGTGAACAAGTGAATGTTAGAAAAAAAGTGAGAATGGTCAGACAGAAACATATAGTTGAATTTTCTAGAAGAATTGAAGGAAACTCTTGTGGTTAAATAATCTCAGCATCTCTAAGGGAGTAGTAGAGAAGAAATCTATTTTGAATTTCAATAAGAGTGGGGAGCTAAAAATGAAACTCAATAAGTTCCATACTTTATGTAACTCATGATTTTTATGGAGAACTAATAATTAGTTTTCATACACAGTTATGGTACTCTAGAAAAATCATGAGGTACATAAATTATGTAAGATGTCACAAGGTTAAAATAAAAAAATAATATGAAAACTGCTTCCAAAATATAAAGCAGTCGAATTCTGTGGCGTAAGAAGAGAGAACATTGTGGCAATTCTTTAGGTGTAGCTTTAAATTTTACTTCATGGTTCAGCGTATTTCTTAAAGCATGGTGCTTGAAAGGGCTGCGAAAGGGTAAGTGGAGAGAGGAGTCAACATTGCATGGTACATTTGATGAAATAAAAAAAATCAAAATTTTTTACAAGCTCACAGAGGAAGCTTTGAGGCCATAATTTGAAGAATTTACTGCTATCTTAGATGGAGAAGGCAACATATAATTGGAAAGAGACAACACTGTTGGTACATTTGGAGAGGGTACTATAGATCCATAGGGATGATACCATGGCAGACCTGATGTAGAATGAGATATTGATGTTTTTCTCAAGAAAAATAGTGACAAATCATATGTGATGTGTTTCAATGGCTATCCCATTTATAACACCTACAACTATTATAATATATAAATTCATGGAAAAATAAAGCAGGCTAAAAATAAGGGTTGAGAATTAAGGTGAATGCCCTGTAGTTGACATCTTTTGGTAGAAATTCAATTTGATCATTGGAAAATGAGTCAGTGCCTTATGTCTAGGTCCACATTCAGGCACCACTCCAACTTGATTTTACTCTTGTAAAGTTAAAGAGTGAATTCAGTAGTGAACAAGTGAATGTTACAAAAAAGGGAGAATGGTCAAATAGAAATGATATATTCAATTTTTTTGGTACGACTGAAGAAAACACTTGTGGTTAAATCATCTCAGTATCTCCGAGGGAGTAGTAGACAAGAAATCCATTTTGAATTTCAATAAGAGTGGGGATCTAAAAAGGACACTCAATAATTTCAATAATTTATGTAACTGATGATTTCTCATGAGCACCCATAATTAGTTTTCATATACAATTATGGGTATTCGAGAAAAATCATGAGTTACATAAATGATGTAATATGTCATAAGGGAAAAATAAAAAAATAATATGAAAATTGCTTCCAAAATATAAAGCAACCAAATTTAGTCACATAAGAAGAGAGAACGTTGTGGCAATGTTGTAGGTGTAGCTGTAAATTTTACTTCATTGTTTAACATATTTATTAAATCATGTCGTTAAAATGGTTGGCAAAGGGTAAGTGGCGAAAGGAGTCAACACTGCATGGTACATTTCATGAAAAAAAAAAGAAATTACAACCTTACAGAGGAAGCTTTGAGGCCATAATTTGAAGAAGTTGATGCTATCTTGTATGGAGAAGGAATCATATAATTGGAAAGAGACAACATTGGAATGGAACTGCAGATCCAGTAGGAAGATATCACGACAACCCTGATGTATAATGAGATCTAGAAGCTTTTCTAAAGAAAAATAGTCTCAAATCATATGTGGTGTGTTTGAGTGGTTCTCCCATTTATAACACCTAAAAATATTATGATAAATAATTTCATGGAAAAATAAAGCAGGCTAAAAATGAGGGTCGAGCATTGTCTTGGACATCGTTTGGTAGAAATTTAGTTCAATCATAAAAAATGAGTCACTTCCTTATGTCTAGGTCCACATTCAGACACCACTCTAGCTTGAGGTTACTCTTGTAAAGTTAAATAGTGAACAAGTGAATGTTAGAAAAAGGGGAGAATGGTATGATAGAAGCAATATAGTTTAATTTTCTCATAGGACTAAGGCAAACTCTTGTGGTTAAATATTTGATGGATTAGCAGACAAGAAATCCATTTTCAATTTCAACAAGAGTGTGGAGATAAACAATGACATTGTTAGTAAGGGACTAGCAGATGATGGTGAGGCTGATGATATTCATTTCGACACTATTTTTTCACGCAAAGAAAAAATTTATGAGGATGAGTTTCTTCCTATGACAAAGGCTCGACCTTATCCTACAACACTTGAATTAAATTTGAGGAAGCAGAGCAAGTAGTGTATTCTCCTAGATATTTACATGGGAAGCATTTTAGATTTGGAGAGATACTCATGGGATGGAATTTTTTATGATGGCCATTTTCAGAAATTTTCACTCAGCAGTTATCTCAGTTTTGAATTACGATGAAATTTTTATTGGGTTGCACATCCATCAATGTGGGGTGTGACAAAGGTCTATGGTCCCTGTTCGTGCACAAGGAATTAAGGATTCCAACACTATGGTTTCACGCAGAGACAAAATTTATGAGAATGAATTTCTTCTTATGAGAAAGGATAGAACTTATCCTACAACACTTGAATTAAATTTGAGGAAGCAGAACCAGAAATGTATGCTCCCAAATATTTTCAAGGCAAGAATTTTAGTTTTGGAGAGATACTCATGGGCTGGAATTCTTTATGATGGCCATTTCTAAAAATGTGCACTCAAAAGTTATCTTAGTTTTGAAGTATGATGAAATTTGTGATGGGTTGCACACCCATCAATGTGGGGTGTGAAAAAGATCTCTAGACCCTACTCGTGCACAGGGAATTGAGAATGACGTTGAATGAGGATTCCATCACTATGTACACTCAAAAGTTATCTCAATTTTGAAGTATTATGGAATTTGTGTTGGGTTGCACACCCATCAATGTGGGGTGTGACAAGGATCTTTGGACCATGTTGGTTCATAGGGAATTGAGTATTTTCTTGAATTGATGATTCCAACGAAAATGTGCACTCACAAGTTAACTCAATTTTGAAGTATGATGGAATTTGTGTTGGTTTTCACACCCATCAATGTGGGGTGTGAAAAATATCTGTGAACCCTATTCATGCATAAGGAATTGAGAATGTCCTTGAACTGAGGATTCCAACACCATGTTTTCATGCAAAGACAAAAGTTATGAGGATGAGTTTCTTCCTATGACAAAGTCTCGACCTTATCCTACAATGCTTGAATTAAATTTGAGGTAGTAGAGCCAGTATTGTATGCTCCCAGATAGTTGCAAGGGAAGTATTTTAGTTTTGGAGAGATATTCATGGGCAAGAAGTCTTTATGATTTCCATTTACAAAAAAAATCACTTAGAGTTTATCTCAGTTTTGAAGTATGATGGAATTTGCGATAGGTTGAACACCCATCAATGTGGGGTGTGACAAATATATCTGGACCCTTTTTTTGCACAAGGAATTGAGGATGTCCTTGAATTAAGGAATCCAACACTATATTTTCATGGTGATACAAAATTTATGAGGATGATTTTATTCTTATGACAAAGGCTCAACCTTATCCTACAACACTTGGATTAAATTTTAGGCAGTAGAACCAGTATTGTATGCTCCTAGATAGTTCCAAGGGAAGCATTTCCATTTGGTAGATATTCATGGGATAGATGGAAGTCTTTATGATGGTCATTTGAAAAAATGTGCAGTCGTCGGGGATTCTACTCATAAGCACTTGGTTCCTTATATCTTTGAGCTCAGCACATCTAAGGATATGTATGATAAGTTGGTTGGCATTTTTTGGGCTAGCAATGCTAATCAAATTCTATTTTTGAAGAACAAGTCGAAGAACATCAACATGGACAGGGGAGAGTCCATACAATCATATTTCAGGAGGCTCACGGAAATAAAAAATGATCACTTAGCTATTGGAGAGGTCATAGTTGACTGAGAGCTCACTCTCATTTCTTGACCAAGAGCTCACTCTCATTGCTCTTGGTGGACTTTTCTAGCCATGGTATGTACTTAATACCACTATTGTCAATAATAATATAATTCCTTATTTTAATGAATTTTTGGTGAGATGCACCCAAGAGGAAACAAGGATGATGGAGAAAGACCATCCCTCAAATGGGAATGGAAGTGACCCTACTGCCTTCACCACTCATGTAGAGAAGAAGAACAATATTAGTCCAAGAAATCAAAATCATGGAAGAGCAGGTCCCGAACACTAATAAAAAATGATTAAATTAATGACTACGTGACTAAAAATGTTAGTCATCACAATTATTTCAAGTGAATTACTACTAAATTTGAGCAATTTTAAGTGACCCAACTAAAAATGACTAACTTAAATGACTAATTTAGTCTTGGAATAAAATATACGACTAGATAATAAGTGACTAAACTAAAAGTGGCTAACCTAAATGACTAATTTAGTCTAGGGATGAAAGATATGACTAGATAATAAGTGACTAAAGTAAATGTGACTAACTTAAAGGACTAATTTAGTTTAGGATTAAAAAATATGACTAGATAATAAGTGACAAAATTAATAATGATCAATTTAAATGACTATTATGGTCCAAGAATAAAAAGATGACCAAATAACAAGTACAACAAGTATATGATTTAGTCATTTATGTCAGTAATTTTTAATTGTATCACTCCATATATGGAAAATTGAAATTTTGGTACCGAAGTGTTACATTTTACTATAGGTGTCTCTGAATCCATTTGCAGTGTTAAAATTTAGAGACAAAGGGGTCTCTGAATTTACAGTGGTGAAGTTATGAATACCCTTTTGTCTCTAAAGTTAACAGTGCAGATGGATTCATCTACAATTAACATAATTTCATGTATCATCTATCAACTTTACACTAAGGCATTCATTATAATTTTAGTAAACGTAATATTAATTATAAGATAGCCAAATTTATATTTAATATTTGGCCATAAATTTTAATTTTTAAACTTCATTGATTTATGTTAAAAGTGTAAGTTGTTTTAAATCCAAGGCTAAATCTTCATATTTACATTTAATAGTTAGATAAATATAAAATTTCTTATGTTAAACATGTGAGTTCATTTAAATCTAGTATTAAATCATCATATTTACATTTGATAAATACTAAATAGATAAAGCTACAATATATATCTATAGACCTATTTAGTAAATAGGTATGAACATTTTTTAATTTAGGTGTGAAACTTAATTAAATTTTTAATGATGCATGAACCTTTTCTTTTTTGTAAGTTAATTTAATATTCATGTAGGAAAAATGGAGTACATATAGCTAGTTACAAAGTAGGTGGTCTCACATCGACTTGGTTTGTTAGCAAAATTTTGCACCAGATGCAAAAAAATGAAAAAGAGGGACTAGGGACATTGTCCATAAACAGTTGGGACAGAGGCACCAAAACACATATAAAACATAAAAAACACAAAATAGTATACTATTCATCCAATGTGGTGGATGCATGGTTGTCCGAGGCTATTCCTAGATGCGATGGAGGATAGAAGTCACACTGACCGTGCCCTTCAAAGTGCGCCAACCAAGTCTCTAGCTTTTCTACTTTCTCAGTGAGTTGATTTTGGCCTTTCCAAACAACTAGTAGTCTCTCCCAGACTTGGCACTATAAATATTGAATTCATTCCAATGTTTGCATATGCTCTGCATGCTCCTCACAACATAATCTCTTAGTTGTGTCTAGTCTTTCCATCGAGCTGTTGATAAGTGCACAATTGTTCTCTAGGCAACAATGTTGGATAACCTGCCCCTCATTTACCTAAAATCAGTCAAACCCATGATTCCCCTTCCCACCATGGCCTCCTCCGCCCCGACGACTATGATTTTGAACCCTTAAACACCCACTTCTATTATCCCCCCGCTTCCCTCATCCACCACCCCCATGCACACCCACACTAACAAGTCATGCACATCCGTAGTATTTCCACCCTAGCGTGGATCATCCATGATTATTTCTATGTATGCCCCCACCCCCTCGCAAAGTGTCATGGATGAAAGGGGAGGGAGAACACCCACACCACACCAGAGGCTTCATAACTCGCCAAGGTCGAGGAACCCCATCGTGTGTAGAGTCGAGAGACTAGAACCCCCCACTATAAAAATAAAAAAACCACCAGTGAAGGAGCCAAATGTTGTCTCCCACCACCACAAGGAAGTACAGAGATACCTCCCACTACCAGATAAAGACTTCTACCACCAAAAAAAACAAATACCATGACCCACCAAACCAACACAGGAAATTGAACAACAAATGATGACAAAGTAGTCGATGCCTGAGTTTAACTTCCCCAAAGGTAGTGACAAACCTCAAAATTATCCACATAAAGACCACACACCAATCCACCAAACAGCGTCACACCCACGCTGGAGGGCACTACATTTTGAAAAGAAACTAGTTTTCTACCACCACCCTTGAGGTTTCCTAGACTTCAAATTCTAGCTTCCTCTCTTATCACGAAAAAAAAGACACACTAAAAGCTAAGAAAAATCGAAACGAGTGATCTCACTTCCCTTCAAATTCCTATCTTCAACCCAAATTCATTCAATGGCTAAAAAATGGAGCGGCAGGGACCGATTGAACACACTGCACCAACAAATTTCCATGAAAAAGACACAGAAGCCACTCCCTCTGTAAACCTTCCTGTGATGTTTATGCTTCCTCTTCAGAGGCCACCATCAGGACCAACACCAAACCATATTTAGGAGTCTAATGTTGGTCTCCCACATCTTACCTTGCCTTATCCTTTCACCAGCTCAAAACTCTGGTGCACAATTAATTTTCACATGAATTTCCAACGTGAAACTAGTAACTCTCAACCCAAAACCCATTAACCCCTCACCCCTAACCCCTGAAATCCTTAATTGTTAAATCCATTAACCCCTAAGCCCCCAATCCCTAATCCCTTAACCATTAACTCATTATTCCACTAACCCCTAAACACACCTAAATCCCCTAACCCATAACGCCCCAATCCTTAACCCCTTAACCACTAACTCATTATTCCCCTGACCCTTATAACAGTGCTTAAAACTCGTTGGGATTATCCATTCCAAACGAGAGCAGGTCTAGCTGGGACCTACGATCGGGTTAATTCCTTCTTGTTGGAAAGATCAAAATGGTTAATCTTCAATATAAAAATGTAGATCAAATCTTTCATTAAAAATAGGGAACCATACCATCTCTACCATGCTATGCCTATGAGTCGCTTGGCCTCTTCTTGCTCTCACATGAATGTAGTCTTTTTTGACTAGTACAGAAGAAGCTTTCACATCATGAACTATTTGTTTGGGACAAATATCAGTTGTTTCATCAATGCTACATTCTTCAAGATTATCCTTTAAATCATCCTAGTATTTTGTACTCTCTCCAAATTTTTAGTGCTTTACATTCCTCTGAGTCTCATATGTTTCCTTGTTCTGTTAAGGGACAAGGTCAAAAACATTAGGATGTTTTTGCAACAAACAAGGATATTCCCAAGACAAAATCAGGTGGAGAAAGAGTATAATCGTCAAATTTCTCTTGAATGTGGGACACTCGAACTTAAGTTTTTTTGTAGCAGTCATGAGGTGCAATTTGGTTATTGAGACTTCATCAGATGTCCATTTTCCGGACTTAAACTGTGTGACAGCATTATGGATGAGTTTGAAACTGGAGATTGAATACATTTGGTTTAATTGCAATAGACATTTTCATCAATAAATGTAAAGAAATTCCTAACAAATACTAGAAATTAATAAATAGAGAAGACATGGCAACAAGAAACAGTACCTACAAAATTGTTACATTGAGACACAAAGAATAAACAACTATTGCGCACAAACAGAGACCAACGAAACTATCATGTTAACCCCTAATCCCTTGAACACTAATTCCCAATCCCTAACCCATTTAACCCCCAAACCCTAAACCTCTAAACCCTTAACCCCTAACCCATTTAACCCCCAAACCCCTGAACCCCTAACCCATTTTAACCCCTAAATGCTAAACCCCTCAGCCATTAAACCCTAATTCCTGACCCCTAACCCATTTAACCCCCTAGACCCCTAAAACCCTAACACATTTAACCCCCTAGACCCCTAAAACCCTAACAAATTTAACCCCCTAAACCTAGCCCCATTAACCCCTAACCCGTAAAATCCTTAACTGCAAAATTCCCTTACTCCCTAAACCTCTAAACCCCTAACCCATTTAACCCCAAAACCCTAAACCTATAAACCCTTAACCCCTAACCCATTAAACTCCTTAATGTAGCAAGAGGATGCCAAGACAAACTGAATTACATTTTTACTCACAATGATGTTAGTCATTGACAAAATTTGTTCAAACCAAAAATTTTGCCATGCCCTAGGGTAGGGATTAACTAGAAATTGATGGCCTTTTAGGTGTTAATATGTTTTGTTTGATCATACCACGCTTGCCATGTGTTGATTTAGAGAGAAACCACTGTAGTAATGAGATGGTCCCCAAAACATAAAAGGACCCATGAATGTGACTCCGTCTCTGCCACGCGAATGAAGGAAAACCTTTAAAATACGTAATAAGGAAACAAGTGGAATTGAAATGTTAATTAAGGATAACATAAAAACATGGTTGGAGAGAATTTGATGAACGACGTAGGAAAAAGAATGCTAAAGTGATGAGACATCCTTGTCAGTATTTTGGGAAAGAATATGTTTAAGAAGCTGAAAAGAACTCTTGGAATCATGTTCAATGAGTGACCATAAACTTAGGGGTGTCAGAGTGGCTAATAATCATAGTTTATGGTGGATGATATTCACCATACATAACATTTATCGTTTAGATCATTTGTTTAGTGTTTAATGTTGGTTAATCACTATATTATATCACGGTACCATATATTTATTTTTTAAAGGAAAAAATCTATTGAACATTAAACAAGTTGCATCTCATGTAATGTTGAATGTCGTGATGTTGTGAATGGTTTGCACATTATATGTATCATATATTTGGAATCACTTCATTCAATTTTACTTTAAGAAATAAAGGAAGAGATGCATGGACTTACCATAAGAACGACTTGCACTAACTTGTCTCCTCATATCATTCAAACAAGCCCATAAATCAAACACATGCCCTAATTTCTCTAGAATGGAAACCCTTTGATGAATATGATAGTGAACTCCTCCCAACAGCTAGTTCTAACCCAACTATTGAATGTCTTTGGTTGGCATGTGTAAATTCCTTTAATGGGTCCATGGATATGTATGAAATCCAATTTTGCATTGAAATGATACAAACACCCAAATTAACACCAGGTATAGAAATTTTAACCTTAAAACTCTTTCATCCAATATTAAATACTTCACTAATTAGTCAACGGGTAATATACTTAACTGTATATTAAATATTAAAAGCACTCATATTAATAGAAGAAAACAATAATACTATTCAATATAAGGTTATAATATAGGTAGATGCTAAATTGGCATGTGAGACCCCCTTCTTCATGGGACAATATATGCCCTTCATCCAATGATTTAACTATTTAATCCATGGAGGTATACATACCATAATTTCCCTTGGATTTAAAATTGTGACATTTAAAGGGGAAACACTTTAACACAACTCTAACAAGTAAATACAAACTTGATTTGTATAAGTATCAAAGTTAGTCTAAGAGTTGCATGACATGCTTTATTTTGCACGAAATCAATGGAATTGTGAAGGTTTGATCACAATAGGTATGTATGGTCGATTATGATTATCATAGGTATGTTAGTTTGGTTTTCCCAATCCACAAATTTCACGCATTGTTACTATTGTTAAAGGTATGTCAGGTTCATTTACTTGTTCACCATCATGCACATTTAGTTGTGTTCATTAAAGGAATTTTATTTCATTGACAAAACCAATAGTTTTTCAAGTTTCTCAACTTAGTGAGTTGTGTGTCACGTCAATCATCTTAATGAACGACATGTCATGTCGATTAATTTATTTATTGACATGCACATTCCATTGTCATTGTTAGTGATGTGTTAGGTTGGTTATTAAAATCTATTTTTTACTAACACTGTCTTGGAGATTAACCCTATCAACATGCATGTTTAACTACAATTTTGAGAGGTATGTTAGGCTGGTCAACCCCATCAACAACATTTATATTCAATTACAAATGTTGAGGAATACCACATTGGTCACCTGATTACCAACATGTATCTTTTGGTTATCACTAGTAGAAGTGTGTTAGGTTGGTCAACTTGATCAACTACATGTATGGTTGGTTACAAGTAGTAAAGCCTCATTTGAATGGTCAATGAAATAAATAGTGTGCAGATATTGTTACCAAAATTGAATACATGTTTTATTGGTTAACTCAGTTAACATCACATAAATTCAATACGATTGTTTGAGGCATCCAAGGAAACTCAGCCCATTTAAAGTAGTGCATAACATTAATGAGGGCTTTCTTATTGCTTGGTGGGTGAAAATAGTGTGTTATTATTCCCCCACAAGTATTCAATATTCCCATGTGACATGTTCACTCTTCATGGGCTGAATTGCCTTCTTAAAGCGGTTTTTTATTTAAGATAGGGTTAGGTCCAAGTCTAGAGTGACTTTTGTAGAATAGATACCACTTAGTTGTGACTGTTGATTTAAAGTGGTTCTTTCATAGTGTTACAGCATTTTTTGGTCATCTAACCTATTATCATTAGATGAACCCAGGTACACCATGTAAGACCAATTTTACCCTAGGTAAAATTGCTTTCACTATGTGAAATAACTTAGTAAAACACCTTTATTAAGTTGTTTATGGTCTAAACAGGAAAACCCAAAAGGAAATAATAAACAAATCTATATTTTTTTATATTTCCGGGTTAAATTTAATCCAAAACAAGGAATCAATTAAATAAATCCTTATTTATTTGATTATTTTCTAGGAATAAGTTATTTAAATCCTTATTTAAATAATATTCCTAGTTAAATTTGACTAAATCATTTATAAATAATTAAATAAATCGTTATTTATTTAATTATATTCCCACCATTTCCTTAAAATAATAAATAAATAATTTATTTATTTATTATTTATAATTAAAGGAACTGACCCAAGTCAAAAATCCTTTTCCCTCCAACAAATATAATAAAATATTCCTAAAAGGTGGTTCTAGAATTTGATTAATAATATTTTATTCATGCACCAAGTTCTAGACCGACTTAATATTTTGTTATAAATAGAAGGGTTTTCCCCATTCATTAGTCACCTTTCATTTCATTAGATCACTCTAGATCTATACTCTTGGTCACATTCTCCATTTTTGTCTTGTGAGCTCCCTCTGAGTTCTATGTTTGTCTGGGTTTTCTACACCAACAAGAGAGAGAAATTTTAGATCTGAAATGCTGAGGACGTTTAAGAACCCATCCCATTGAGGAGAATCAGAAACACCTTTCTTGTTTTCCTCTCAGGTGCCCCCTTTTAATAATAAAAAATTCTTTCAAATACATTGTTCTTGTCTTGTCTATTGGATGCATGGAGCCATATTTTATTTTTACTGCTTAATGTTTTTTATGCTTAGATCTGGATTTGTGCAGCATTATTTGGATCAACTAACTGCAGACTTAAAGATATTGGTAGTCATAATCGATGTTAGGGCTATTTTTTATGCGTAGCTAAAGTGGTATTTTCCGACGAAAGATTCATACTAACAATTGGTGACTCCACACGGGTTTTATTTTGCGACCGCTATCGTTTTATATATTCCTTCATATCCAGCTATTTCATACCCTAGGGTTTCTCTTCAGTTTTTTTTTTCCTATTTTTATGGTGTTTTTCACCTCTCAAACATCAAATTTTTTAACTTCCGTGTGTTTCTGACCCTATTGCGCAAGTGACAGACATCAGCCGCAGCTGAGATGACAACTTTTTCTGAAATGTGCCGCCGAGAGACCCGAATCTGTAGGTCGCACTTATTGGCCCAAAAACTGCAACCTGGACTGGAGGGCACACTTTTCTGATGATTCCAAGGCCTTTTTATCTTATTTCCAGCTCCCTCTCCGATACAACACTAGTACAGAACTTTTGACTTCTTTCCGTCAATCCTTTTCGACTCGCCTTTCCGCTCATGTCTAGGAATGGCGGCGAAGAAGGAGCTTATGTCGAGCTGCCCCCTTTGAAGATCGGGTTTATATGGACTGGTTCCTTCGCTCTCTCTTACCTCCCATTGGCAAAGATTTCGCATCCCACTTCCCTCAAACCGAAGAAGCCGCCCTCCAAATAGCCTTGAAATATGACCTTATCTATGCTCAATCTGGTTATGTTTATACCGTCCTTCCTGACCTCCCCAAACCCGGTGGCACTAACGCCCCGGGGGCATCCCACTCTGTCGATGGTATCATTGGAGCTCTTTCACATACCTACGCTCAACCTCCTATGGGCTATGGTTTCCCTCAGGGAGGGGCCATCACCTCGAGCACTTTCCCCCCTCCAGGTAGCATGTATCCAGGATATGGTATGCCTCCTCCTTTTTCCCACCCTCCTGCTTACCTCAATGTTGCCCATCCTAACCCTCATCCTTACCCATAGCCTGGTGTCCCAGCTCCTCCAGCATTTTGATCTCTCACCCCCTTGCCTTCTCAACCCCCACAGACGCACTTACTACCCCCTCTAGGGCAAGTATTTGTGCAGCAAGGCAAACCTAATTCTCTTCCTTCTCAAAGAAAGAGGAAAGGCAATCAATCTGCCTTTGGTAATCATGGACCCAATCGTCCAAGTATTGATTCTAACACTGCTAACTAGCCACAAGGCTCTCAGCCCATGCTGGACAGGCCTCTTCACACCAATAATCCCTGTTCGTGTTGCAGTGTTTATGGTCATTACACTCACGATTGTCCCCTATTACCACAGATGTGGCAGATGTGGGAGTCTCAGGCTACCGTGCGGGGACAACATTTCTCTCCTACTGTCCGTCCCAATATGGCTACTTCTCAACCCGCTGTGTTTACCGATCCTTTCCCTCAACAAGGATTCGTGGCCACTCAACCACCTCATGCCCCAGTAACCACTCAACCTTCCCCTTCTGGTTCCTCCGATTACTAGATTCTCATGATGGCCTCTAACCAACCTCTCACCATCGACCTTAACCTTCAAACTCAGTCTCGTCAGTACTCCACGCCTCCCACTCCGTCTGTCCCTGAGTCCATGTCTTCAAGTCCTACAGAGCCTCTTTCGACACCAAAAGGTCCTTTGCAGATCCCTCAACCCAAAGTTGAGATCCCTATAAAGGTTCTTAAGGGCCCATTATACCGAAATTCTACTTCTGGTCTAGCTACCCATTCGTATAGCATAGTAGATGATTTAGTGCAGTCCCCTGCCGCCATTTCAACACTGGAACTCCTCCAGTCATGTCCTTCTCAAAGGAAGGCTCTACTATCCGTCATGGGCGTCGTAGATCCTGCTGATGACCAATTGATTGTTTTTGACACCCATCAATCAGATCATCCTCCGCTTCCTGCTTCTGTCACTTTCCAAATCCCAATCAAAATCCGGAATGCTAACGTAGCTCGGTGTATTATTGATGAGGGGGCATCTACCTGTGTCATCTCTGCTTCGGTTTGGAAACTACTCGGATCTCCTGAGCTGGCCCCTTCCACCATCACCCTTCGTGCATGGGATGGCCCTGCCTCCCAACCCATTGGCCTCTTCCGTAATTGTCCTCTCACTCTTGCGGGCAAGACGGTTTGCGTTGACGTTGAATTCATCAACGCCCCTCTTGATTATAACATTATTTTGGGGCGTAGCTACACTTATGCCATGTCTGTTGTCCCATCCGCGGTTCATCGCAAGATTTTTTTCCCTCATAATGTAAAGATAGTCACAATTGACCAATTGACATATCATGATCCAAAATCTCAGACCTCCCCTGAGTCAATCATCTCTTTTGTAGCCAATAAGCCAACCATTGATTATTTAACCAGTGTCTCCCCTGGCATCTACAAAGACTCCTCCTTGCTTGGAACCCTCCCTGGTCATCCTCCTCCTCTTGTCTCTGATCCCAGCTTAGTGAATGTTTGCATGATGCAATCGTCTCAGGCTCACCTTCCACCATCTACTTCGGGTAGCCAGCAACCTCAATCTTGCCTGCCGTAACCTACTCCTAGCACTTCGCCTCAGCTGACCGAACCTCTTCTGCCTAGACCTCCCCATCCAGTAGGTTCCCCCAGGTCTCCACCATATGGGATTCGTCCCTCCTGGCCATTACCCCACCGGTCAAATACCTTTCCTTGCTCCCCCTCCCAGAGTCTATTCGGTTCCCATCATGGCCACCCTTTCCCTCCCTAATTTGACCTTGGGAATACCTATATGGTATCTTACTCCTCCAGCCAAGACCTCACCCGGCCACCCCAAACCATATCTTGCGGTGACACCATTTCAACCGATTCCCTTCGCTCCTTCCATCGCTACAGTGCCCCTAGCCCCTCCACAAGACCATCCTCATGTTGTGACAGCTACGGGCAAGAAAAGAAAAACTTGCAAGGGGGAATCCAAAGACAAGGCCACCGCACCCGACCCTACCCCTCCTCCACCCGCCAAGCCTTGTGCCTTCTGTGATGGTGTCGTTCATGCCACCCATACCTATCCTGAGTTACCCTGTATCCAACCCATGGTTAAATTCACGTTCCCTGAATCTACGGTCCCTGAAACCTCTATTTCTTCCTCATCCATAGCCAATAACCCAAATACTCTTCGCACCAACAAACCCTGTGCTCTGTGTGGTGTCCATGGCCATTATTCTCACCATTTTCCTCACCTCACGAATTATCGAGCCTCTTTAGAGGTCATTCGCGAGTACGAAGTTGAACAAAATCAATCTGCCTCTCCCATCCTTGCTTAGTATGCGCCAGGCTTACTCGAGGATCCCCCTGCTGCCATTGACATCCCTCCCCCTGATGTTGAGATGTCGAAACCTACTTCCCCCCTCCTCTACCTATCATCATCCGCACAACCCTCGAAGTAAAATCCCTCTGAATCCACTCCATCTGTTTTGCTTGATTCCCCTTCAGCAACATTTTTGGGCTCTACATGCTTTGACCATCTTTTTACTTGTTCTTCTATCATCCCCCGTGAAGATCCGTGTGTATGCCTTTCTCCCCATGTTGATGATTTAGGTAGCTTTGCAACGTCATGTGGTCTCCTCGACCTTTTCCTTTCCACCCATAACCAATATGGTACCATCCGTATCTATGATATTCTCCACAACCTAAGCTCCAGCTCTCATACATCACCCTCTAGTCAATCTATGATTCCTAGCCATCCTACCCAAACTACTCCCTCCCATAGTCGTCATTTGATGTCTACCCTACACTCATGTTACCATCATTATTCTCCTTCCTCCCATTTCTTTTCTTATGACACTATTTCGCTGGACCTCTCGTCCACACATTATATTGGCTATGCCGATGGGGCAAGTCGCTATTCCCGGAATCTCACCTTGGCCGCATGGGCCATCTTTACCCCCTTGCATACCCTCGTTCTTTCGAATGGGGTCTGCATTGGTAACGCCACCAATAATCAAGTTGAATGTGATGCAGTACGTGGTCTCTTAGCTGATGCCCTCTCTCATCACATCCTCCATCTGCATGTTCGTTTAGATTCCCTGCTTCTTGTCTTACAACTCAATGGTGTCTATCGTGTGCATAACCCTATCCTGTTTAGACAATATTTACGAGTGAAACTTTTTATATGTGAATTTAGATTCATTACTTTCAACCATGTACCTAGAAGTCAAAATCACTACGTAGATAGAATTGCAAATCATGTTCTAGACTGGCATTTATCACACACAAGACAATAACATTTCAATCCATCAACACAATGCATATACATAATATATATCATATAACATGTTTTTAGAGTCCATCTACTTTGAAACATATGACATGCCCATAGCATGTTACAAAAACAAAACTCAAAAACTGGGGGGTACCACTTGCCCCTCCATATACACTGGGGGGCACCACCTGCCCTACATCTAATCACTCTCTGGAGGATCCTGAGCCAATGGCTCCGCTCCCGTATCTCGTAGATCACGCACACTCTGACCAGCCATCGGCATGCGTCACATGATACCTCGCCATTCCGAGGGTAGCCCAATACATAGCTCTATGTACTGGTCGTCTAAATCCTGCCAACCTCGCTCCAACACACCAGTTTGCAGTCCATCACATCTACGACGAATTTCCTCCAAAAGAGCGGCCATATCCTTGTTCTGTGCCATCCTCGATCCACTAGCACCTGTAGTTCCGACTGCTGCAGGTCGTCCCATATATCCGACCGGTTTCACCGGAGCTATATCTGCATTCCAAAAAGTATAAGGATCGGTACCATGAATACTATTCACAAAATTTAACATGCAAATAATAGATTATTTACTTTTCCCTTACCATCAGGCCCCCATACACGATGAGGTGGCAGCGGAAAGTCCGAATCTCCCTAATAACTCATCCCACTATAGGGATAGTCATCTATGTACAATGGCATTTAATCCCAATGGGCGAAAAAATATGGTCATAACACCTGTCCGACTACCCCTCCCCCTCCTCTGCATAGTAGTCGTCCCCACCGATGCATCCTAGGTTCTCTCAGACCCCCATCAGCTAGCTATACACAAGGTCGTAAGGTCAGGATCTTCTCAAAAAAGAAGGAGCACAATACATTCCCATACGCACAATCATGGTTCACTTGCTACTTACACAACGAATTCTGCCGGTTCAATGACACCAACATCATCTGGGCCCACCCATAGTAGGCCCCACTCAACACACTTTCTACAATCATCATCTGCCCTCCAGTGATGTGATGGAGCGCTTGGCTACCCAAAATCCGCAACACTGCTACCGCCACTGCCCGTGTGTCTAACCTCTCTAGATCCCCAATCAATTTCCGATTCCCATTGACTCGGCCACCTAGTCGACAATATCGCTCTACGAACTCCATGATGTTACGCCCACGCAGTAACACTAGCTGTGTATTTTCCACCATCCCTAATGGTGGGAGACCAGTCAGGAAATATAGATCCTTGACTGTCAGCTCAATCCTATGCCCTTGCACTATAAAAACCTCATGATCTGGATCCCAATAACTGATAATCCGGGCCAACAAGGGCTCCCCATCTCTCCTTAGAGGGTTCTCCACAAATTTCAGAACCCCAAACCTGGCCAATGCACGACGGACACCCTGATACGCTTGGATTTCCATCCGTAATGTACCCAGGTCTCTCTCTCTCCACTTGATCTATATATCTTCCATATCTGCACAAAACCATCATATTTTTCAGTCTATAGATAGGTAAAACTACATTCAATTACACAAAAACTGAATCCCAGCCCACAACAGCACTAAAACCCCCTCCATCTGACAGGTCGCACTTTTTGGCCAAATCCTAGGCTAGGTCGCACTTTTCAGGCCCAAACGTATGTCCCAGTTCGCAATTTTTTCCTTAAAAAGTGTGACCCGGCTGTAAGGATGAGGTAGGGGCTGTTACTGAGATTTCAAATCCTAATCTGAACTTTTAATCCATCAAAAACAAAGAGTAGGATTAGGCCTCTTACCTGCAACTGACAGATCTCGATTCCAATGGTTGGTTTGTCTACTACGATCGTTGCAATATTTAGGACCTTCTCTCCTCTCCACATTCACCACAGCTACACAAGAAAATTAATGAATTTGGAGGGAAAATGCCTTATTAGAAGAAAAACCCTTGCTTTTTCTTTCACCCGTCGCGACCAAACTGTAGCCCCGTTTGACGCATCGTCTACACCATTGGAAAGCTCTCACCGAGCACTCAAATGGGTATCTATTATTTTTTCATGTTTTCATACTTCACCAGGACCCATTTTTTCCACGAAGGTTCTATTCACCTCTCCTCCAAATCGAATTTCCTCACTTACAACACTAGTACTTGGGCACCACTTTGCCTCCTTACTTGTCCTTATTCTTGTTTATTTTAGTCATGAGATACCCTATTTTACTCATGTTTTTATGGTCCCCCATTAGACGTTTACTGTGTGGCAGCACCATCAAGTCGCCCTTTTTTAGAGCATCCGAGTTGAGTCCTCGTCACAGTCATGGAGTCTATCTCGAGTTCCTTTGTATCCCACTATAGTCCTCCATCCTTCATTTCTTGGTCCCTCTCTCGTGTTGCACATTATGGCCTTCAGTACCATTTTCCCCTATCCCTCATGATATTGTGTTAGTTGCTGCCAAGCCATTCATGCCCTTTATGCTCTAACAGGGGTAGTTGTCCATCCGCTACTCAGTATCACCCATTTCATCATCATCATTAGTGTCCGTCTATTAGTTGCTTTGCAATTTTCTCTCATGTGTTAGTTGGGGATCCCTTATTGCCGCACCTATGGTGGACCTCCTTCTGTCGACATTAGCTCATTTACTCCAGAAGCCAGGTCTAGAGGGCAGTGTACCTTGGTTCGAGCACCTTTCAGCATGATCGTGATCCGTATACTTGATAGTCCGGTGATGCAGTAGCAGTTATTGGTGATTCCTGGGTGTGTGTGAGATGTCTCAACCCTCATGAGTGGGTGGCCTTGTAGGTAGCCCCCCACATGCTTCGATGACTTCTTCATTTCAGCCTTTGATGCAGCTCCTTACATTTGATGAGGTCGGCCTCAGCCGCTTGCAGCACCTTTTTGATGTGCATGTATCAGTCAGATTTTGCGAGCCCTTCCCCATGTATAGGGGGCATTTGGGTTGTATTTGTATCTCATGTACTAAAATATTATTGTATAATTCCTGGCTATTATTCCAGGCACAACATGCATGTGGGATTCATTATTCTATTTTTCTGGCTCGTATTTATTCCAACATGTACTTTATAGTTCGGTTCCTTTCTTACTGGACAATACTATTCTTTTGTACTTTGTCTTGGCGAGCATAGGTATGCCTCCCCCGCCGCCTTTAGCATAGGTACCACTTCATAAATTAGAGACTTGTTGCACCTGTCAGTCTTGTCTTCTCAGGGTCTAGTCCTTTAGCACATTAGACTACCTTACATTTCTCTCTCTGACTTCCCTCTTGATGTCCAGTGATTGAGTTATTACAATATACTTTGGTCATACGATTTTCTCCTAACACTCGTACGTTGGGGGGCAATATGTTACACCATTTTTTGGTCATCTAACCTATTATCATTAGATGAACCCAAGTACACCATGTAATACCAATTTTACCCTAAGTAAAATTGCTTTCACTATGTGCAATAACTTAGTAAAACACCTTTATTAAGTTTTTTATGGTCTAAACAGGAAACCCCAAAAGGAAATAATAAACAAATATATATTTGTTTATATTTTTGGGTCATATTTAACCCAAAACAAGGAAATAAATTAAATAAATCCTTATTTATTTGATTATTTCCTAGGAATAAGTTATTTAAATCCTTATTTAAATAATATTCCTAGTTAAATTTGACTAAATCATTTATAAATAATTAAATAAATCATTATTTATTTAATTCTATTCCCACCATTTCCTTAAAATAATAAATAAATCATTTATTTATTTATTATTTATAAATAAAGGAATTGACCCAAGTCAAAAATCCTTTTCCCTCCAACAAATATAATAAAATATTCCTAAAGGGTGTTTCTAGAATTTGATTAATAATATTTTATTCATGCAACAAGTTCTAGATCGCCCTAATATTTTGTTATAAATAGAAGGGTTTTCCCCATTCATTAGTCACCTTTCATTGCATTAGATCACTCTAGATCTATACTTTGGTCACATTCTCCATTTTTGCCTTGTGAGCTCCCTTTGAGTTCTATGTTTGTCTGGGTTTTCTACACCAACAAGAGAGAGAAATTTTAGATCTGAAATGCTGAGGACTTTCAAGAACCCATCCCATTGAGGAGAACTGGAAAACACCTTTCTTGTTTTCCTCTTAGGTGCCCCATTCTTTAATATAATACAAATCATTCTTTTAAACACTTTGTTCTTGTCTTGTCTATTGGATGCATGGAGCCATATTATATTTTATCTGCTTAATGTCTTTTTGTGCTTAGATCTGAATTTGTGCAACAGACTTAAAGATATTTGTAGCCATAATCGATGTTAGGGCTATTTGTTATGCGTAGCTAAAGTGGTCTTTTCCGACGAGAAATTCATACTAGCACATAGCTTTTGAGATGCTTCTACCACATTGCAATGTATAAAATCAATTAATTTCCACTTGGTTGTGTTCAATAAAACAATTTCAATCCAAAAAACAAATGTATGTGAAAACAAGTTAAATAGCCCAATGCTCATTGACCCACACCACCAACATTACTAGATTGATCTCCTTGCTTGTATTTCTTGGGGTTCAACCTCATCCCACCTAACATAAGTCATTTAGTCCACCATTACGTACACATGTGTACTTCTAAAAAACATGGAAAACTTGACCATTGTCATACCTTAAAAAAGAATTTCAAAAACATTGTTACATTTGCACCACAACATATACATATGTGCAATTTGTATCAATATTTCCTAAATTGCTATATAGTTCTCTTAATTGAAATATTCTACCACCTTGACACCCCTTAAACGCTATGAAAATATTTGTATTGATTTCATGACCCTCTCCATGTTTCAATTTCCTTAAATCAATCTTATAACACCCTCCATTAAAATCATTACCTACACTTACATATAGTCATTAACTCTATAACTCAACAAAGATTAAAACTACAACAATAATATAATTATAATACTATATAAATGAGATATCTTCACATCTAAAACTAATGATATATTAAGGCCGATATGTTTCATTGCTTCCTTGTGAACCTTTTCCCTAGACCATCAAGGACTCAAGAGGCTTTAGTGACCCTTATTGCGAGGAAATGCATAAAAAAGAGGGAAATTCCAAACCTTGGAGAATCCTTCCCACTCTCTCAAATTTTGGAAGGTAAAAAAATATATATTAGGAGGGAAAATTTCCCAATCCACGAATAGAAGGATGAAAAAATGAAAATAAATTAATAAAAAATGGCAGTGAAATTTTTTTACTCTTTTTCCTGAAATTCAAGAAGGTAAAAACAAATGCATTAGGAGGGAAAATTTAAAATGAAGATAAATTAATAAAAAATGGCGGTGAAATTTTTTAACCCTTTTTATTGAAATCCACTAGAACCACAGCCTCACTGGAACAATAGAAAAATATAGTCAAGGGTTTCAAATTTGCGCTAGTTTGTTAATGGGGCAGTATGACCCTGCTAATCGATGAGGGATGCCATTGACGCAATGAATGGAAAGATGTTTGACGGGAGGAGCATCACTGCTAACCCAGCCCTGTCTAGAGGAAACGGGGGCGGTAGTGGAGGTTGTGGCTCGCATGGCTACCGTGGGGGCGGAGGTCATGGGGTTATAGTGTAATAAGTGATCATGGCAACCGTGGTTAAGGTGGTGTTGGTGGCTACAGCAGTGGTAGCGGTGGCAGATATCTCTATGGTGGTGGTGGTTCTGATGATGGTTGCTGGAGGAGATAGGAAATATGATGTTATGCTAGGTTTTTATTTTTGTGGTCTTATGTTTTGGTTCTATAATAATCATGTCACTGGTAGAGCTCTATGCTGGTAACTGTCCCTGGGCTTGGTGTTTCGATGTTCTGTAAAATATTTCTGGTTTTTGATCTGGATCTCTATGGCTCTCGTTGAGTTGTATCGAAGCGGAAATATACAAGTGTATGGTTATAATAAGAAGAGGAGGACCAGGAATAACTCGAAGCCATAACTCGGCCAACGACAGACAACGATGAAGACAATCAGTCGATGGATGTGTCTAGCCCAGAAAACGATTAAGATGCTTCTGGCAGCGATGAGGCCAAATTCTTCTTGCAGAGATGAGGCCAAAATCGATGATGCGGTAATTTTGTCAAACTCTATTTATTGATGAAATCAACATCTTTCTTATGTTGTCTCACATTGTCCTACGATGTTTTCTATGCATGATCTTGGTGCATTTAAGTTTTAATTTTCAACCTTTTGTGATTATATATAGAGTTAGTTAATTTATAGCATTCCCAAGTTTGTTGGGGTTTAAATGATACATTTTATTTTGAATTTTCTATTAGTTTTCTTAAAGAGCATGAAAAATCCATGATTTACTAAATGGAGAAATAATGGATTTAGAAGTCCATCTAAACATACAAAATACTCTGGCCATCGACCAGAAATGAATATATAAAAAATGAAATATATCACATAAGAGGAAAAAATAACAGCCTGATCTCCATGATCCTAAAATAGGGGCTAAATATCATCCATAATACATTTCAGTTGAAGAGCAAAGAAGCCAAGAATGGGAAGAAAGATGTGATTAGAAAGGCAAATAGGGAAGGAAAGAAGGTCATTGAAGCAGCTCCTGTTTCCATGGTCGGACTGGGGGCAGTTGCCTTCACCTCTTCAGCTACTACTATGCCTAGCATTATCATGACAACGACTAAGAATGCTACAAATACGGATTTAACTAAGCTAGTCATTCTTTCTCACTCACATGAAACCTAGTGCTACAGAAGATAATGGAAAAAATCAAGCACAACTCTTGCCAAACAAGCCTGAATCTCAAACCAAGCACCGCTTGAAAGTATAATATTTGAGTCTTAACAAGCCTGAATCTGAAACCAAGCACTGTTTGAAAGTATAATATTGTTCCTGAGACTCAAACTCTCAATCATCTTGGGTACACATGTGTTGTAACAAAAAATAATTGTTGTTAATATCTGTTTGAAGACTTTGTATTCTGCATTTTTGTCCTTGTATTTTTGTTCTTGTGACTAGCTATAGAATACTCTATCATTTGAGCAAACATCCTCTAGACTACTATGTGAATTGGTTGAGTAATACATGTGTGCAATGAGTGGAGTTGAAAGGAGAGTAGAATCCCACAAAATATGAGCTAATTTATTTTTTAACTCATCCTCTAAAGTACTGTGCGAATTGGTTGAGTAATACATTTGTGCAATGAGTGGAGTTCAAAGGGGAGTAGACTCCCACAAAATCTTAGCTAATTTCTTAGTTAACTCATCCATCAAATAAGTGTTCAATATTGTTGTGTATGTCCTTTATAGACTGTCTGCATATCTCCACTTTGGTGATATGTGTTAGCTGTACTCTGTTGTGAGTAGATTGCGTGGAGACTAAGCTGAATAGATGCAGGAGGGAGGCTAAGGGGATTCCAACTATCCAACTTCGAAATAAAATTGCCTTGAAAATTTCCAATTAAACCTTACCAGAATATGTGTACAGGCCACTATGTGGAGTATTCTCAAGCTGCTGCGTGGAGTTTGGAACTAACAGAGCGTATTTCGAATTTCCCTTTCTTGCAATGAATATGCATGGAACATAAAGGGTGGATTGAGGTTGGGTCTACAGCAATTTGTGGTATCTACAGAATTCAATGTGATCCCTCCTTGTCTTGGCTTGTTTGGCACTTGAACTTGTGGTCCCCAGGTGGATGCTCCAATCACCCTTTGACTCAACCTTTGACTTCATCTTGATTTTCCATGTCATTTTCCTTGCCCCCTTTGACATGGAAAAATAATAAACAAATCACAACTTATTAATTTTTTTATTTTTTCTTCACTTTTTGCCACTAACATTAGAGAAAGTGGGTTTTGAGGGGGTAATAATGATTTTTTTGACCCTCAAAGTGTAAATGGGAAGAATGTTGTGATGGAGAGCATGAATTTTTAATACTTCTAAGCCCCTGACATCTTCCAGGATACTTAGTTACACTTTTTAATAGACATATTTCCCACCCTGAGTCTTCTTATTTCTGAACTAAGCTTCTTTATAAATAAAATCATAATCTTCATCATCCTCATATACGTTTAGTGATGGGTTACCCATCAACAGAAGCCTCATGACCTTGGTCCTCAATTCTTACATACTTCTCGTTCTCCTCCATAGCTGATGCATATTCATTATGGATTTGTCTTTAGTTGCAGAGTATTCACATATTTGAAGGTAACTATAAATAATTTTCAAACTAACAACTTCATCTCACCACCATGTCATAGAAGAAGATAATTATGGAACCAATGAGATGATCAATAACTCCCAGTAATAAATTAATTTGATTCTTGCAAGCTCAGTGATGTGAAATTAACAGGAGGAATGACTTGGCCATCGCTAGAACCATCTAAATTAGCCGATAAATAATTTTTTGGGTCTTCATTTTCCAAGAGAAGGTTTATACCCTCCATCACAATTTTTGTACATGGAAAGGTCCAGCTACATGCAATTTTTATTGCCTCTTTTGTTGCCAAAGTGGCAGTGATGTCTATGTATGTCATGTTGTGAACTTGAACAACGAACTATGATTGTTGCATAGTTTTAACTGATTGTGGCATCACAATGGAGGGGCACAGTAATATTGATTCATAATAATGGGATTTGAGATGTTAATCATGTTCACTTGTGGGAACATTATTTTTTGGGCATACCCAGAATCCCCTGCCATGTTTTTATGCGTATTGATTCAGTTTCTATGAAATTGAGAGAAGATCCATTAACAACCATGTCTCAAACTATATCTTCTGAATCCCTGCTACCAAGACTTGCAATACTTATTCTGTGCCTAGGCCCACAAACTAGTTTGTTGATTTCAATGTCTGAGATTTGTGTAACTACAAAACACAATCATCTCTTGTTGCAATTGTTCAATCCTAAATCACTACATGTTGAGAGGATGAGACGTGAATTCCATTTATATTCAGACTATCCCTGGGAGCAACAATTTCCATGTTAGACTTGAACATGTGTTGACCAAGCGATTTGAAAATGGATTTTTGGACTGTCCTTGAACTTCAAATATCTCAAATGTAAATTTGATCTAGAATATACCATAAATGATGTGGGGACATTGTGGAAAATATGGTTTTGGTCTCGGTTGCAATCACCAACCCACCATTTCTGGGTCGTCCCATCAGTAATGCCTCTTCTATCAATAGCTAATCCTTGGACCTTGGACAACATAAGCTATTTATTGTGGTCTTGGACGAATTTGGTAGAATATATTCTCCTTAGACTTGGCACCCAAGCAGAGATAAGTCCATGTTATGTGATGCATCCTCATACTTTGGGAAGTCATCGAGAGTAAATAGATATCTTATTGACATTCCATGAAATTTTTGGGAGATAGTAAGGCTATATATTTTTCATGTTAATTAGTGGTCCAGAAATAGTCATTCTACAATTGATGGCATAGTCTATTAGTGGTCGTAGCTTGCAGAATATAAATTTTCATACATGATTGTTTTAAGATGGCTGCAAGGATGAGAATCATTACATCTAATTATGCAACACATTGTGTCTGAAAATTTTTGCACTGTGGAGAAGTTAAATTGGAATAGGGACAATCTTGTTTGCTACAACCACAAATATGACATTATTTTATACCAAGGACCTTACTAAGCTAATTTTTTCTCTTTCAATATTATTTTACTAGTAGTTTTCAATGTTCTAAAATGTGTTGATATCAAAATCTTTTGAAGCCAATGGTATTTTTGTTTTGAAATTACATCTCTAGAAAATATTTTGTTTTTTTGGAAATTTAATGTAGTTGTAGTTTATAAGCTTCAAATTCCATGAGAACTGATTATAATTTAGTTCACTTATGCTATATTGACAATTTGAAATTGCATCATGATGCATGCCAATCATATAAATAGTCAAATTAGCATTTTATGATCTTATCATGAATTGTGGAACAAAATTTTGTATTTTCATATTGAACTATAGTGTTTAGCATGTATGTTTCCATAATGCTATTTAAAATTAACAATAATTGAAGGGGTTGGTCAAATTTGAAGGTTGTTGCTACCTTCTATTGTTGGTCATAGAGTCTGTTTGAATTTCTGTTTTCAATTTGTTGTGCAAAATTTCAATTTATTTGCATGCAATTGTTGGGTTGATAAGTCATTTCTTTATTAACCCTGTTAATGCCCAAATCATGTTACCATAAATGGAATCAGAGGATATTTTTCCAAGAGATGGTTAAGAAACAGAAGGAGTATTTAAAAAAATCTATAATTGTTTTTTTAGAAGTACCATAGTACACAATAACATTGAGTACTATCATGAGAAAGAAATGTTTTGATGTAAGTTTGGTTGCATTATAGGAGAAAGGATTTACTTTAGAGTAGCCCTGAGCTGAGTTGTTGATTGGATTTTTTGGACTATATAGAAAAAAAATTATTTTTTACTTTGTGATTAGGTTATACATGAAAATTAAAAAAATTTAACATTTAATAAAATCACAAATCTCACGTTCTTTTATACCAATTTTTGTTCTTTCAAGATTCTTTTCCTAGCATTGACTATTGAGTAGTCTATGGATGGATGAGGACCGAGATTAAAACTTGAAGGTTTGAGTGCTAGGTGGGGAAGTTGTTGTTGTAGATTGTGAAGACTTGAAGAGTTTCCATTGTATAATGCAAAGTTGTCATGACTTTCTTGTAAATTGAAATCATGAAAACTCAACAAATTGTTAGGATTGTTACCATGTCTTTTGAGAGGATGGATTAGAGCATTGAAAATTAAGTGGATTTAAGATTGCAAATGGTTGGCTACATGATCAAAATTGTAGTTAGAGACACCATTTCCTATCAAAGTTAAAATCCCCAAATATTTTTACTATGTGGAGTAAGGATAGAGCTAAATATTAATGATTATAATTATAGGTAGAATCAATTCTCACTCGATTGGAAATTGTACTTGATCATATTTTCTAGACTTGACAATAACATATTCAACAATATCATAGGATCATATCAACATACATAAAAATTTCCAAGGAGCATGGCATGAAGTAGTGAACTAAGATGGACGAAGTTCAATTTGTCCATTATTAAGAGTCAAATCCAAAATCATGTTTCAAAATATGGTAATACACAACAAATATAATAGCTTAGGAACAGGTGGCAAAGAAGGCCCTCATGCTTTTGTGGATTGTTGCTCCAATTGCACGAACTTATTTTTTTGGATATACTGGATATTGGGCCTCTTAACCTTCATAATCAGTCCTTTTGAGGTTGCATCTAGGTTTCCCATGTTAATGATAATAAGGTAGATGTCTAGTCTGTGAAACTAGTCATGATTTTGGTTTGTCTCGTCAATCATAGTTGATTTTTTCTAGAATTGATTGGGTCAAGCATATGTGAAAAAAAAAACTTAATATTTTCAAGATTTGTTTTTAATTTTTTACCTAATTATTAACAATATATACAAACATGCGTAAATTCCAAAATAGCATTGGAAAATGAGATGAAACCAAACTACAATTTTGGTGACAGAAATAGTGGTTGGGTTGAAGTGTGGGAACCGTGGGATAACAAAAGGATTTTATCTTCCCTATAATACCCTCTTAAAAATATTTCGAAAAGTAATCTAGATAAGAAAATTGAATAATAGAGAAACCTTCGGAGTATAGATACACTTCATAGTAAAAAATTTTCCTAGTTTGAATAGATCCACTTGTACAGTTCTAATATAGGTGTTGTGAATTAGACTTCAGTGCATGTGATTCACATGAAGGGTTTGTGACCTCTTGCTCAGAGAAATCTACCATTGTGACCTTTATAGCTTGGGCTCAACAGGAAACATGCACATTTAAAGTGCATGGTAATAGAGGGCATTTATTTGCAACATGTTTTGTGGTTTTTTCTTGACCCATTAATTAATGACACCTATGATTAATAACTCTTTGGTAATTTTAAATATTGTAAACTTGATTAAAAATTATAGTCGTTGAAGTGAAGGGGTTTATTTGAGACCTTATCCTTGAAAGAAATAGTCTCTGAGGATGAAAACACACATTTTCCCATCACTCCCTTTTCTAGGCACAACACCAAAATTAGAATAGTGTCTTTGCATATTTTAGACAATAGATAATGGTCATCAATTTGGTTTCCTGCAAACAGAGTTATTGTTGCTCTACATTTTACTTTTTATTTACTATAAAATCAAGAAAGTTCACCCAAAATATTAAGGTTTCCCTATGATAGACTTGACAATAATTTCAAAGCTTTCTTTGATTTCAAAGCCCTCTCAAATTAAGGTCCCCTAGCATTTCCATTGTTACCAATTTTTTTGTTAAATACTTTTTGTTCAAATATTTTGTTGAACTCTTACCATACAACCTCAAGTCCAAAAGAAATATTTTTTTTTGGCCTAAGTGATCTTGATTGAAACGTGTTAACTACTGATCTATCTATGAGTACATCCAAGAATATTACATTACCATACCCCTAAGAACACATATAAGCCATAATTTTGTGTGCTTGGACTATCATGTTAGTCCCTAAAGAGAATTTTTGGTTCTTCTGTTGCTAATAGAAACAATCATAGAGTTCTTTCCATATGAGCCATGTTAACATATTTTCAAGTTCTTTTGTGTATGTCAGTTGCTTTGAGCAAACTCAAACCAAAAATAACCTAGGTGCCTCTCTTTGAACTACCTTTAATCCCTGACACTTTGTGATAGCCACTTGAAGGCATTCCTTCATTGTGCGAGGCAAGGGATGTGTTGACTAGTTATTGAATAGTAAACACCCCAATATTTGTGGTGTTCTTGGCCTTAATAGCTTTAGTAGAAGGCTTAGAAATTTAACTTTGCCTAGAGGAATAACCATAAAGCTCTAGGAAGGTTTTGCAGTCACTCAAAAAGTTCCCTCTATGACTCAGGCTCATAAGGAAACATGGTCATTTAAATTCCATGATAATAGAGTTCATTTCTTTGCAATAAGTTCTATGGTTTTACCTTCACCTCTTAATTGATGACATTTATGATTAATAATTCTTTAGTAAAGTTTAATATATTGTAAACTTGATTACATTAAATTATAGTATTGGAGTGTTTATACTCTAATATTATGCACTTGGCTAACTCATTATATTAAAAGGTACCCCTTCAATGGTATTTTAGGGATGTCTTTGAGAAAGTGGCATTCATGGGACACCTACCCTAGTGGAAAAGATGTGTCCTTGACCCACATGTGCTTGTATGTGTGTGTTAAAGGAGATTCCAATATGAGGATGAGTTTCATTACCCTTGAGATGCACTATCCAATCACTTATAAATATGCACATTTAGATTGGGTTACTTTTTACATGGATGCATTTAGTTTTATCTGTAAATAATTTTATTTTCCCCAAATTTTCACAACTTCATTGTGCTTTCAACAATTTTCATTATAAAATAAGACAAATTTGTATGGTTAAACTGTATTGCACACACACATTTTTCATTTCCTCTGAAGGACCCAAATTTCTTGGATAATGATGCATAGGATTGAACTGGAAATTTAAATGGTAAACAAAAACTGGCATCATTTGGACATAGCTAGCATAAGTTGCTCCGAGACATGTTCGGATTTGAAAAGAAAAAGAAGAAAGTTCTAAAAATGTTATGTGTTATGTTATTTGTTATAACTTATTTTCATTTCAAGGATTTGTACAAACTTTGTTAGTTGATAGGTACCCCAATAAGAAATTGAGCACAACAACATTAACACTTTCAGATTCAACATACACGATTAGAAAAGTTCGCATGAGTTGTTCCTACTATCAATTTGTACTTATTTTGATGCATGTGAAATAACCATTTAGGTTAACCCTAAGTACCACCAATAGAACTATTGAATTTACACCATCTGCAAATACTTGAATCCTATTGATGGAAAAATAATTGCCTCTTTTATTATTTGAAGCATTCATTGTATCTATATACTGTTCATAAACATAACAATTTTAAAAATAGAAGTGAAAAAGAATCTTGCACAAAGTAATAATTAGATCATACTAGCAAGCCAAGAACCTTCAAATTATTAATGACACCATTCCGCAAAGATGCAGATAATGGGCATTTAACACATGCCTCAATCTTGATAGAATATAAAATTTTGAATGATTGGTTTCATGTAAACGTACTCTAGAACATGCTATATTGTGATATGTGTATGCACATATTTTCTCAATCTCTGCATAGAAGAAGGTTTGAGAACTAAAGAAAAATATTTACGATGATACTTGTTTACAAATTTGAGAAAGCCTCAAGGGTTACAATGAAAATCTAGAAATCTTGTTTCCTAGTGGATTGTGAGACATTCTTGGATTTTTATAATGCTTCAATGCTTGTTTATGATATAGGTAAGTGTGAAAGAATAAAATATTTCTATCATTGCTCTATATTGGATTCCCATTCTCTCTAAGTTATCAAAGGCAAGTTAAAACCTGATTAGAGTAACGGACAATATATTCCATTGCCAAACTTTAACCTTATAGGGAAGTGCACTACACTTGTTTTATACTTCCACACATTTGGAGGGCATGGCAATAGAAATGTTATTTTTGTTGGATACACTACCATTGGTTAGTTTTAGAAAATTTCTCTTTTTCAAATATGTTGTTTTCATGAAGTAATATTTACAACCAAGAGGATAAAGGCTTGGCATGTCTAGGACATGGTGGTTTTATTTCTTGCCTGTATTTGTGATTTATTAGTATTCCACCACTAATAACTTCATTAGGTAGTTGTCTTTTTAGTAGTATATTATAACAGTGACTTGTTAAAGGAAAACAATTATATTTTGTTTGAACATCATAAACTGGAAGGAAATCTATCTTTGAATTAGAAAATGGAATATATTAATATAGGCCCATTGCCTAATCATTAAAAAAAATAGTCACGAAAATAAACAATGATTTTGGACACGATGAATTACAAAACTTTCCACCTCAAAAACAAGTTAGCATATTCTATTTTTTCTACATCAGAGAAAAATGAATGGGTAACATTAAGTTTTCTTTGAATATTTATAGAATCATTTTAGAGATTCTAAATGGAAATTGTGTGTGCTAATCTTTCTCAATTAATTGCGGGGAAAACAACGGGCATACTTAATTTGTTGGATTATGGGAATTGGATTCCTTTTCCCTTGGAATAGTACGTTGATAATTGAATATTACTATATTGAAGCTATATTCCCAGTTAGTATCACAATTTACAAAGTCTTGTCTTAGTATTTTTTAGTTTCTTGTTGTAATCTTGTGTCAGCAATACCTTGCTCCATCTATTATATTTTTACTAACCTATTTTATTTTTGAAGTGTCACTACTTCTTAGTGATAACTAGAGGAAATGATACAACTACAAAAATGGAGCATGAGACATTATTAGTAGAAATTGCTAGCTCTGTTTTGTTTATTTGTGACATTTTATTTTCTTTGTTTATATAGGTCATATAGCCACATAGTGGCCACTATTTCCCAACTAAAGAAAACTTGTTTGAGTTTCTTTATTTTATGCAGAAAAATGACATTAATAGTATTGTTGATTTTGAGGTATATATCATATAAATTCTTTATAGTCTACTTTATTTTACATTCTAATGTTCATCGACTTTCATGTCTTATACTCTTCATTGTAATTTTTTTTGTTTTATTTTTGTATAAAATGGACTCAGTATTGATGGTAAGAAACAAGGATTGAAGAAACAGGGTAACAATAACACTAGAGTGACAAAGAGAGAGAAGTGTACTTGTATAGTGGTACCTGTTGATACAATATCCCGCATAAGACACACACATAAAGACTGATGGTCAAGTTTTCATACTTGGTGAATTCGCATGCAATTCCTTGGAAAGATAATGATAATGTTTTGAAGTGATGAACAATATTTTATATGTAAATTGTACTCCAAACAATATTAAGTCAGAAACTCATATTGTAATACTTGACATTTTATATAATATAATTTATGTGGTTGGAATTATTTATAGTTGCACTTGATATTACTTGGTATTTTAATTAACATATGTAAGTTTGCGTTTTCATATTAGATGAACATGTAAATTGTAATTTTTTTTAAATTTAGTTGCAAAATCATACTAATTAATTTATGTTTATTAATAATGAACACATAAAATCAATCTAAGACTATTAAAATAGTAGTTTATATTGATTAATGATGAACACAAATAAAATTAATATACTACTAAATTAGTCATTTATAATGATTTTTAATGAAAGTAAATGAAATGAACATAAACTACTAAATTAGTTGTTTATATGATGAATAAATGACTACTGCAAATGATGAATTTGTGACCACAAATGACAACTGAATTTTTCATACATACGACTATTAGTAGCTAATTTACAGTATCTTATAACACGAATAAATTTTAGTCATATTTCTTCGGTCATTAATTGGCTTCAAACGATGACTAAAATTTGCATATATGTGACTATTAGTAGCTAATTTACAGTATCTTATAACACGACCAACATTTTGGTCATATTTCTTTGGTTATTAATTGGTTTTCTCGAGTGATCATATGGTAATATATTTTGTTGTATATTTGGAAATTAATTGTGACAATTAATGACCAAATCAAAGATTAATTAAATGACCAAATCAAAGATGAAATCAATGACCAAATCAATGACTAAATTAATGATCAAATCAATGATTAAATTAATGACTAAATCAGTGACTAAATTAATGACCAAATATAAAACTAGACAACAAAATTGAGATAACCAATTAATGACTAAGCTAAAAACGACCAAAAGTTCGTCGCGTTATAAGATATTGTAAATTAGCTACTATTGGTGACCAATCGAAAAATAGTCATTTATATGCAAATTTTAGTCATTTTTTTAGTAACTAATTAGCCATTTTGTACTAGTGAAAGGAATAAATGGAAGATGTAACAATTGTAACAAGTTTGGTCACTATGTAAGAGAATACCCCAATAAAAGGGACTCTCCCCGAGATGATGACTACTACAATAATAAAAACTTCAAGAGGAATGGAAATCACAGGAACAACAGTTTTAAAGGAAAGAGGAAGGCTCCCTCTTATCAAAATGGAAATGTAAATTGTAAACCTTTCAAGAGGTCAAGGAACTCCAGCTATGAGGAATACAATGTTGTGCACTATCAAAAAAAACTTCTCCTTTCCTTACATCGCATTCAATTTTGACTATTATTTTCCCCAACCTATGAAAATTGACTTCATCAACAACTTATTCATTTCTTCACTCCACCCACAACTTCTCTAAAACTAGATTACGTAAGATTATAGATAAATGTTTGTGTAGATTTACTAATGTCTTATATTTCGAGTGATCATACCCCCCATCACCAAGGACACATATTCTTTGGGAAGTTATCAAAGATTTCTTCCTTCATAAACTTCATTCACGGTGACTCACATGCCCTCTAAGCTCCAGAACTATTAACAAATTGTATTATGATGATGATTTTAAAGCTATATATAGAAGGGTCAAATACGATCTATACATTCATCCCAAGATAGCCACAACCACCCATAAGGAGTATAATTGACCTTACATAGAAGAAACATATGTTCTTGAATTTTCAAGAGGAGATAGCTCCTTCCCCTCCTTCATATATCTCCTAATCTCTTTTGGCACATACACCTCCCTCAAAATAAATTACTATCAACCAACATTGAACCCTACACTTAGTGGCCACACACCCCCTTACTCTACAATACTCCTAGCCATATTCTCACTTAGTTATTCTCTACCCCTTACTCTTGTCTCCTCTCCATTTGATGCACAAAATGAACAGTAATCATATCTAAATAACTAGTTATGCAAGATCATGGTGATTTTTCGATAATCATATATCTTAGACAACCATGCATTATGCATCTAGAAGCATTTGTCTATATAAGAAAAATACTGAGAATATATTCTCAAAAACAATTAATAAGATTTGAATGTAAATTTATCATAATCATCTATGAAAAATTACAAGATTCTATCCTCCTAACCACCTTTTTCAATATAACTCCTTGTTAAGCACAATAGAAAATCATGTTTTAGTCAAAGTGCTATATTTTGGATCAAGGATATAACATCTTTATGACTGAGGTAAGGCTCTGATATTGTTTTGAGGGTGAAGCAACGTAGAGAAGAGATACTTGTTATAAAAATTTGCCTACAATATATTAACTATTATAATACATTAAATAACTAATATTTGCAATATGAAATATCAAAACCCTAATATCAAAACCACAGAATAAACGAGACATCCAATGTTGGAAGGAGTGAGAGAATGTTTGAGAGTAATATCGTCAAGGGCATCATTTTCCCAAATCCCCAAGACTCTATGTCTGTTTGTGTGTGTGTGTGTGTGTGTCTGTAGAGAGAGAGAGAGAGAGAGAGAGAGAGAGAGAGAAATTATATTGCATTTATATTCATTAAAAAAAATCTAGAATGCCAAATTGGTTGTAGAATATATGAAAACCTACATATTTTTACATTAATAAAGATAGAAATGGAATCCAGAGTACATTAATGATTAATAATTCAAGCATCAACCTTCTATAAAATACATTATACCAATTACAATAAAACATTAAAAAATTCAAGCCAAATAATAGAAGCTAGACCATAGCTACAATGTGAAACAGATGAACATTGCATATGTGGAAGAGAATTCAAATGGAAACAAAAATAGTACATGTGAACCTAGGAGGGACTATGAGAAATATTAATGAGAGGATGATAAAGTATCAATAAGATCATAGCCATGTGAACAAATAATTGTTGTAGAGTCAGCTAGCAGACATGAAAATGTCACTCAAGTGGAAAAATAAATGGCATGGAAGTAAATATTCCAAGATAATATCTAGAGGATCTAGAAAATATTCTAGTTCAACCTTCTCAAATTCATCAAAATGATACTATAACATATGTAAGAGAAGAACATCCCAATTATATATTCTTCAAAGAAAAATTAAGGGAGCCAAATCACTTAGTCTCAACGGTGAAAAGAAAAATTCTATGTAAGGACTCAATCTTAATTTGTGAAGGTATAGTGGCTAGGTATTTTTCAATGTCTAACAATAGAGTGATTTTTCAGAAAAACCACTAAGTGTTGAAATTTTTTGTCCAAGAGAAGCATAGATCATATTCCAATGTTTTAAAAATCAAAGCAGAGTGTTGAGAAACCCCCTCCCGCCCCAACCCCACCACCAAAAAATCACATAGAAGTAATAAAATTTAAAACAATAAAAAAAATAAAATCTCTTGTGCAAAGGGTATTCTTCTTTTTCTCCTATTAGAATGAAGATGGAATGGAGTTATGGGATAGAAAAAATTTGGACACCGTGAGAAGGTGGAGTCCTATGTGTGGAAAGCTTCACTTGGAAGTAGTTGTAGGCAAAGGAGATAGAGTTTGTGAAGGAAGTAAAGCATGTTCAATTAAGGAAACATTCCCTTGAGCCTCCTAATCAAACCCTCATCTCATGCCTTGAGATCAATGGCTAATATCTTGAACAGTAAAATTATTTATCTTCATAACTTTAGGCTATGATTCATTGAGTCAAAAAAAGAATACAACACATCAAATGTGCTTTGCCGAAGTTAAAACTTGGGAAGGAATTTATTAATTACTTACTCCACTTATGTAAGGATTTACAACACTGATTAATATTCTTCACAAGCTAAGGCACTGAGCTAGTGAAGAATACCTTGTAAGCTACCATAGTTCAACAAACTAAAGACTCTTATTCAGCAAAGGTAAAGTGGTTAAGCCTTTGTCAGTGTTGAAAAATAAAGTGATTTTCTAAAAGAATCACCAAGAATTGAAGATGTTTATCCCAGTGAAGAATATATCAAGATTCCATTATTTTTCTGATAAAATTAAAGTTCTAAAACCCCCCAAAATGTAGAATAAAATCAAAACAATATGAAAATAAAATCCAATATGAAAAGTGGATTCTTTTACTTTTTGTGGTAAAAAAAATTTGAGGTAAAGAGTTGAGTTGAACAAAAGGTAGACACCTTGAGAAGCTAAAAAGTGTGTAGAAAGCTTCATTTCAAGGTAGTTGTAAGTGAAAGGGATAAATTTTGTGAATGAAAGAAAGTGTTGTGAGGGAAGATGGTGGAATCCAACAACTTAAGGATTTTGTAGAGTACCAAGTCAAGGCAAGATAGAGTTTTAAAAAAAAAATCCATGTCCTCACTCTAATGCCTATTAGAAGAAACATACAAGTCCTCACTCTGATACATGTTAGAAGAGAACTAAAAAGACCCATTAGGTTACAATGTGCAAGAAATAAATAGTGCATATGTGGAAGAACATTCTGATGGAAACAATGATGTAATACATGTCTATAAAGGTCGTCAAAATTCTAGAGAGCATGAGAGAAACAATAATTCCACTATGACTTTTATTTGGTCAAAATATTCATACATATAGTTACCCAATACTCACAAGATAGTTTTATTTTACCCTTCTTTACCAAATACACATTTTACCACCACCAATACCCAATGCACATGATACATTTTGTGCCTAGCGGTATCATGAAATTTAACCCAAGACACCAAATGGGAAAAGGTTTTGCAATCATTTTACGAAGATTCTTAGAAACCATGTATCACACAAAATTCTCTTACTTTTCCTTTTTATATAACCTAAAAAATTCTCTCATGAACGCTAAGAACTAGTTATATACCAACACGAGGATATGGGTCTCTAGCTTTCGTGATTGATAAAAAGAGTCTGACTTACAGATTGAGATGCAGTAGATCCAACTAGAGAGCTTAGTTCTAGTTCCAGTTATTCTAGTCATTTTTCTGATTTCTCTTATATATATGCTATAAAATATGAAAAAAATTCAATGTCTAACAATAATTGAGGTTAAAATGAATACTATGGAGATTTTGAATCCTCCTACTCAAAATGAAAAGAATTGTTAACACATAAGTACAATGTGAAAAGTGATATCTCTGGATAGATAAAATTCGCAAGGAAACTAATTCCAAGGCTATTATAATCTCTTCTAAATTATTTATATGTTTTAACATTTCTTGGGCACATGAAAATTTGGTAATCTTATTACATTGCAAGACTTTTCAGGATCTTAGCACGTGTACTGATTTCAACCTCAATATACCTATAATATGAAAATGACAAATAGCCAAGCTGGCTTATTATCTGTTACTCGAGAGGGAGGATCCCATCTTGGATTTACTTGCTGGCATGGTAATAGTCATACATTTTTTTTTTGAGCTATCTAACAGATGAAGAGGATCAATCATTGTTGCTTTCAATGAAATAAGCACTGCGGCATCTCCATGGAATGAAGAATTGGGGAAAGCATATTATGGGTATAGAAACAAGGTGAGGAGGAAAAATAAGGACTACAAGGCAAGTTTTGACAGCCTTATCTTCTAGTGAATTAGTTTATGTTATGACAATGCTATTATTATCACTGCAACAGTAAAGAACTCCAACAACTACAATCTACAATTATGAAATTAGTACATTTAAAAACCAACATGGTTCAAGTGGATCTCAAATAAATGTGGTAGAATCAGAGTTTTGTGGAGGCAATAGAATTATGCCTATGGCATAACCATATCCATTCTCGCTTTCTTTCATGTTTCTACAATCAACTTTCTACATAAGAAGATACGAAAAACAAATATTTAGTGTAAGCATACCTTGGCACACGCCTTTGTGATCTGTGTGAGAGTAATGAGAGCATCATGATGTTTTTTCCAGCTTCATTCATAAAAATAAGTATAGGGGGTCTTCTCTATGTGGGGCACAAGTAGGTGAGTAAAACATAAAATTATGTGTCATTCCATCCATCTCCATGCCATGCTATGCTACGACATTCCCCTGGGAGACTTTTTCTCTATTTATCTGCTTCATCTTCTCTCAATGTCTTCATGTATGAAACTATGTGACCCTGAAATATATAATTTCAATGCACCTTATCTTCCAAGCCATTTCTTTCCTCGTTATAACCAGCAAAACACTTTTTGCTATGAGGAATATCTAATACTCCATCCAAGCTTCTAAGACTATGTTTCTAGCGGTGGTTCTCACAAGGCCTACATCAAACAAAGCTCTAAATGGACTCCTAGAATCATTTGTCTCAACACTCTAGTCCTCTCTAGTGGACTTCTCATTCCCAACATATTCCTCATCCATATCCAGATTTTTTAGAACACGACGTGCCAGCAGGCGACCGATATAGTATGTTGCAGCATTATTTGTAAGCCCTACTTCGAGTCCATAATGAGAACACCCCAAAGAATAAGCAGCCGACATAACATCATATCCCACAAGAGTTTCATATATTATTTGTACCACCACATCCTTATGTCGAATCTAATGACAAATGGGTATTTTGGTGTGTTTTACTTGTTTTTATCTTGTTAATCAAGTGGATCCTTGCCATGTAATCAATTTTCTTGAAGTGAAAGTACACCTTATTCAACCTAAATAAACTCATATCGATTTCATAGTTCAAACTGGAGATAATGATGAGGACGTTGTGATTGGCTGCATGGACAGCCAAGACTTCTTCTTGCATGTATTTGCACTAGTCCAAGATGTTGGACCCTGGACCTCAGAGCTCCTTACGCAATGACATGGCTACGACATTATGGGTGTTCCTTAAAGTTGGAGGGCATTGTTTAAGACCTTGAATCTGTGCCTCTGGATTAAAGTAATTATCTCTGAATAAACTGTTGTCAGCATTGAGAGAGTAGCACCACTGCAATTTTCTTACATGGTTATCCAATATGACCATGACATCAGAATTCTGGAGATCTATGACCACATGTTGGTAGGCTTCGATATTACCCTAGGAGCTCTAGATTCTGCATCGCTACTCCAACTACTACAGAAATCAAGTTAAGAGAGGTTAAATAATAGGTAATGATGAGATTAGAAAGGGATAGATCGGTCACCTGCAAATGGCCCATGTGAGGTGCACGTAGTTGAAGTTGAGGGAGATGATGGTGTTGGTGATATATTGCAGAGGTTTGGTGTTGAGGCCCTCCAATAGCACAGGTTCCATGTGACCCTCCCAGTTCATGCATGCAAACTTCACTCACCTACTACTTGTTTCATCCATGATGCGTCGTGAATGAACTTACAGGGGAAGGGAGTACGTCAATCCACACAAATGAAACTCTACCAACATAATTACGTACCTACGCATTTTCGGCTAGATCATTTCCCTGTAATCTCTTGCACTTGAATTTGACTTGAAACCTCTTGAAGTAGGCCCTAATTTTTTTTAGCTTTCACAAAAACCATGGTTATGGATCTCCTCTCTCCACTACAGCCTCCTAATCCCCCCCCCCCCCCCCCCCCATTCAACAAAGTTAATTTCTAGACTGGGATGCTACTAGTGGGGTCACTTGTACAGGACTGACAGAGTCAACTGTGAAATATATTGCATTCAAATTTTTTGGAAACAACTCTGATGTTGGTCCAAAGACACTATTTTCAAGCCGCCATCGTGGAATATGGCCATCTTGTGTTTCTTCATGATTTTCTTGGTTACAATGGAATCTCGATTGGGTGGAGATAGAGGGTTTGTATAGGTGGTTGGGTTGGAATAGACCCTCAAATATGTATCGTAATATAATATTGTGATCTTTCCAAAAGTTATTTTATGCACTTTATGGGAAAATTAATCTCGGTTGTTATTCTATTTCTTCAAATAGTATTCTAACCACAACGTACAATAGAAGAGAAATAAATGGGAAGAGTACCTTGTTGATGGAATTGAACTCAAACTAGAAAGTGGACCTTCATGCCGGTTTCCGTGGATATTTCCAATCCACGTGATCTACTTCCTCGGAAGCACAACCATTTTCAAGCTTTCCACTGAACGCATGATCGTTGGACATCAAGAAGCTTCAGGGATAGAGCATTCAGGGTCTTCTCCATGCATATATTTAACAATGCCTCTTCCTCACCTCTCTACTCATTGTCGGCACTCATGAGGTGCATTATTAGGGATAAAACATCGCAGAAGAGGGTTTATAAAAACCCTTTACCATACTTAAATCTTTGTTATGTTCCTACCTAGAACTCATTAACTTTTGATCTGAACCTCTAATTTATTTTTCTTTGTTTTGGGTTTATTTTTTTTTTAGTGTAAGCCCTAAAAGGCTTTTGGTTTTATTTTTTTCTCATAAAAGTGGAACTCTAAAATCATTTCTTTCAATTTAAAGTAAGGTTCTTCATATAAAATGGATTAAAGTGGGTAGGGGAGATTATGGTATTGCACTAATTATTTTTAATTAAAATTTACAAATTATGTAAATAAAACTAAATTATTTTAAATAATTAATGGTAATTTATGGAAAATATGTAAAAATTAAAAGGTAAAGACAATAATTTGATTTCCTAATAATTAAGATAAATAAATCTTATTAACTTTTATGACTTTTCATCTTGAGAGAGATGGAAATTTGGACCATGCAAAAATCACCAAGATTGTTCCTTGTTACACACATGGCCAATGTGAGCTACCAAACCATGGAAAATTTGAAAGTTAAATTTATATTGATATCCTTTAAAGAAAAAATAGGTCAGGCTAGAGATAATACCCATCATGAGAAGCCCATATAAAAAGGTGGGTTGTGTGGGCAAGAGGCCCCGCAAAGATGAGAAATAAATAACCATTGAAGTGAACTACAAAAATAGTAAAATAATAATCATAAATTAAAAAAAAATATCAAAACCTAGGCATATAAGAATTTTATCCCAAGGAGGAAAAACATATATTTAAGGAATAATGAGACAACAATGGAGGAACACAAGCAACCATGTCCAAATAGACGTAAAACTCCAACCAAGAGAGTGGGGATAATGTGGGAACCTAATTAGCAAAATTTTTTAGGTGCCACTAGCTCCAAGTAAAATTAATGATATATTTCATAAAATATTAACACATACAACAAACTTATGGCCTACAGAAAGCAAGGAATCAAACTTTATTCCAAGATATTAATGACAACAATCTAATCGAAATGGAATATTGGAATCCCAATATTTCCATCAAATTAAAATGAAGTTCCTCGTGTAGATACATAGGACATCCATGAATCTTCACTTACATTACAAATTAAAATCAAAAGCAAAAGTGATAATACCTACCAAAACCAAATAATTTTATCATAAAATTCAATGTCCTCATGATACTCCATATGGTTTTTCCAATCCTGTACACATATATATTGACACTTCCCATACAAAATTTGATCCAGATATCCAAGTTATAAAGCTAGAATAAATTTTAGTGTTGAATTCCCAGGAAAATTAAAAAACCCCTAGTCAAAGAATTTAACTTACTCTACAACTGGGGTCACAAAATGAAATTGAATCAACATTTTAACATATCAATTTCAATTCATACTATTTAGTATTTAAAACAAAGTCCCTACCTCCTTGACAAAGTTCTATGACCTTTTGGGAACCCAGTCCTTCAACTTTTGTTACAAACATGAGTCCTTGTAGATCCGAGTCTAGATATCTGAATCCATTTCCAATATTTCCTTGCAACTTGAATACAATTATGGATTTTCATATTATGTATATTCTGAGGAGATATAGAGACCAACCAATTATTCGAATAAATGTTTGAGCTAGGACCATGTCAAATTCACCCTATGTATCAATGTAAAACCAATAACATGACCACAAATTTGAAACATGATAAATGAAGAAAATTCACTCCAGATGTTGCAGTTGGAAGGAAAAAAATGATCATATATTTGAGTAACTAGATAGTTTCAAACCCTGGATGTTTTTAGAAGAGAGATTAATCTCTAAAGAAGAGCACATTTGTGAATATTTTACTTATATTTGACACACATCTTGGAATAATAATTTTGGATCACAAGAAATAATTTGTCAAATGACCTGACAAATTGAAAATTTCTTCATTAATAAGGCAATATCAAAGAGTGGAACATATTTATCCAAAAAAATTATGAGGCACAAGATGATAAATATTTAGGAGAAAAGCCTACAGTTGTGATAAGAGGTCAGACAAAGAAATTTCAGATAAAGTGAGACTTTGGGTTAGGCATGACATTATTTTTTCAATTACTTGGTTGGTTTCCTAAGTCACAAAAAATTAAGGCTATCTATAAGGGAATAACAATAGGAAGTGTCAACGTGTGCTAGGGAATGCCAAGATGTGCTAACACATGCCATACAGTTTTGAGGGATGTTAGGAATGCCAATACATGCCAAGTGATAAGGCATCACAAGATGTGTCAGGTACTAGTGTGTGGTGCCAATGCATTCTAGGGAGTGTTAGGGAGTGCCATGAAACATAAAGGAGAATTGGTTTCAATTTCATGGAAATAATGAATAAGAGTGTGTGATTGGGGGTGTTAGCGACCTCCAAGTGTTCTAAGGAGGGAGTGATAAGGTATGATAGGCGCTGTGAAGGCATGCTAGAGTGCTATGGAAGCATTATAATATGTACCAAGTGCCAAGGTGTGCAATGTGTGTTAAGGAGTGTTAATGAGAACTAGGGAAACAAAAAGGAGAACTAGGTCAAAATGCATGGAAATGAATGAATAAGAGTGTGTGACAGGGAGTGTCAATGATTTCCAGGTGTGTTAAGGAGGGAGTGACATGGTATGTTAGGAAGTGCTAAGGAATGCTAGAGTGCCAGGGAAGCATGCAACTAAGATGTGCTAGGTGTTAGGGTGTGCCAACACGTGCTAGGAAGTGTTACATAATTCCAAGGAAATATAAGGGATCACTGATTCAAAATAATTCATGGAAATGCATGAATAAGATTTTGCGATAGGAAGTGTCAGTGATTTCTAGGTGTGCTAAGGAGGGAGTGAGAAGATATTCTAGGCAATGTTATGACATGCTAGAGGTCAGGGAAATATGCCAAGATGTGCTAGGTGATAGGGTGTGTCAATGAATGTTAGGGAGTGCTAGGGAATGCCAGGGAAACACAAGGGAGAACTAGTTTCAAATGAATGGAAATGAATGAATAAGAGTGTGTGACATGGTGTTGCAATGAGTTCTAGGTATGTTAAAGAGGGAGTGACAAGGTATGTTAGGTAGTTCCTAGACTATCAAGGTGACATGCGAACATGTGTCAGGAGCTAGGGTATGTCAATGCATGGCAGGGAGTGTTAGGGAGTTCCATGCAAGGACAAGGGGAACTAGTTAAAAATGAATGGAAATGAAGGTCGAATAAGAGTGAGTGATATTGAATGTAACTGAGTTTAAGGTGTGTTAAGGACAAAGTGACAAGGTTATATGATAGGCAGTGCCAAGTCATGCTAGAGTGCCACGGAATTTCAAGGAATGGTAGGGTGTGTAAGGGAGTTCCAAAGCATGCCAAGGAATGCAGGGGGTGCCAACACCTACCACATAGTGCCAAGGGATTATTAAACATGCCAAGTGTTGTGGCATGTCAATATGTAGACAATGTTGTTGAGTTTTTTTATGGCCATGGTTGGACATGAGCCTTGACTTGGTAACTTGTAACTTGTTAAGTGGGCTACGTTGAAATTGTACATTAGTAGCCTAATATGAGTTCTATTCAATTTATTGGTGAAAATGGCATAGTCTATTTGCAGTAACCATACCTTTCTTAAGTCATTGTAGTCGAAAAAAGACTTGGTCGGGCTCCCCAGTACCAAAACAATTGAGGGTAGGTGGGAGGGCATGATAGCTAAGGCGTTCTAGAGCATGCCAAGGAATGAAAAGGCATGCCAACGCATGTTATAAATTTTCAATGCATGCTGAAGAGTGTTAGGGAGTGTCAGGGCCTCACAAGGGCGAACTAGGTCAAAATGCATGGAAATGAAGATATAAGTGTGTCTTCCAAAGAGTGTCAATGAATTCCAGGTGTCTCAAGGAAAAATTGTGTTAAGAGAAGGTCATAATAGTACTTGTAGGAGGGAAGCCTAAGGTTACAATAAGCGGCTAGTTAAAGTATTTTCAGATAACGGGAGACTTTGCATTGGGAAAAAAATTTCTTTTCCAATGACTTGGTTGGTTTCCCAAGTGTAAAAAAGGTAAGTTTTTCTATGAGGGTATGATAACTAGGGAGTGCTAAGGTGTGCCAGAGAATGCCAAGAAGTACTAACACATGCTAGACATTTCCAAGGCATGTTAACCATGCCAATACAAGCCAACTGTTAAGGCACACCAAGATGTGCCAAGTGCTAATGTGTGGTGCGAGCACATGCTAGGGAGTGTTAGGTCCAAGTGCTATGGAAACACAAGGTAACACTAGTTTAAAATGCATGGAAATGAAGTGTCAGCGAGTTACAGGTGTGTTAATCAGGGATTGAAAAGGTAAGTTATGCAGTTCCAAGGAATTCTATAGTCTTAGGGAATCATACCAATATGTGTGAAGCGCCAAGGTGTGCCAATGCATGTTAAGGAGTGTTGGGGAATGTTAGGTAAACACAAGGGAGCACTAGGTCAAAATGCATGGAAATGAATGAATAATAACGTGTGACAAGGAGTGTTAGCAAGTTCCGAGAGTTCTAAGGAAAGAGTTACAAGGTGTGTTAGGTAGCGCTAAATCATTCTATATTTCCATGGTGGCATTTGACCAAGATGTGTCAGGTGCCAGGGTGTATGAACATGTGCTAGGAAGTGTTAGGGAGTGCTAGGGAAACACAAGGGAGAAGTAGGTAAAATTAATGCATGTAAATGAACAATTAATAGTTTTTGAGAGGAATTTTCAGTGAGTTATATGTGTGCTAAGGAGGGGGTGACAAGGTATGTTAGAGGTTATGAAAACATGCCAAGTTGTGCCAGGTTCTAGGGTGTGCCAATGGATGTGAGGAGTGTTATGGAGTGCGAGGGAATGTAAAGGGAGCACTAGTTTCATATGCATGGAAATGAATAAGAATGTGTGACATGAAGTGCCAATGAGTTATAGGTGTGCTAAGGAGGGAGTGACAAGGCATGATAGGTAGTTCCAAGGAATGCTATAGTGTCAGGGAAACATGCCAATATGTGTCAGGTGTGAGGGTGTGCCAATGTGTGTCAAGGAGTGTTAGGGAGCTCAACAAAAACACAAGGGAGAACTATTTCAAAATGTATGGAAATGAACAGATAAGAGTGTGTGACAGGGAGTGTCAGCAAGTTCCAAGTCTTCAAAGGAGGGAGTGATAAGGTTATATGTTAGGTAGTGCCAAGTTATGCTAGAGTGTTAAGGCATGTCAAGAAGTGCTAGGGTGTACTAGGAGGTGAAAAACATGTCAATAAATGTAGGGGATGTTAACACATGCCACATAGTGCTAAGGGAATGTTAAATTTGTTAGGTATTATGAAATTTCAAGATGTAAACTATGTTTCTTAGTTGTTTTATGGCCATGGTTGGTTGTGAGCCTTGACTTGGTAACTTGTTAAGTCGGATTTGTTGAGATTGGAAATGAGTATCTTAAGATGAGTTATAGGAATTTCTTAGGTGAAAAAGGAATAATATAATTGTATTAATTGTAACTTGGTCAAGCTATTATAGTCAAGGAAGGACTTGGTTGGGTTCCAATGTCTCAAAAACGTTAAGGGTAGTTGTGAGGGCATGATAGCTAAGGAGTTCCAAGGCATGCCAAAGAATGAAAATGTGTGCTAACACATGCCAGACAATGTCAATGGATGTTGACAAGTGTTAGGAAGTTCCCTGGGAACACAATGGAGAATTAGGCCAAAATTCTTGGCAATGAACGAATAAGAGTGTGTGCCAAGGAGTGTCAGTGAATTTCGGGTGTCTTGAGGATGAAGTGTTTAAGGAGAAGTTCAGAATAGGACTAGCAGGAGGGAAGATATATTTTTGTCATAAGGCATGGATAACATAATTTGAGATAAAGGGAGACTTTGCGTTGGGCACAACATTCTTTTACTAATGAATTGGTTGGGCACCCAGGTTGCAAAGAAATTAAGGCTATATATGTGGGTATGACAACTAGGGAGTGCCAAGGTGTTCCAGGTAATGTAACGTTCCTAAGTAAGGCTATTTTTGAAGGCATGAGTGCCAAGGTGTACTTGGGAATGATAACATGTGCTGGATAGTGCGAAGGCATGTCAAACATGCTAAGATCTTCCAAGTGATAACGCATGCCAAGATGTGCAAGGATGTGATAATGCGTGTTAGGGATACTCAAGGAAAAAAAGGGAGAAACAAGTTATACTACAAGTAGATAAACACATAACATGGCTAATAATTCATCAATTTACCTTTTCCCTTAGGGACATGCTAGGCACACCAACACTAGGTGAAAATATGTGCCAAGTTCCAAGTGCTAGGGAATTCTAAGTGCCAAATATTCCTCTATTTATTCTCCTCTACGTTCCAATAATTTATCTCAAATAAATTTAATCTCAAACCATGCCAAAGCATAAAAAGCATCTAAAAGTATGTCAAGCATTCTAAGAATTTCCAAGCACTAACACATGTCAAGTGTCAATGTGTGTCGGAGTGTTATGCATGCTATGAAGTGACAAGGAATGTTTAAATGTGTTAAGTAGAGAGTGCCAATGCATTCTCATGAGTGTTAGGGAGTACTAGGACATCACAAGGGAGAATGAGGTCAAATGCATGGAAGTGAATGAATATGAGGGTGTGTTAGGGAGTGGAAATGGGTGAACCTAGTTGTCATGCCAAGGAGGGAGCAAGAAGGTATTCTAAGAATTCACACAACATATTGACCACTCACTTCTTACCATTCCCAAACCATAGAAAAAACCTTGAAATTTTCATTCTTAAAATATCTTTTGTATTTTCCTAATTTCATTCAAGTAGAATCTCACAATTAATTATGTCAGTAATGGTGCGATCATTTTGATATTCTCTTAAAGGAACTCTTTCTAGACATGCGCCCTGTCAAACATAAATCATTGAGTGAAAATGAATGGAAATGAATGAATAAGAGGGTGTGTTAGGTAGTGTCAATGAGTGTCAAACATGAAAAGGGTGGAGTTAAAAGGGATGCTAGGGAATGCTATGGCATGTCAATAAGTGCCAGGGTGTGCCAACATGTGCTAGATAGTGCCAAGGCATGTCAATGCATTCCAGGCATGCCAATACATGCCGTATGTTAAGGTATGACAATATGTGACATGTGTTAGGGTCTGTGAATGCCTGTCAAGGAGTTTTAGGCGACAAAAGGGAACACCAAGCTAAAATGCAAATAAATTAACACATATGAGGGTTAATAATTCAAGACCTTACCATTTCAAGAGTGGCATGCTAGGTGTTGGGCCGAGGAAAAGGTAAATTTTACCCCTATCTTTAGCATGATTTATTATTAAATTTTATATGTTTTGCTTCATTTTAGAAATAAATCAAAGGAGAATAATGTAAAAGTAGGGTAAAACGAATTATTAATAAAAGGTATGTTTAATAGTATGAAAACTAACTGTTGTTGTATTGATTGATAGGGAGTCGAAAAAAACCAACTGCTGACCAAAACGAACAAACAAAAGTTGTCAATAAAGGTAAATGGAATCATGTCGGTTCCTATGAATCAAAAAAACACACATAGACGCGCCTATTCTAGAAGCCTTCAGTTGACGGATACAAAACCTTAGGATCTACTGATCTAGAGGATTCATTATTCTATTTTGTTTCTCCTTCAAGTTATTAAATTTTGTAGAATAAATAAACAAGGAGATGATTAATGTATTATAATTTTTTGTAACAAACTTATTCAGACATAAACTTCCAAATCATGATGATGCACTGCTCCATTGATTAATGAAGAAATTGGTGTTTTCGTTATATGAATATTCTGAGTATTTCTTGGTAGAAAACTTCTAGAGGCTTCAGGCCTGGTCCCTGGGAGTTCTCTTCCTATTTTTCCTTATATGTTTATTTCCTGATTCTCCCAATTTAGTTATTCTTTTCGTTTGTAGAATTACCATTTGATTCATTAATCACAAGTGTGATGTGTTACAATTTCCTTTTTGAAATAGGTTGAATTTATCATTGATGTTACTTTATTATTGATTGATGTATTTACACTCATTAGATTGATTTTAGTGTGTTTAAGTAGTTGTTGTTGAATTATTCATTTGGTTATTTCTTAAGTTTTTCCATCACAAGTGTGAACGTATGGTTTTTTGCTCAATTCCAAATGTTGTTATTAGCTGAGTCATAGAGAATTCCATTGCAAAATGTTAAATAATTGATCGTTGTTCAATTCATTAAGATTACTTTTCAATTCATCTAGACTATTGTTCAATTCATTAAGCATGTTTTTCAATTGCAAAAGATCCTTTAGTTTAGCATTGAGAGTTTACTTTTTCATAGTTCCAGATTAGAGTTTATTCCTTTGAATGATTTGAATCATTTCATAGTTTACTTTTGAGTTGGTTTGATTGAACTTCAAGAATTAGATAATCTTTCTTACAATGATCTAGAATAATTGACCTCTTATTTCACTTGCATATATTTTACTTGCACTCTTCAAATAAATAGACTTTCCCTAGGTTGATAATCAATGTGAAGAATTAATGTTACCTTTAAAAATCACCTTCTTAACTCAATATATTGGCGTCGTTGTCGGGGAGATTGTTTAAAGTGATGTTTTTTTTTTTTTTTTATCCTTGTGATCTGAAAGATCTGGGTATTGAAAACGAGAGATAAGAACCTACATATTAGCAAGAAAACGCTTTCTCTCCAACCTGCTTCTCAGAAATTGTGCAGAGGTTAAATAGGATAGGTGTTTTTTTTATGACTCAAAATAAAAAGATAGAATTAGATCGAAACCCCCCGTCTAAATCCGTAAAACCCAAGGGATCGTTGGTCCTTGGAAGAACAACCTTCATAGATGAAATCATAAGGAAAGTTGAATCCCCGGCATTTGTACGACCTAAAACCATTCCTGAAAGGAGTCCTACTACAATCCCCTAAGCAACAGCCTCACCATCTACAGTCCATGCCAAGATTCATAGTGAAATAGAAGGGTCTGAATGGAGCTTTCAAACTATAGAACACTTGAGTCCTGGCCCTTCGCAAGAGGGAAATTATTGCAATTTGCAAGAAGGAGAGGGAGAAACCAGTAGTGCACTAAAGCTAAAAGCTCCAGAGCCTGGATCTCCTGAAATACTAGTTGAGACATAAACACCCAATAGTCCAAATCAAGGTAGTGTTGCAAGGCCTTCTCCAAATAGACCCCCTAATTCAACTCAAATTATTTTCCCAGAACAGGAAATTCCTGAAGCTTATTGGTACATCTTTGATCAAATGGATCATAAAAAAACCAGAGACAAAAATCAACATTGGAGTATCCTATTATTGATCCAACTACAAATTCCCCTGGAAGTTATCCCATTACAAAATATCCCACCTCCCACAGACTAACCTCAGATGGTCCGAATGCATTTTTCTTTGAATTTGATGTTTTTTGTAGGGGATATGACTATACCACTGACCCTCAGAAATTGAAACTATTCCCCTCTACATTGAAGGGGGCAGCACTTCGCTGGTTTATGGTTCTTGGTGGGGGAAGCATTAATAGTTGGGATCAGATGAAAAACTCTTTTCTTAATAAATACCAATATTACTCCCGGACTCAAGAACTAAAATATGAAATCTTCAACATGTCTACAAAATACAATGAGATGTTAGAAGAATATGTTGAACGATTTCAATATAATTTGCAAATATCTTGATATACTACACTTTCTAAAGATATCCTAAAAGAAATAATGATTAAAGGAATAAAATGAGTATGGGTAGAAACACTTAATATAATGGGAAAACGGGATATCTATCAAGAATATTATGATGACATTATTACATTGTATATCAGGTGCTCTCGAGGTAGTACACGAAATAGGTCAACTCGACAGTATTCAGTTACTAGGAATTAAAAATAGTCAAGTGGCAGCGTGAACAAAGAAGAATTCTGTAAGCTCTTGGAAGATTTCAAAACTGAGATCTTGGGTACCCTCACAAAACACCTAGATGTCCTCCAAGCAAAGCAAAAGCAAGCTTTAGCAAAATAGAATTTGGTTTTTTTTGTCCACGATGTCGGAAGAATAAAAATCAGCAGGAGTGTCCATTAGACATGGTCCATACATGTGCTATCTCTACCAAGGACCACGCCACTGAACAATTCCCTTCACTTCCAGGGTTGAAAGTGGTGTTCAAATAAGAAAAAGAAGAAACATAACCTATGTATCTAATGAATCAATGTCGACATTAGCAAGCACGACCAAGTATGTCACAAGACGCATCTCAGTTCCTTCCTTCTTCATGAAACAGAACAGTAGAACAACATGGCAAAGCCAGTCACCTTTTTCTACTTGACCATCCCAACAGTTTTCAATGCCCCATTGGATGACTCAATCCTCTCTAGGTAATGGTTGGCCAAGTTTTCCTTTATCTACTCATTATTTGCAATAAAATCCATATCAGGCCCAATAGCCTGCTTCCACCCCACAAAATACGAACTAGTCTCAAAAATGGCAGTGACGCCTAGGAATGACATATTTACCTATGGGAACAAGGGCTCAAAATCAACCCACATTACCAGCTCCATACCTAGTACACCAAAATCCTATGCCTGTTATACGCCCTCAAATTCCAACTCAACCAAATCCCAATCCTAATAATAGACCAGTTCAACTGATCTAGATTGTTGAGAATACAGACTGCGAAACTGAACAAAAAGAATGCAATGAACTTAGGCTGAGATCAGGGCACATTATTTCACCTAAATAAGATATTTCCCTACCACAAATTGAGTCTAAAATTCCAACAATACCTAAACAGTCAACTGTGACAGAAACAAAGATAGAATAGGGGAGGGACACAGTGGACCAAAAAGATCCTGAAAACCTTATTAGTTTTGTCTCCTCCATTCCCTGAGAGAATAATAATACCCAAGCCAATTTTCTCTTCAGATTTTGATCTCATAGGGGAAATAAAATAATCTTTGCATTAAAATTCCTCTCCTACGGGCTATACAAGACATCCATATCTATGCTAAAACAATTAATTAATTGTGTGTAAAAAAACTTGTGAGGAAAGCGAAGGCCTTACCAACCGTTCATGTAGTAGGGACAATGTTAGATTTAATTTTGGGTAAAGAAATACAAATAAAATATGAGGATCTAGGAAAACCTATAGTCATAGTACAGATCTATGGCCACTCCTTCTCAAACACATTAGTTGATTCGGGAGCATCTACTAATATCTTAGCTACAGAAACTTGTGAAATGTTGTTTATAACAACTTTGGAACCCACATCTACCTTCCTGGAACTCGCTGACAGATCTGTTGTTAAACAAGAAGGTACATTACAGGTGTTATAGGTCAATTTGGGCATTATTCTTAAAGACCTGGTTAACTGGGCATCATCTCCAGGACCAATGAATAGGGTCTATCATCCCCTATCATTTCAGGTTTCGAATTTCATCAAGCAAAGGTTTCCAAGATTTGAAGTTTATTGTATATCATATGGGAGCTCATCAACGTTGCCTCTAAAGGGACTAAGTACATTGCATATGCAAGTAGCCCCATGCAAGGTTGCTCTGCAAAGCACTTCCCAACATTCATAGCTGCGTTGGTCACATTGGGAGCGCAATTCTCATTGTTCCGGAATCTCCACATGGCTAGTGCCTTCTAAAAGAGTTCACATGTGTCAAGCTTTGAATCCAAGTGTCAATTTGACATCTACAATATTGGGAACATTTCTTGTCTATTATTGGAAAGTCATTGATTGTAAAACTACCTTCATCTCCTATATAAATTGAGCACATATCTTAGTTTTTGAAAAGGAAGAATTTGAGTAGAGAAATGCTAGTGGAATTTCAATTAAGAGTTAGATTTGTGTAACAGCTGCTGGAGAGATTTATACTATGATGAGGTTGGTATGTTGCTGGAGATGGTCACTTCAAATCAGTCATTAGGTTGTAACCTCCCCTTCTATGATTAATAAAGAGTACAACTTACTTTTCCCTATATGCATCTGTATTGGCTTTGATTTTCCATATTGCAAGATCTTAGTTGATGTATATGGTTTATGATTTACTGATTTAGCAAAATAAATTGAATAGACATTTGTATTATCGCTATCTTCTATTGTTTAGTGTTCATTCTTGCAGGAAATATTTTTCACATTCGGTTGGAATTTGTAGCTACAATGGAAGCGACAGAAGGAATCATTTGGAAGCACTTTGATTCCAAGTAAGCCTCTAATCCATTTTGTGTGTATGTTCTTATTTAGGAAAAGTAGTTGTATAGTCTTTAATCTGTTGTTCTACATTAGCACCTATCTAAGGAAGCATGTTTTATCCGTAATTCACAATTTTGTCCAACAAATTGGCAACTCCACTGGGGATATTTCTCTTTGTCCTAGGTGTTTTAGCCTCTAATTTTCTATGTTTATTCACCTAGTAGTTGTTACTTACAAATATTAAACTTTTTCAAATATAAATTTTCAAAAGAAGTGTGTTAAACAACTGTGTTTTTCTTTATACACTGTGCCGAATGCACTCTTCGACAAGACACAATGCGTTCCATAGCACTATCTCCCTTTCAGGCTTGCATTGTAAGGCACCAAATCTCCTTAGAGCATGTGTTGCCTCCTGAAACCATCCAAATTCCATTGAATTTGTCTTTGCAATTTGATTCAATGTGTTTTCTGCTGTGTTTTGAAAATTTTATACCCCATATTGACCAGTGAATCCATCTACTTCTTCCTCCTTTGAAAGAAAATTTGTTTATTGTTTGTTTAAAGAATTTTTATTTATCATTGACGAATTAATTTCAAAGTATTTTTATTGTCACATTAAGTCCATTTTATTTTGAAATAGGAAATTGTCGTAAATTGTTCATTTCCTGATAGGAGGATTTTTTGTTAACTTCCTCATTTTTCCTTTAAAAGAGAAATTGTTGTTTGTATTCCTCATTTCTCGAAAGTAAAAGGAATTTTTTTTGTCGATTTAGTGCACTTAGTTTCTTTTATGCATTCATATCATTAAAGGAACTGAAAAGAAAAACTTGCATTTGCATGTAGTGGCTTGTTTTTTTTGCAAAAGCAACAATTAGGAAATCTGCATTTAGTTTGTGCTCATTGATTTGATTGATTTCTCTTTCCCTATAGTAGCTCAAATTTTCATTGAAGAAACTAAAAGTGAAATATTGTTTATCCTTCTTAGTTTTCATTTTAGGAATTTCCAATACATCATCACAGTGAACCTTTGAAAGGAAAATTGTTGAGCAAGATCAACATAAAATTTATCTCAATTTACCTAACAAACCATCAGAACCATAACGATAACATTTTGAAGGTCTAGGCTAGAGATGTGTTCCGGCGTCGTAAAACATAGCAGTTGTCATTAACTTGTATGTGATACATTCCTAGTGTGATACCTCACTCCACGTACGTAAGTATATCATAGCTCGTCCACGTACTCTCGATTATATCAGGTGGTGTTATAGTACAATAAGTATAAAGGGGTGCTCTCACTATGCGGTTTCGCATCAGATAGCGCTAATATAGACTTGGGCCTCCATGTACCTTTGGGTATATTTGGGAGGAAAATTTTTAGGTGTTATCCATCCATAGTGAACCGAGTTAGCTACCTTGTAAATTGTGATACACCAAACACAACATTTAGGGAGATTGCCTACCCGTACTTCTTGGTTCTCCAGGAGGTATTCTGCAATTCATAGTTTCTTGGTAAACCCTTTTGCCTAGCATTACCCTTTTATTTTGTTTATTTGTTTTTGGTTAAAATAGATCATTAATCATGGAAGAACAAAATCCTTTTCCCCATAGTTTGTGTACATTAGCTTTAAAACCACCTTTACGACCAAAAGTTCCTTCTGGTAGGTGAAGGCAGTCACGATCTGTCGAATCAAGTACAATCAGTACCTTTGCTGAAACATCATTTTTCCCACAAACCAGAGTTAGCTAAAGTTGTTTCTACACATCCTGATTCGTCTACTGTTGTCAAAACGGAGTCTTCACAGCTACCCGTGGTCACGATCCATCCAATCAGTGAGACCATACCTCTTGGACCCGACGTTGTTCAACCAAAAATTGATCGAGATCCTGTCTCTTATTTTCCAGAACATTCTAGAAGTCGAAAAACCAGAATTTTTTCCTCCCTTTGTCATTCCACAAATTTCTATAGCCATTGAGTCTCCTATATCACACAGTCAACCACCCGAAATATACTTTGGGCTTGACGGTGAAATACTTCCACCTGGTTTAATTACGATCGAATAAATCCCACAAGACGAGACACCTTTAACTCAAACCCATTTTGGGGAGGACCTTTACCTGTACGAGTATTTACCTCAATCCTTTCCATCTACTTTTATTGATCCTGTTCCCATTCAAACTCTCATCGATTCTACAGGGTATCCATTTGGTCAAGCAACCATGTTTGAACCAACATCTTCGGTTGGGCCAGTTGTTCCAATTACCTCAGACCCTGCCCTCGCTACTCCGTCGATGTTCATAACTTCACCAAAGTCATATTTTCATGGAGGCCCTATGGTCCCATTAGGTTATAAATCATCATCCATAATTTTCTCTTATGCATCTTCAAGACCATGATCTTTACCAATTTCATCATCTAGTATTTTAACTGGTAATCCTATAATTAGTAATGAACGGCTTGATTCTTTATACACATCATTCTGGCAATATCAAGTCGGACCTTTTGGGTCTATTCCGTTAAGTACCATAAAAACTGGACTCCCAGCATTTTGAGAGAAATATTTTCCATCTTATTATCCTCCTCATGCTACACCTGATATGACAGTACTCTATCACTTTTTTATCAACGTAATGTTGAAATGAATGTTTATCAATGGCATCCCACTCTACCCATCCAACCACAAATGGTTGTATACTCGTATCAACGAGTTCAACCTGTTACACCCACATCATTACCGCTTTTCAATTCATCTTTACATAATCGAAATGTTGTACATCAACCTTATCAACCAAGTCCTTCAACTCAATACCATCAAATGTTGGGTCCACAGACTCCAAATAATTTAGTTAATTTACAACAACCTGTATCCAGAATCATTTATTCACAAGTTGGTTTACCATTTTATGGGATGTCACAACCGCAACCTAGTTATACATATCAACCGAATCCATGTTATCCTAATTTGGGCTATAACATTGGTGGACAGATCCCTTGGAAACCTCGGGCGCAAATTCCTCAAACTTCATCGCAACAAGTATTAAATCCAGGCTTTGGTCAACATCCTCATGCATTTGCTTTTCAAAACAACTCCTATTTTGGTTACCAACAGCAGATTCCTAATGTTGGTGCTCAAAGGCCTATTTCTCAAGCAATTCCATCTTACCCTGGTTATGCTCAACCTGACCTTAATAGAAAGTTGCATTTTTTTCAACTTTAGAGTTACGAGATTTAAATCATTTAACCAATGATCCAATCATTATGCTCCTTGGTGACCGATGATACCCCATAAATTACACTCGGATATTCCTAAGTTCAATGGAAACCCTGGAGAAGATCCGTCGACTCATGTCATAAATTATCATTTATGGTGTTCATCAAAATCCCTAAATGACGATTCTATTCAACTATGTATTTTCCAGCGTAAGCTCACAGGTACAACTGCAAAATGGTACATTGAGTTACCTAGAGCTTCTTTTGACAATTTCACCGCCCTAGCTACTGCCTTTTTTACTCATTTCAAGTTACCTATCAGATATGAAACTGGAATGGAACTATTGACCAATTTCAAACATACTAATGCTACTTACATCTCTGATCATATTCATGAGTGGTTTCATTGTTGTCGAATGGTTAAGACATTTTTTCTGGAGCATCTCCTTGCTGAATGGTTCATTAAGTCCCTCTTACCATCTATAAATAAGGATGTGGCTAAGGGTGGCATCGTCACAAAATAGAAATTTATCGCTCATGCCCAATATTTAGACTTGATTTGAAATCAGTCTGGTATGCTCTATGAAAAATTTCCTAATGCTCTGAGATCAAATTTCAATGATCCTCCTCAATTAAAGGAATCTCAAACTGGAGACATCTTGATAGGCACTGCAAGCACACACCACACTACTGCGTCTAATCCTGCTCCTGCTTCCGAAATTAATGTCATGTCGTTTGACAAAGACAAAAGTGACAAGAAACCTGGAAGTAAGAAAAAGGGGAAATCAAAGAAAAATCAAACTTCTAACCCACAGGAAAGATCATCTAATCAATCATCTGAACCTCGGAAACCTCGTTATCCATGCATAATCTGTAATAAGGAACATTTTGTTAGGGATTGTCCTCACCATGCTAAAGTCTAAAAAATCATCAAGAATTCTCATGCGTCAGTTGTGTTGACAGACCCATTTCCAAATCCAAACACTAATTTGGTTGCTACAGATCTAGGTCCTAGTTCCCAAGTGTTAATTTTATATGTCACAAAACCTTCAACAGATATTTCGGTGTAAATCCGTCTACAGAATCAGTACCACCTAATGTTATTCCTAAATTGACAACCAAGCCACCAAAGGGGGTAATTCACAAATCGGCATATAATCCTTGAGCAAGAGCTACATAGAATTATAATATAGTTCAAGATTTGGCTCAATTTCCTTTATCTATGTCTACTCTTGAGGTATTACAAAATTCTCCCTCCCAAAAACAGGCTTTATTGTTGGCTATTGGTGGAATTGATCCGACTGATTCTAATCTTGTCATCTTTAATCCTACAGGATACGTGCCACAAATACCAACAAAATTGGAACTCTCCATACAAGTAAATTTTCAAAATCACCTTGTTCATCACACTATTATTGATGAGGGAGAATCTACATGCATTATGTCTCTAAATCATTGGAAGTCACTAGGCTTGCCAAGGTTATCATAATCATCAACAACATTGAAGGCTTTTGAGGGACGAACATATAAACCTTGTGGTATTATTAGTAACCTGCATGTTGAACTAGGGGGAAGAACAATGAATGTTGATGTTGAGGTTGTTGACGCACCCCTTGACTATAATATTCTACTTGGAAGGCCATGGGTATATGTGATGACTGCAATTGTTTCTACATACTTTAGAATGATTGCCTTTCCACATAAAGGTACAAAGATAGTAATTAATCAGCTATCCTTCTTTGCCTCCGCTTCATTCACATCGGCATAAATTGCAAGTATTGAGACCTACTACATGATCTCTTCCACTCTATTTGGCTTAAGGGAGAGTACTGGTGATTTTGATATTGCTATGTTGGATGAATTTTTACCTCTTAACCCTATTGAGTTGGCATAGAAATCAATCTATCTCGCTTGGGCGGAAATCTGAAATCAGCGTCGCCGAGTGTTTGGGTTGATCGTTCCTTAGATTGTGGTACTCCATATGATCCATTTTCCTCAATGTTTTTGAAAGATGAAAATATTTTGGAAGCTATGATGTCAGAAGGAGAACCATGGGAACATTATCATCATCATTCCCATATTCTTGATTATGAAGAAAAATATCTTAGTGAACTATATCACCTATCAACCAAAAATTTCTTTTTGAATTCCTTAACAATTAATGCAATCAAATCTGAGTGAAATCCATCAAATATTGAAGAAACCATTTCTATTGATATTTCAACCAAACCTGGCATTGTAGAAATTATTAATGTTTGTGTATCTTGTTCTCCTTCAGAACTCGAATCACGTTGCTCTCTATTTCATGAATTCCATGATGTATTTTCTTGGTCTTACGAGGAAATGCCAGGCAGAGATACTAGTATAGTTGAACACACTATTAATATATATCCTGATGTTAAACCGGTGCGTCAACAACTTTGTCCTATTCATCCAAATAAAACCGTTGCCATCAAAGCAGAAGTTGAAAAACTTTTGTGTGTTGGTTTCATTTACCCTGTTCCACTAACTGAGTGGGTTTCCAATATCGTTCCTATCATGAAAAAACGAGGAACCATTAGAGTGTGCGTCGATTATCGGGACATTAATCATGCTTGTTGAAAAGAAAACTATCCTACTCCCTTTTTCGACTAGATTATTGACGATTGTGCTGGATGTGAAATCTTTTTATTTATGGATGTATTTTCCGAATATAATCAAATCAATATCTGCCCAGAGGGTCAACATAAGACAACATTGATCTGTCCCTGGGGCACATTTTCCTATAGGAAACTTTCATTTGGTTTAAATAATTTTGGGGCAACTTTTCAAAGAGAAATGGATTATGCTTTCAATGACATCAAGCACATTGTTCAACCATATCTAGATGATTTACCAGTAGATTCACAAAATCAAACTGATCACCCGATGCATTTGAGAGCCATTTTCTTACGTTGAGGACACTACAAAATATGTCTAAATCCACATAAATATGTGTTTTGTGTTGGTTTTGGTCATTTTCTTGGATTCGTAGCCTCAAAATAAGGAATTTGAATAGACCCATTGAAGGTTTAGGACATTCTTAATTTGCCTACACCATCAAATTTACTTCAGATATAGAAACTTCAAGGAAATGCTAACTTCCTAAGAAGGTTCATTCCAAACTACGCCGAAATGGCTAAAGGATTTACTCGACTCTTCAAAAAGGGGGTTCCCTTCCATTGGGACCAGGTTGCGCAAGCTTCTTTTGATGTTGTCAAGGATAATCTTGTCTGAGTGTCATTAATGTATCCTCCTAATTATCAAAATTATTATTTCCTATATATTCTTATGGCTGAAATTACCATTTCTATGGTATTGGTCCAAGTAGAAGATGGAATTGAGCATCTGATCTATTATTTTATTCGTAATCTGAATGATACGGAAGTTAAGAACTCATACGTAGAAAATCTTGTCTTTTCAGTAGTTCAAGTTGTGCTAATATTTCACCATTTTATCTTGCTTTGAAAAACCACTATCATTTCGGATTGAAACTGTTGGGAAAAATACTGAGAGGGGGGGGGGGTGAATCAGTATTTACTGCATAATCAAAACTTTTTACTTTTTCATTCCTTAAAACCCATACGCTACTTTATTTCAATAAACTAGCGTATATACGCGGATACCCTTTATGAAACTCGCGTATACACAGATATCTAGATATCTCATTAAATCTTCACTTATATCATTCCATCATTCATTCATCAGATGTTCAAGAAACAGTAAGCATGTGCAGTAAGAAAAGAATAAGCCATCACACAAAGCATCACACATGAACACCAGGATTTTTAGGTGGAAACCCAAATCGGGAGAAAACCACCGCTGCAGTTGCTCAGCCTTCAATATTTTATTATAGAGAAAACATCTTACAACATATGTGCTGGCGCAGACTTGACCAGCATGCAGGCACCCACCTGCGCTCGTTTACAAGCCTCTCCTGGAAGGGAGCTCCAACCCCCTGACTCGTTTACCAGCCTCTCCTGGAAGGGAGCTACGACCCCCTGCTCTCGTTTACCAGCCTCACCTGGAAGGGAGCTACAACCCCCTGACTGAAGGCTACAACCCTCAGCACCACCTTGGACCACGTTTCATCAATTTTCACACTAGATCCAACAACTTCAATAGAACAACACTTGCAGGCCACGTTTCATCAGATTTCCAGACTGAACCCTTTCCATACTTTTAATCACAAACATACATCACCAACAGATACTTATCAACATAGATCAGATAGCAAAAACACAGCAGAACAGATCAGATATTTTATACCCTTTGCTTCAGCAAACCCTAGTTTGCATACGCGCTTTTACTTCACTGATGTCGCGTATATACGCGCTTCCATCCACACAAACCAGCATATACCTCTGTATGAATTTCATTGCGCATACGCGCTTTCTCTTCAGCGAAGCCGCGTATATACGCGCTTCCTCTGCGGTGAAGTAGCGTATATATCTTCAATTATTATAGAGCAGCATACTTCTTCAGATCAGACATTCAGTTCAGATTTACCCTTTTACTTCAGACAGATGTTCGCCTCATTTCAGATCTAGGCCTTCCATAAACAGATCTAGAAAATACAGATACATTTCAGATCTAGAAATCTCTCTTCATCATTTCTTCATAGGTGCAACATAGATTCAGATCTATCATCAAACCTTTACCCTTTCCATACAGATATACTTCACAGAGAAGTATTCATTCAAGCTCAGACATCTTTCTCCCACTTTTTTCATTTGCACAATGAATTTCATCTCTTTATATAGGTCTATCCTTTTTCAATACCATGAGCCCCTTTCAATACCATGAGCCCAAAACTACATTACTTCCGATGGTATTCCTGGACGGGGTCAATTAGGCGGATCATTACCCAATACAATGGGTCAATACCATGGTGGTTACCCATGGGTTTGCACTTTTTGAGCGCTTTTGCCCATACGCGACTTATAACGTTCTTTCCCGCGTGCATACGCGACTTCTCTTAGACATATTCGCGTATGCATTGAGACATACTCTTTTTATCATACTTTGAGCACATTCTGAATTCCTTTCTTCATTGCCTTCTGTACACACTGTAGATACATCATATTTTCTTCATCAAGAACATATTCTCTCAAGCACAACTTCATCAAGTAAGTTGTCATCATCTTCATCAAGAGGATTGCCATTTAAGGACAACACTCAACGCCATATTGCTAACAAACATCATATCACATCAGATTTACATCATTTACCAAGTCCATCAAGTCAAGCATAACTTCATCATGTGGTTTGCCATCAAGGACAACACATGTCAACAGTCGCATGTCTTCATCTTCATTCAGTGGGTTGCCATCAAGGACAACACTCTACATCATATTTCCAACAATCTCCCCCTTTGGACTTGATGGCAACCACGATGGTGTTTGGTTACCACAACAGATAAGTACATTGACACCATGTCACTCTCCCAATTATTTGACACCATTATCTGCATTTAAACACCATGTCACTCTCCCCCTTTGACATCAAGGGCAAAGGGCGGATCAAAACCAGCGGATCAAAACCAGCACACTCTCCCCCTTTGACATCAAGGGCAACGGGCGGATCAAAAACCAACACACTCACCCCCTTTTCTCCTCATGTAGAAGAAGCGTTCTGCAGATCTGATGTATACTGTAGTGACCAAGCTCCCCCTGAGTTCATGCTGAATCTTCAAACATATTTTTAATGAAGTACATGACTCTATGACTTTCCTATCACCAATGACTCATACTTACATCAAAGATCCATCCAAGTGGATTTACATATGAGACTCAAGTACCCAACCAAGTGGGTTTACACATTTCAATTCAGCTACCCAACCAAGTGGGTTTACAAAATTTGACTCAGCTACCCAACCAAGTGGGTTTACAAATTTGACAAGTCCTTTACATGACTGAATATTACAAATTACATCAAGGGTCTCAACAAGACCTTTTCACCAAAAATATGACCATCTATGACCAACACCTAGAAAATCCTCAAAAAGAGAACATATTTCGGAACCATCATAATGACAACAATGAATTATACTCAGCAACGCTAATGCTCCCCATGAATCTGTGCATCCATGCATCCTTTTCATATGACTAAGGCTCCCCCTTAGTTTGTGCATCCTGAACACTTTCACCAACAAATCATCAAGACATCTTCATCAAAACATGAGAAAAAGAATTATGAGAACTGGAACACCACCAGAGATACCAAACAGTATTAGATATACCAAACAGCACTGCAGTTGTGCTGAAGAGAGCTGACTCCAAGCAAACATTTGTCAGTAATCAGACATACGCGGCTTTCTGTGCATGAACTCGCGTATATACGTGACTGTGTTTCAAGAAACCCGCGTATCCAATGCCATCTTCTAAAATTTCAACCAGATCTGATTCTCTCTGAGGAAAAGACAGTGTTCAGCTTCTTTTTGAGATATTTGAATGCTTCCCTAGACTACAGATAGATAGAACAGTGTAGTGGTGTCTTCAAGCGTCATCCAATGGTTGTAGTATCAGCACAATAGTAATCAAACCTTCAGATTCTTTGTAGCATCAAAACATTCTTTCCAAGAGAGATTACCATATCAGAACAACATCTTCACATAAGTGTCAAGTAATCGTTCATGTGGTCCAACATCATCATGATCATGAAGTAACATATGTAGAAAAAGATCTCAACCAAAGTAACAAACTATGCATGAACTATTCTTATCTCTGAATCATAAGACTTCCAATTTCATCCAACAGATAAACTTTAGCAAGCAGTAAACACAGCTCATTCAACGTCTCATCATCATAAACCATGTACCAAGCCATCATCATTTGAGCATGAGTATCACAATAACCAAAGAATAAGCAGTCATATTGCCAACAATGCAATAATTAGTATCCAACCTGCTGCTCCCCCTAAACCAGTGCTCTTCCTTAACTCGTGCAATCTGTAACACCTTCAACAGCAAGTCATCAGCAACAATCTCTGCATGATCTGTCCTTGTCTCTGATTTATAAGACTTTCATCTCAGCAACGAATACTCAAGCAAACAGGACTCATCCATAGTATTCAACATATGAAACCATGTACCATATCATCATAATTTAGAACTGATAAATTAAGATGTTTCTGAGTCAATAACACAGTTATTAACAGTCATACTGATGCTCCCCCTGAACCTCTTCTCCAGATCTTCAGCTAGCATATAAATTCTCTTATCATCAATGCATACGCGACTGTGTCTGCTGGAACTTGCGTGTATACGCGGCTTTTGTGAATATAACCTGCGTATGGAAAGTGAAGCAAAGAAAAATTTCATCTTCCTTCATTTCCTCCTGAGCTTGTACCTCCTGTACATGTCCTTTCCATATCAGATGCGCTGTCAGAAGTAAACATAACCAGAATAATCAAATCAACCATGAGATTCATCATGCATTGCTCCCCCTGTGACGATACATTACTAAATCTCATAATGTATCCCACATCATTCCTGCAGTCAATAAGAAAAGTCAGCTTCAGAAGCGGATGACTGCAGTAGGGTCAGAATTCCCTACGTTTCTGATCGGTCTTCTATCTTTTTCAAAATTTGCTTGAGCTTTCCAGCTGTGTGCTGAAAATTGTCCACTTTCCAAGATCTGTTCATCCTGCATTCTTTTTCTACATGTCCATACTTGTTACAAGCATAACATCTTATGTGGCCAGAGAAATAAACATAAGAATCATAATGAGCTTTTCTATTCTTCCCTCTATTACAATCAGCTGCTTTATGTCCATACTTGTTACATGAGAAACAATATCCCCTGAAGAAACCAGAGTACCTTTCTATGTAGGATTTGTTTGTTTGAGGCTGAAATGATCTGCTCCTGCAATTTGCTGCAACATGCCCATAATTATGACATTTAAAACATTCAACGTTCTTGAATGAATTCCTTTGAGAATTCATGATTTTTGGTTGATCTTTTGTCTCTTTCAACACTTCAGGTTTTGCATTGACATTCTCTGAATTTTTGGCACTTCCTTGTGAGCTAGATTCTCCTTTAACAGTTTCATGGAAACCAAGACCAAGTTTGATAGCATGAGACCTTTGATTACTCAGAATATTGTCCAAAATATTAGTACTATCTTGAAATCTCAAAAGTTTAACCTTTTCTTCTAATTTACCTTTGAGAATGTTTACCTCAACCTCCAAGGCTTGACATTGCTTTGTCACGATTTCTTCTTTCCTTCTTCCATCTTCTACTTGATCCTTCAGATTTAGAATCTCTTCTTTCAGCCAATTTTCGTTTTCTTCACATGTTTGTTCCAGCTCTTCATTCTTCTTCTTTGATTTTTCCAGATCTTCTTTGAGAGAGATGATTTCTGCTTCTAGGCCTTCATTCTTCTTATTTGATTTATCCAGGTCTTCTTTGAAGGAAATGATTTCTGCTTCAAGTCCTTCCTTTTCAAATGATTGTAGAGGTTCCTCATTCTTCTTACTTGATGCTTCAAGTTTTGCTTGTAGAGAGATGATTTCAGCTTCAAGACCTTCATTCTTCCCTTTTGATTTTTCCAGATCTGTTTTTAGAGAAATGTTTTCTGCTTCAAGTCCTTCATTCTTCTTATTTGCTTCTTCAAGATCTGTTTGCAGAGAGATGATTCCAGCTTGATATCCTTTACTTCGACTGTATACATCATCGAACATCCTTTTCAGTCTAAATATCAAAGCTTTGTTAGCTGCTTCCTTCTCATTAAATATTCTTTGTTGATCTTTGATAACTTCTTCTAGATCCACAACTTTACTCTCACTATCTTCATCTTTAATCTTGACAGCTTCTTCTAGGTTGATAGCATATTCTTCACTATCATCACCACGAAGATCATGCAAAGGATGACCCCAATCACTATCTGATTCATCTTCTTTGATTTCTGGTATCCATGTTCTCTGAAATATTTCCTTTCTTTGAGTGGGCTTCTTCTTTTGCTTCTTTCCCATTATGACGGATCTCCTTTAAGCGATCAAGCTTCTGCAGAAGGACCCGCTCTGATACCAATTGTTGGGAAAAATACTGAGAGGGGGGGGGGGGGGTGAATCAGTATTTACTGCATAATCAAAACTTTTTACTTTTTCATTCCTTAAAACCCATACGCTACTTTATTTCAATAAACTAGCGTATATACGCGGATACCCTTTATGAAACTCGCGTATACACAGATATCTAGATATCTCATTAAATCTTCACTTATATCATTCCATCATTCATTCATCAGATGTTCAATAAACAGTAAACATGTGCAGTAAGAACAGAATAAACCATCACACAAAGCATCACACATGAACACCAGGATTTTTAGGTGGAAACCAAAATCGGTAGAAACCACCGCTGCAGTTGCTCAGCCTTCAATATTTTATTATAGAGAAAACATCTTACAACATATGTGCTGGCGCAGACTTGACCAGCACGCAGGCACCCACCTGCGCTCGTTTACCAGCCTCTCCGGGAAGGGAGCTCCAACCCCCTGACTCGTTTACCAGCCTCTCCTGGAAGGGAGCTACGACCCCCCGATCTCGTTTACCAGCCTCACCTGGAAGGGAGCTACAACCCCCTGACTGAAGGCTACAACCTTCAGCACCACCTTGGACCACGTTTCATCAATTTTCACACTGGACCCTTTCCATACTTTTAAGCACAAACATACATCACCAACAGATACTTATCAACACAGATCAGATAGCAGAAACACAGCAGAACAGATCAGATATTTCATACCCTTTGCTTCAGCAAACCCTAGTTTGCATACACTCTTTCCTTTCTCTGATGTCGCGTATATATGCGCTTCTTTCCATATAAACCCGCGTATACTTCAGCACAAATTACAAAGTTAATTTTATTGCGCATACGCGCTTTCTCTTCAGCGAAGTCGCGTATATACGCGCTTCCTCTTCGGCGAAGTAGCGTATAGATCTTCAACCATCATAGAGCAGCATACTTCTTCAGATCATACATTCAGTTCAGATTTACCCTTTTACTTCAGACATATGTTCACCTCATTTCAGATCTAAGCCTTCCATAAATAGATCTAGCAAATACAGATACATTTCAGATCTAGAAATCCCGCTTCATCTTTTCTTCATAGGTGCAACATAGATTCAGATCTATCATCAAACCTTTACCCTTTCCATACAGATATACTTCACAGAGAAGTATTCATTCAAGCTCAGACATCTTGCTCCCACACTCATGATTTGAACAATGAATTTCTTCTCCTTATATAGGTTTACCCTTTTCAATACCATGAGCCCCTTTTTCAATACCATGAGCCCAAAACCACATTACTTCCGATGGTATTCCTGGACGGGGTCATTTAGGCCGATCATTACCCAATACAATGGGTCAATACCATGGTGGTTACCCCTGGTTTTGCACTTTTTGAGCGCTTTTTCCCATACGCGACTTATCACGTTCTTTCCCGCGTGCATACGCGACTTCCCCTAGACATATCCGCATATGACTTGAAACATACTCTTTTCATCATGGATTTAGTACATGTTGGGTTCCTTTCTTCACTGCCTTCTGTACACACTGTAGATACATCATATTTTCTTCATCAAGAACATATTCTCTCAAGCACAACTTCATCAAGTAAGTTGTCATCATCTTCATCAAGTGGATTGCCATTTAAGGACAACACTCAGTGCCATATTGCTAACAAACATCATATCACATCAGATTTACATCATTTACCAAGTCCATCAAGTCAAGCATAACTTCATCAGGTGGATTGCCATCAAGGACAACACATGTCAATAGTCGCATGTCTTCATCTTCATTCAGTGGGTTGCCATCAAGGACAGCACTCTGCAGCATATTTCCAACATAATCCCAAGTGGAGATTTCAGGGCAAGATTCATGGAGATGGTGTGGATCTCATGAATTGAACCTGGCTACGAGGTGCCCATAGCGGAGCAGTAGCATGATCAGTTGGATTGATGCAGGCAAATCAAAGTGACAGTGTCGGATACTGGAGCGCGAATCAGAGTTGACAGCAAGTGCAAGAGTGCATGGGTGCAAGAGTTCAACAGCACATTGTTTCCTGATGACATGTGCAGTTGGTACCAGCAGAAGTCGAAGACTTTGATGATAGATGCATCAGACTGATTGAGTTGTTTGAAGCCTATTCAGTTTCAGAGATGTTGCATGCAAATGGTGCATGGCGCATGCATGGAGTTGCATGATGCATGCATGATTTTGCATGGCGCATGCAAAGGGTGTAGGTGAATGCATGGAGTTGCATGTCGCATGCATGGAGTTGCATGGCGCTTGTGAAGGTTGCAGGGTGAATGCATGGAGTTGCATGTCGCATGCAAAGACATTCCTTTCTTGTTGAGAGGGAGTGTTGAAAATGGCAACAAGAAACAGTGAAGGAGGCCTCCTAAAACATCTTTCCTAATCCTAGTTGGAGATTGATCACCTAAACTAGGTGGGGACCACACATGTGATTTTTGTCGAAAAGTCTATTTTTAGACTATGTCTATTTTTAGACATATGGAGCATGGTCTAGGAGTTGCGGGATGCTATTCTTGGATGATTGGTCAAGTTGATAAAAATAGATGGACATCTATTTTTAGACATACAGGTCGAAGTCTATTTTTAGACTGCCTGTCTAAAAATAGAACAGTCAAATATTATTAGCCCTTAATAATATTTGGACTATAAACTTTATCTTATCCTCTTGGAGCACTTCAGTTCGAGCTACAGATGTGGCACATGCAGCTGGCAGAAGGAAATTTGAATTTCCTATGGGTTAGTTGAGCTATTGCATGGTTGACTTCAGTTAGAACTCATGTGGCAGAGTTTGGTGGAGTTGATGAGACAGTTGATGGAGTTGTGTTCGGTTTAACTTATTTGAACTAGTTGTATTTAGTTAAATTAACTAATACGCTAGAGATGAGTGGTGTGAATTAAATATTATTTAATTCACTAATTATTAACTCATTATTCAACTAAAGAACACATCAGTTAACTCAGTGCATGGACAGTTCAGTGGAGACAGGTGTTAGAGGTGGGTGAAAGGGTGGAGTCTACTATCAGTTGTGACTATAGTGTGCATGATATTTTCACAATCATTGGAGGATATTACCAATGAGGATTGCGCAGTTAAAGCCAAGGGAATTCAAATTCATTCCATTCCATTCTCTCATCTTAGATTGCGCAGTAGAGGCAGGCAAACAGTGGAGGAGTTTTGAACCCGTGACTTGTTCAAAACTGAGCTAGTTTGTGTGTAACTTTTGGAGACAGTACTGAGTACTTTTGAGGAGTATTGTACTGAGATTGTTACATGATTCTTCTTCATTATAATATACAGACAGTAGGGGGTTTTCAGCTGTAAGCTTTCCCCGGTATACATACAGTGTTATATGTGTTGAATTTCTATGTGCGCATGTGAATGTTTTCAATACCGCTTGTTGTTTTTATTTCCACATGTGATGATTAATGCGTAGAAGAGATTATATGTTATGTATGAAGCTCAAATAGTATGTGACCAGGATAATCTCGGTGAATAATTCAGCAAATTATTCAAATTTCTACACAAACCATTCCATCCAAGATGAATGGCACATCATCACCATTTGGCCTCCAAATCAGAAAATTGCTGAAATTTAGGTGCAATTTTGGATGGTACCAAAGGTTCTCCAAGTGGATGTTACGCAGTCCCCCCAACTACTGATTGAGAATGTCATATGGCAAGAGATCCTGCAACAAGTTACAAGATGTATATGTTTGTTTTCCCAACATGGGGAAGTAAGCATCAATGTCTATCAATTGTACATGGATAAAATAACAATACACTTGCCCAAAGTCATGTATAGATGGGCTACTATCATCATAAACATTAGCCCTAAAGTGACCATGAGACCCAAAAATACTCTTGCTCTTTTGAGGAGCAATGCACTGTTCAAACATGGTGTGAAAGTACAAATACTCAATGGAGTAATCAACAAGTATAGAAATGCATTTCCTACCATACATAGTGAGTAGGCTAAAAGTGAGGTCCATTTATAAGCTCCCCCATGAGGATTCTCTCACAAAAATCTGCAAGAAGAAGGGATACAAATACTCTTTGGAACACTCTATCAACAAGAACACACTCCCATGTGACAGCGTTGTAGGCCTTAAGAATAAGGCTCCATGACTTCTCCCTTTGACACTCCACATGCCAAAGCCATCCACCATCATGCTGCTATGTGAGAAGATCATCTTTCGACATGGAAGTCTCTCATGATCCTCCAATACTGAAGGGTAGCCTCCTTGCACCATGAATGTGCCTTTCTTCTCTTCAGAAATGTCATGAAAAGTATGGGAAGAATTTTTCCCATACTCTCCCAAGTGCAACCATAGCAACAACAACTTTTGCTGCCACCTTATCTCTCCCTCATACAAGCCATAGAGTAAGATCATGAAGGTTAACTTGTATGATGCCCCATACCAACAATTCTTCTGCTGCTCTATCATATGGGTTCCATTCCATCCAATTGGTTTCTCTCTCCATACAAAGCTTCCCTTGAACAAAAACACATCAGCAATACATGGAAGCAAGATATAATAAAAACAAGTTTCCAAATGACAACCGGAGAGTGAATCATGGTCCCTCTCATGGAACCAGTGCAGTGCACCCTTGTCCTGTATCAAAATAAGAAATAACAAGGGATTTGCCAGCCACTTGTTTGTTTTTACAGTCATCTCATAAGATGAAGACATGAAGTTACAATATGGTGTCATTGGTGCACACCAAGAGACATATGGCTTCCCCCACAAACCATCAAAAGGATAGCCAAGATCAAGGCCACAAGTAGCTGCAAGTACATCATCATACAATATGAAAGAAGAAATATTTCTTCTTGTTACATCATGCTGATCAAATAAGGGAGAGAAGTACAATAAAAAACATGAAATGATACCTCTTCCATTATGTACTTGAGGTCTTGAGCTGAAATGGCTCAACTAGAAATCTTCCCTCACTCCCAATGAGTAGGAAGGTGGCTGTGACATCCTCTCTATCACCATCCAGGCTATGCATCTCTCCATATTCTGAAATGTTTCATGCTGAATTCCCTCCCAAGTGAACTCCTCCATCAAATGGTGATATGCATCAAAGTGCATAGAAGAGAAGTCCTCATGTGCCGCATGTAGTAGCTTCTCCTTGAGACTAGAAGATCTAGTCAAGAAGATCTTGCCATAGGAATAGATGACCACATCATCCACCATGTATCTGTCATATCCCTCTGGGTCATCAAAAATCATGCATGCACCAAGATCCTTGGAGTACTCTACCAAAATCTGAGATCTCCAGTAAGGATCAATCCTCCTAAGAGACAGCGCTGGTGATCTGGCATGTGAATCTCTCCTCCTACTGTTGTCTGCCACTTTGACATCCCCCATGCCAAAGTTCTCCTCCAAAATCTTCACCCCTCCAAAATCCAAGAGCGGTGAATCCAAAGACAAAATGTCTCTCATCAATGATATATTTAGTGGCCTCCCTGGTGGAATGCCTCTACGTAGTGAGACATCAATGTCAAGAGTAGACTGTACATATGATTAGGCAACCTTTCCCTTGCCCTTACAGCGCAAATCATTCTACCTCTTTCTTTCACTGGCTCTCTGAAATAGGGAAGGGTGTGTACCTCTCATCAAATGATGTTGCTCTTCCTCCCTTCCTTCTCCTTCTAGCTGCAATGCTACACAATCATGTTGCTCACTGATTGTGCTTGGAACTCTATGTATGAGATCCTGGGGAACATCTTAAAAAATCACAAGAATCCCTCCTGTTGGAGCATGTGCTCCTCCCTCCTCTGCATGAGACACTGGATGTGCCCTAGATGTGACAACGTTGCTTCCCTCAACCCCATCAATGTGTGTGGGCAACACCTCAATAGTTGGATCCCCTTGTGAAAAAGACATCCTCATGCCCTCTTGTTCAAGAATATGAACTGGAGGTTTTGCTTCTGGCAATGTGTAATGCAATATTTTTTCTTCTCCCATGGTTTTCTGAAGTAGATTTTCCTTCATCACATAGCAGGGTTTTGTTTTCTCAAGTTTTTCTTGCTCATGTGCCTTAGCGAGTTTTTCACCAAACCTTCCCATCAAAGTTTCTATGAATCTTGCATAAGAGGAAGTGTTTGCATTTTTTAAAGAAAAAGACTCAAAAATCCACCATGCATGAGCCTTACCTCTGAAATTCAGCGCTGCAACTCTGATGGCTTCATCTCTGGAAATATGGTGCAGCTGCAAATAGGAGTCTAGCTCCTTCACCCAAGCTCCAGCTGAACATGTAGTTGATCTGGAAAAAGTAGATAGAATAAATCTATCTGCATCCTGCTACTTGCTCTTCTCCACCTGGATCTTGCAAAACTCCTAGAAATCAATATGACCTCTAAACCTCTCAGTTTGAGATTCATGCTCCGGCAACAAATCACTAAGAGTTCTCCTCTTAGGCATATTTCCTCCTCCCATCCATCTCAAGATAGCTTTGGGCACTTTACTACGTTGTGCATCATGGAGTGCAGCTAAATGCTCACACTCACCATGTGAAAATCTAGATTCAGCTCTAGATTCAACCTCCTTTGGAGATCCCATCTCCAATCTCATCTTCTTCAGCTCTCCTTGAAACCTCTTCATATATTTTGGAAGAAGCTTTGTAAGCTTTCCTTCCTTTATTCCTATACATATAGAAGCTCTCTAGCTTTTGTCCATCTCTCCTTCTTCTAATAGCTGGATATCACAAGCTGAGTCAAAGATCATGCTTTGATACCACTGTAGTGTTCCCAATTAGGAACAAATCATGAAACATGCATCAAAAACGAATTTCCAGCAACAAATGCAATAAAATAGTAAAATGGACTCTTGGATCCTATATATTAGTCAATATACATTCTAAATCCAATATTGGAGCTGAAACAAAGCAAACTAGGTGGGTTAAACAGATCTCCCACACCTAGGATTGCCAAAAAGTGCCAAAACCCCAAGACTGCAAAATGTCGGAGTAGTTGCTCAAGGGATTGCGCAGTCTAAGAGAGGGATTACACATAAAATCATAGGATAAAAATATATCTACTCATTTATTGATAAATAATGCTGAAGGACAGAGATCTAGTCTCCTTATACAAAATACAAAAGAAACCGGCAAGGGTTTCTTGTCAAACACTCTACATACAAAATGTGATATTCAGAAAAATCACTGAATCATCACTGCAACACTGAAGCACATGAGTGTACAAGGCTGAAATATGTCTGATCTAATGTATTTACTTCAAGGGCTTCCTCCCATGAAAGGATGAACCTCTCAATCACAAGGAAACTCAGCAACGGAGCCACCAAACCATGCAATGAACACTGCCTCCAAAATAATGCATTCCCTAGCAGTAACAGCACTGGGAATGTATGGGAAATGTGTGGTTTGATACTGCAGATCTGAAATAAGCTCTGGAGCTCTCCCAACAGATCTCTCAAGTGAAGGAAACCTTCCTCCAATGAGAAACTAGCTCAGAAGTCGAGATTCCAATCCCTTCCACTGCTGCACCCATCAACACTACACAATCTCCAGCAAAGTTGTACTGATGAAGATGGCTGAAGCTTGGCCTGAAAACCTGATGTGGAATGATGAATGAAAACTCTCCCAATGAGTCTCTTCAAGGAAAGAGGTGGGATTCTCGCCCGGGAACACCCAGTGCTAAACAGCACTGCAGCTTTGCTAAGCAGCAAAGCAGCAACAATTCTTGGCAAACAAGAATAATAATCTACAACATGATGAATAATGCTTCCATCCTCTTCCTTATATAAGACATGAGTTTTCTTGCCCTTGAACCCACTCAATTAGGTTACTTCTAACCCAAGTTACATCTCCCTCCAAAATTGTGTTATTCATCCTTGGATTCCTCCTCCACTAAAACTGCGTTGTTGACTTAGTCAAAGTAGCTTGAATTTAACCCTGTTCACACATGGAGGTGTCTTATTGAGCTAGAAAGAGTGTTCCCTTTCACATTTGGAGTATTTTATTCCTCCTTAGGAGACTTATGGGCTTTTCTTTCCATTTATTCACCGACTAGAGCTGCTGCTAACTCTAATGTTCCATTTAGCTTGGAGGCTAAAATTTTGGAACATTATAGGGATACTCCATCCCCCCGAGGGACGAAGTGATATAGGGATACGCTGTGACTTCTCCGCAGTTCCAGACTACCTACTAGCAAAAGACATATTTTTTTTCTACCTCGCACTATCTTGGTCGGTGAACACCTCCCGAAAGCTACGGAACTACAAGTAGACTTGGAATAGCTGCCTCACAAGGAGTTATAGGATTTACACACCGCCATGCTGCAAGAGATCCATCATTGCAACTGGACCGCGCAGTAGTAGCTCTAAACAGTGGGTCACCAGCTCGACACAGAGCTCCCTGATGAAATCCCGGTGTCAACTCTGTCCCAAGATACAATAGAAGGCTTGGTTGAATCACTCAAGGCATCCCAAACCGAAGTCCAAGCCCTCAAGACCCGTGGCCCACCAATTCACCGAGTGTCAAGTCCAAGCACAGCCTACCATACCCCCGGAGGTACGGGCACAACGGGTTGCGTTGATAATAGAAGCAACTGATATTATTAAAGGACAGCTTACTCTGGGCACTCAGTTTCTCAAGGCGGCCATGAAGCTTTGGACAACGGTACAGTTCAACCCGATGCTTCAGCGTGTCAAGGAGGACTTACGACAGAAGGAAGCTGGTTTCGATCAGATCGAAGCTACCTTGCCCTCCCTCATCCCTACGCAGCGTCTAGCACTGTTGAAAACCAACAATTCCTTCATAGACATGATTGCGGATCTCCGACGCGCCAAGCATGTCATCAGAAAGTGCTTGAAGCCATGGGGCGATACCACCTTCCAGATATCTCAAGGTGCTCATGACGCCATTGCACACCTCAACTAGATATTGGAGCAGGTTACCACGGCTCTTGAAGGCCCTGCCTCCCTGAAGCTTGTCGATATCGCACAAAGAGCTACTGCCCAAAGTTAGGAAGTGTTACCTTCGCTCAGCGTCGCCTTCAATACCCTGCGTGCGCAGATAGAGACTACACCACCACAGTGACTCGGGACGAGTCACAAGATTGTGTTGGGGGACTGTTGGAATAGGCTCTCCTACGAGCTACGAAACTGGTCTGATTTTGTATATTTTTTATTATATTTAGTCTAGCACAAGGGTTTTGGGGTGGGTCAAAGCCCCGAAAGCATTGTAATGGGTCAAAGGGTAAACTTGGGGTCCGAAAACCACATTTTGCGGACCGTAGGAAAGTTTAGGCTAGATTTTTATAAATAAAGGAACATTTTGAATTGTAAGAAGGCAACGAAGAGCTATTGATGCGAATTGTGGTTTAGTAAGTCTGTTTGGGTTTTTGGGGAAGGACTCATGTTGGCTGTGTGTGCGGAGATCCAGAGTCCTGCTGTGTGCGGACCCTACTGCTGTGTGCGCAAGCTGGGACAGGTATTGTAAGAGGAAGTTGATGAATTGATACGAAAGGCTGTTTGAGAACTGAATCTATGTGTACTGTTTATGCTAATCATTGGTAATTGCTGTCTTATGCATATTATTTATTCATCTGTGAAAGTTCTGTGTAAGCGTTTTACTGCATCTAGATCTGTTTCGTTCTGTTTTATGCAATATTGAGCTACTGTCTTGAAAGTTTATGATTATTGAGCACCATAGTATAATCTACCTTGCGCACGTGGATGCGAAAAGAGGCCTATAAGTTCTGCTCGGGGAGATCTGGATATCTTGAGGCAGGACGCAGCTCTGTTTTCCTTACCTATCTTTTCTCAGGGTGCGGAAACCTGGTTCCAGCACCCACCCATACTACTTCGGGTGAGACTTTGACCTGCACAAGCAGGTCACTGCCGAAACGGCCAGTAGTATAGGGGTTTGTCGGCAAACCTTGAACTCCGAACCTGGGTCAGGACCATTCAAGCCAACATGAATTCAATGAGGGAAAACGTAGTTTTAGATGGAGACTCTTTGCATGGAATTAGTGTCATTAATGGATGGGGCTTAGGGTTAGAAAGCTCATTTTTTATATAAGGAAGAGGATGGCAGCCATATTATTCAACTTATGATATGTTATGTTTTGATATATGGTCTGTTTAGACAATATATCTTTCTTTGGCTGTTTAGATAAGATTGTAGTGTTTTTTAGCACAGGGTGTTCTTGATCACAAATCCCACCTCTTTCCTTGAGAAGCCTCTTGGAAGAGCATTGCACTACATTCCACTATTAGGAATTTTTCCAAATCTTCAGTCTTAATGTACAACACAGTTCCTGTTGAGGATTTGTGTATGTGTTGCAGGGCAGAAGTTATGGAGGTTTTATTTGGGAGATTTCTGAGCTAGATCTCATTGAAGGGAGGCTCCTTTATCTTTGGAGGCTAGTAAAGAAGGCCCTGGAGCTTTATTGACACATTTGGCATCAGGCCATAGTATATTTATCCCCTACGGCGCAGTATCAATCTAGATCTGCGTTATTTTAGGGAGGAGTTGCAGGGGTTTCTGTAGTAGGTGATTTGGGAGGTGATTTCTTCAATGAAAGGGCCAGCCTTTCATCTGGAGGATTCATTGGAGGAGAGCACATTCATTCTTATATCAGCTTCATCCATTTACTCTTAATTCATTTGTTGCATCATACTTTCAGCCATAGGGTTGCAGCTCACATTCTATTTTTGGGTGTTTTTCCCGGAGACCCTTTTGGGCTCTCTTCTGGAGGTTGTATAGAGCCTAGATATTTATTTTTGCATCTATTGTGTCACATATCATCCCCATATATTTTTTTTACTCATTTGTTGTAGAAATTCTTTTAAAACCGCGTTGTAGCAGTGTCTCCGGAATTTTGATATAGTAGCAGCACCTCTTATAGAGGGATTTCTTCATTGGAGGCTTGTTATATCTTGTTATATGCTTTATGGCCCATTTTTTATGCATATTTTTTTGTTTTTATAATTATTAGAAGGTATCCATATTGGCCTCTTGTTTTTATATTATGTTTAACACTGTTATTCCATCATTTTGGTCTATATTCCTGATTTTCCTATTTTGTAATATTACAGTGGTATCAGAGCATAATCTTGGCACAGCCTGTGCATCTTGAAAAGCCAATATGTCATCAGAAGAAGGATATCCTCTCACTGATAGAGAGAAGAGATATCTCAGAAGAAGACATCATAAGTTTGACCATACAAATGATAAAGAAGTCAAGGGTAAAACCCCTTTATCTAGAGAAGATGAAGAGAAGGAGTATCCCAATCTAATTCTCAAGACTATGCAAGACATTGCTAGAGAAATAGAGGAGATGAGGATGGATAGATGCAAGGAATCCCCTAAAGGATTTCAACATGGTGAAGGCTCTGACATTTCTCATCACTGGAGTGATCAACCAGTGTAGCATAAACAAGTTTCCCAACACTCTACAATGCCTACATTCTTAGCAGTGGGAAATGAAGGGTTTCAAGAACAAGAAAATCTTGAAGACTAATTCATGGAGTATGAGTCTCAATCTCAGAGATTCAAAGAAAACTTGAGTTTTCAATAATTTTTTCATATCAGGGACAATATGAGACCTAGGTATCATAATAGAGGTGGAGGGTTTATTCAGATCATGATCTACACCGCACTATGGGCATATTTTCTTACCCAGCTTTGATGGGTCATCTAAATGCACTTCAAAATCATGGGTAGAGAATCTTTACATCTACTTCCAGCTAAACAAAGTACCAGAGATGGATGCCATAAAAATAGTTGCACTGCACCTTGAGGGTGAAGCACATGATTGGTGGTCCCATGGCTTGTCTACATTGGTTCATGCCAATGTGACTGCATATTCAGAGTTCACAAGGAGGTTGGTGGAGAGGTTTGATAGAAGAGATATTGAGACACCATTCATGGAGTTAGAAAATCTCAAAACTTATATTTCTGAATTTTTAAAAATTTCTGTTATGTTTCTTGATTTATCTGCAACAAGAAGGGTCTATATGTTTTTTAATGGGTTAGAAGAACCTCTTCATGGGTTGGTTAAGTCTACCAAGCCCACTACCCTTCAAGATGCCATTGAAAGAGCTAGAGATCTACAAGATGCCTTGCCAAAAGAAAAGGAAAAATTTCAACAGAAGTCCTCTTTTCCATCAAAGGGAAAATATGAGAAGGCTCCTTTCTCAAAATATAGCCAAAATAAAAAACCTCTTATTGATGATGTCTAAAGAGATTTGAGGAGGAGGAAGCTTTTCTTCACGTGCCAAGAATTTTGGGCACCTGGACATATATGTGCAGTTGGAAATGCACACTACATAAAGCTCTTCTCATATTATGAGGAGGAAGAAGAAGAGGAACCAGAAAGAGGTCACAGTGCTGACACAGCAGGAGATGATCCATCACCATCAGGAGATGGGAATGGGGAATTTTCTCCAATTGGAGCGGCTCTTGCATCATTGAGAGGAGTACCTAAGTACTTGACCTTGATGGTTCCAGGTCTCATCTTAGATCAGAGGGTTTCTGTTTTGATTGACAGTGGGGCTACCCACAATTTTATTGATGCCAAACTAGTGCAGAGGAGGGCAATACCCACTGATGATTTTGAGGGATTTTATGTTTTGGTCCCAAGAGATAGAACTATGAAGTGCATGAATTATGTTCCATCCTTATCTGTAACCATGGGGACATATACATTGACTGGTCACTTCTTTGTGGTTGGCATACCTAACACCAATGTGATATTGGGTGTGCAATGGTTGATTACTTTGGGGAAGGTCACCATAGATTGGGGGACTTTTCAAATGGAATGGGTGGATAGAAAGGGTGGTAAAACTCAGATGATTAGGGGCATGCACACATATCCCTCACATACAACTTCCACACAAAAAACAGAGATGGATTTTCACAGTGGAAGCAAGGACCTAACAGTCCCATCTATTATGCACATGACTTTGGTTCATGGGACATTATTGTGTTGTGGAAAACCACCTGGGAGGCCACCTGATCAGAATTTGGTGAGAAGTGTCTCACATCATGATGCACCATTCATATAACCAGGAGGAATGGGAGCATTGGGAGGCCATGATACAACGCTAAGAGTCTTGGGTAGACTCAAGGAGGAGGGAGACATTCTCCCAACATCATCATTACCCACTCTCATTTCAAATTCTACGTTGTGGAAGGAGCAGCATTGGAAGGATGGCAGCCTTCCAACATATGAATTTGGCATGGGAGATATCAAAGAGAAGGACAGCCATATGACGGATGTTCTTTGTGATAAATCATCAGCACTGTCACTACAGAGGATAGATCCATATTGGAAATCCCAGTTGTTGGTGGATTATTCCAAGGATCTTTTTACATGCATGATACTTGATGACCAGCTTCAAGAGGAGGAATATTCAGTCCAAGATGAAGTCATCTACTATCATGATAGGATCTTCTTATCTAGAGCTTCCAAGCTCAAGGAGAAGTTACTACAAAGAGCACATGAATATTTTCTCTTCAGCCATACTTATTCTATGAGAGCCTATAACACTATCATGGAGGGCTATACTTTGGAAGGCTTTGAGGAGGAGATATATCAACATTTGAAAATATGCATGGACCATGTGGATATGGGAGAGATACATAACTCTATGGAGAATTTATCACATCCACCTCTTTCCTCTTTTGGAATGAGAGGGGATCTATCTATGGACCACTCCATTTGTATGAGCAGAAATCATGGTGAGGAACATGTTTATGTGCATGATGTTTCACTTAATGATTATTTGCATTCCTTTACCATGTATATGCAGTCCATTGCTCCAAGGAGGAGCATTCTTCCATATAAACTTCATGGCCAGCTTTGGGCCATAAACATTTCTGAACATGGCCACTCCCTAGGAGGATATAGGGAGATGTTGTATCATTCAGGGTGCACTCCAAAGGCATCAAACATTTCTCACCTTTTCAGAACTTGTGAGAAAAATTGGGCAGCAAGTAAGTGGTGGGTAAACCACTTACCATATCATTATCTAATGTTTTCAGGACATATACTGCATTGGTTCCACATGTGGGACTATGATCCACCTCCATTGTTGCATATTGTTGTTTGTATGTACTTGGTTTTGATTCCATACATTGATGATGTAATTATTCTTTTTATGGGAATGATTGGAGGAAGGATGGGAGGATTGGAAGTGCCCTTTGGGATAGAGATTCTCCATTTTTATTATGATACATGTTTCAGAGAGAGCCTTGGGAAAAACATGATTTTTTCAATGGATCTATTGCTTCCTTGTGGGATGATTCATTTGCATCTCATAAGAACTTGAGATGAGCATTTCATGGATGGATGGATTGGAAAAAACTTAGCTTATGAGGGGAGCTTATCACATGGAGGTGTCACCAATGATGGAGGAGAAGAGTTTCAGCACTCACCTTGTCATTTGCTTGAGGACAAGAAACATTTTGGAGGGGAGGATTGTAATATTCACAATTATCCATGAGCTAGTTGGAATATAATTTTTTTTCTTTCTTTCTTGTTTAATGAATAAGAGGATAATGGATATCCATAAATGTTGGGTGTGGAGCCTAATTTTCTTCCCGATTCAGAGATCCTTGTTTCAGCTGGATGTATACCCCAAGAAAATTGTACACCCTTGCACGCGAGGGGGTGCGGGGGGGATTTGTCCCCCCCGCGGGGTCTGGGGGGGCCTACCCCCCTGGCTGGGGGGGTTCGAGGGCCAGCGGTCCCCCGGCGGGGGTTTCAGGGGCAGCGCCCCCAAAGCCAAAAATAGATGTAAAATTTCCTCGTAAAAGTATAGTAATTTCTAGTCAATCTGGGTCGTTCATTAGGCAGATGATCTGACGATAGAAGTTATGTTTAGTTTAGGATTTTTTGCTCTAGAAGGCAACCCCTCGCTTTTATGAGGGTATTGTATTGCGGCTATGTATCATATGTGTATTCTCTGAGCGGGAAACAGATAGGGAGACTGTGAGAGAGAACAAAGGATATTACAGCGGATCTGCTGTAGGTTTTGTCTCTTTATTTTGCTGGATAATCGAAAGGAAGGACTGGCTGTTCGGGGTGGACGTAGCCCAAACTGGGTGAACCACGTATATCTGTGTCTCTCTGGTTTTATGTGTTTTGTGTGCTTGTATTTTCGGCATATTTTATGTGTTTCATTGCTCTGTAATATTTAATTTTCTAACAATAAATCTCCTTAATAATGAATAAAATCAATGCAAATGTGAAAAGAAGACATCTTGGTAGCTTAATTGAGCACCCTTAGGTTTGAAAATGGGTTGGAACACCTTGACTGGGTCAACCTTGACCAAATCAACAGCGTTGTCATGGAGTAGTGGCATTCAATGAGGGACAACGCAGTTTTAGATGGAGACTCTTTGCATGGAAGTAGTGCCATTACTGGATGGGGCTTAGGGTTAGAAAGTGCATTTCTTATATAAGGAAGAGGATGGAAGCCATATTATTCAGCTTATGATATGTTATGTTTTTTTATATGGTCTGTTTAGACAATATAGCTTTCTTTGGCTATTTAGCTAAGATTACAGTGATGTTTAGCGCAGGGTGTTCCTGATCGAGAATCCCACCTCTTTCCTTGAGAGGCCTCTTGGAAGAGCATTGCACTACATTCCACTATCATGAATTTCACCAAAGATTTAGTCTTAATGTATAGCACAATTCTTGTTGAGGATTTGTGTATGTGTTGTAGGGCAGAAGTTGTGGAGGTTTGATTTGGGAGATTTCTGAGCTAGATATCATTGGAGGGAGGCTATTTTCTCTTTGGAGGCTAGTAAAGAAGACCCTGGAGCTTTATTGACACATTTTGCATCAGGCCATAGTATATTAATCCCCTACAATGTAGTATCAATCTGCATCTGCGTTATTTTAGGGAGGAGTTGCAGCGGTTTCTGCAGTAGGTGATTTGGAAGGTGATTTCTTCAGTGAAAGTCACATCCTTTCATCTGGAGGATTAATTGGAGGAAATCACATTCATTCTTCTATCATCTACATCCATTTACTCTTCATTCACTTCTTGCAGCTAAATTTCAGCCATAGGGTTGCAGCTCGCATTGTATTATTGGGTGTTTTTCCCAGAGACCCTTTTGGGTTCTTTTCTAGAGGTTGTATGGAGCCTGGATCTATATTTTTGCATCTATTGTGGAACATATCAGCCACATATCTTTTGTGTAATAATTTTCTATAGCATTGCTTTTAAAACTGCATTGTAGCAGTGTCTTCGGCATTTTGATATAGTAGCAACACCTCTTATAGAAGGATTTCTTCATTGGAGGCTTGTTATATCTTGTTCTATGCTTTATGGCCCATTTATTATGCATATTTTGCTGTTGTTATAATGATTATAAGGTCTCCATATTGTCCTCTTGCTTTTATATGATGTTTAACGTTTTTATTCCAGCACTTTGGTCTATAGTCCTGCTTTTCCCATTTGGGAATATTACAAGCACAAGGTAAAAAAGATAATCGATCTTAATGAATAAATATTGTGGATGCATAATTGCTCGGATATAGTCGTTGAAGACTAGCTGTTATTAGTCTTCAATGGTTATATCCGAAAAATGATGCATCTACAATATTTATTCATTAAGATCGATTATCTTTTTCACCTTGTCCTGAGGATGAACCACATTAGATGGTTTGAAACGTCGACCAAATCATAATGATGTGATTGATCCTAAAGACATTTCTCTAAATTATGGATCACAAAATTCTTAGATCTAACAAAACTTTATACTGCTGAGATGATGACATGGACATGAGCACTTTATCATTCCTTAGCCTTAATTAGCCTCCATTTTCTTTCAAATCACATCCTTAACACATTTCATTTCTCATTGGACTGTCTCCTGTAGCAAAATAGGGTCTCCTAAATTTTCATTTTTCTTTTGAAACTCATCAAAACTTGCATCTAACTCATGTTTCACCTTTATTAATATGTTACAATTAAAGGTCTTAACCCTGTACAGAAATTATCTGCAAACAATTTCTTAAAAATAGAAAATAAACAATAACAAGAGTATAAAACATAAAACATATATACACATATTTTTCCCCTGGATCCCAAATCGGGACTACCAACTTGATTTTTCAATATATTCCTTTTAGTGTTACAACACATGTATATACATGTTGAAGCATTCATAAACCCCAATCCATTAACCCTAGATTAGAACATAATCATAGTTCCCTCGACCGGATCTACAAAATACTAGGGAAAGAAAACCATCATGCCCCAAAACCATGTGCAAACCCATGCACAAAACCATAGGCGGGTCTGCCCACCTAAAATAGGGTCCAAAAAAAAAAATTCTTGGGGCACTGCCTCAAACCCCGTGTAGGGGGGCTACCGCCTCACACAAGCAAAGGGGCGCCTCTGCCCTCCTCTTACCCCCCGCTTCGTGCCTACTTCTAATCTTAGAAATAATATAACACAAACCCAACAACAATGTCCTTGGAACTTGAATATGGAATTTAGAAGCAAAGAGACCAAGTAGATTCCTTAACCTAGTTTGTTGTAAAAATTGTCATTTTCCTACAAAATTAGGGTTTTATGTTTACATTCTTTATTTCAGTTGAGTTGTCTTTCATTTCCCAATAGAATATACATATCTTTATTTCATCATAGTTAATATGGTTTGCCACATTTTCTTTCATTTAAAATACATTTTTTTATTACCCTTTAGTATCCTGCAATTCTGAATTTTGTTTGTAGCATAGAGCAGTTATTATGGTCTTTGAGTAACTAGATTTCATCTCAGTGTTTTCACCCATATAAAATTTAGCACAAGAAAAGGATAAGTACATACTACACACATAGTACATGCCCCTATGAGTTGACAATTAAAGTTGAGACCCTTGTGACTTAGAATATTATTTTTACAATACTAAGGGCCATCACTTTTGGCATTGTTTTTGGGGAGCCATCAAAGTAGGTATTTTCGTATTCCTAGATGATCTACTCTCTTTATTTCATTTCACTTTATGCAAAAAAAAAAAACAAAAATTTCTTTAGGCATTCTTCAATTTAAAAATAGAAAAATTGCATTACATTTCCATTCCAAAAACATTATAAAGACAACAAAATTTAGTTTTTCTCTTTTATGCCTTGAAGAGTTAGGGATAAATCAGGAGCGTTCTTATAAAAAAACCCCACTTGCACAAGAAGCCAACCTATTTTTGTTGATTGTGTGCCTCCTACCCTATCCACATGGGATATTGAGGTCTTTTTAGTTGAGAAAGAAAAGATCTTTGAGGGGCTTGCAGAGGGAGAAAGACCTTTACAACCCATTAAAATCATGGCTAAAAATAAGAAACCTAAAGCATTCATATTTCCCATTAGAGAAACAGATGGAAAATCCAATATGAAAAACATCAGTCTTGTTGGAAAAGTAACTGGGTGCAGTCTTCATATTTATCTTTGTACTTTTATCAATTTGTATTCTATGCAAAAGAAGAAAAAGAATTTTATTCTGCCATGGATTTCATGCTCAATTTAATTGACCAATTAGGTCAAGCATACATTTCATGCTTCTAGGGTTTTTTAAATCAAGAAAATATTTTTCATGAGTCAAGAAAGTGTTTATCATATGTATAAGACACATTTGGGCAATTTGTAATAAGAAAGAAGCATTATTTTTGTGCCTAAAATGTCAAAGTTGACCTCCAAGACCAGGTTGGCCCTGCTAGAGGAAGTCGGCCTAGAAGAGGCCTAATTAAACCTCATGAGAATCATATATATAGTAGAGAATTTGACTTACTTAGAAAACACCATATCATCTTCAATCTACAATAAGAAACAAGAAGAAAAAGAAGCAAAGTTCAAGAAGAAGGAAGACTTTCAAGAAGAAATTGAAAATCTGATTTTTCCACTCGTTTTTGCTCACATGTGCAGGAAAACTAGGGTTTTTGTGATATGATGGAGGTCAAAGTTGCAGATCCAAATTTCAAACCCGAGGTAGAGGGTCGAAACTATGATTTGAAGCAGATTAAAGGTGGTTTGACATTCATTGACTTGCTTATCCTTTGACTTGCTTTTAAGTGACATTGGAGGGTTGAATTGGTAATTGGAGGAAGTCTTAGTCTTGAATTTTGGGTCTTGGAATTATCATTTTGATATGATTGTATAAGAAGAGGATTTTTTGGGTTTCCCCCAATTGTGGGGCTTTTCCTTGGCTTGTATCATATATCTTTTTTTCCTTATGTCTTTGTGATCTTCATGTTTTTGTAACTACTTAATGAAGAAGTAAAACTAAATTGAAGATAAAGCCAACAAAGATCAAAAGTAATTATCAAGCAAGGAAAACAAACATAAATCTACAAATACCTTGATTTTACAACATGGTTTCAGAGCTAAAGTTGGTAGAAGAAGACAAATAGAAGATCGCTCATGTTGGCATAGTTGATACCTCTACAAGAAGTTCCTTCACCAATGTCTCTTCACTTTGACTTCCAATTTAATGCAAAAATCTATGGGTAAGGAGGCAAGTTTTTCTGTGAAATGGTACCTATGATGATGGGAAAAAAACAAGATCTAAATTTTGGTGATAAAAAAATTATGAGTAAGGTTAAATTCCGGAAGCCTGAAGGACTATTATAAGATATGTAAGGTCCCCGAAGTCACAAACAAGGTATTTGAAGTCACTAAAGTTATGTTATAGTATAAATGATGCAAGCTTATGAGTGGATACAAGTATGGAAGCTCTCATGTCATGATTCAAAGTTTAGTGTAATTAAAAACTATGATCCAATTATAATCCAAGTTGTTGACTACAAGATGAGATACGTATTTTTTAATAAACTCTTTATGATGACAAACATGCATGAAAATATGATCCAAGTTACCTTCTTTGTCCATGATTTGAGTTAAGACTATGAGAAATCCATAACCCTTGAATTATGATATATTTGAAAGAGTGATAATGATCAGAAGCCATCATGTTTATCTCCCATTTGACAACAAACTTGAAGTATAGTTGGAAAACATTGATGTGAGTTCTTAATCTTGGCATGATCTAAGTTATAACTATGATACAATGCTACTCTAACTATGTTGAATTGGAGATATAAATTACTTTATGTAAGAAAGAATATAATAGTGATATGATGACATGAGAAAATGACATCTCCTCCAAGGTTTGGAAGTGATACAAGTTAAGGAGATGGTTTGTTTCGATTGATTTCTCAAGTATGTTTGGGACGCATTAGAAGTAGAAGAAGCCATTGAAGAGGAGAAGAATTTTTTTGTTAATTTTTGTGGTATATTATCCTTGTGAATAGGTCTAAAACTGCATTCGGAGTCTGGGCTCTTGTATGTATCTTTTTTAGGGCGGAAAAGGTGTAACATTGGGTTGGAAAGTGTCTTAAGCGTTAGTGAAGGAAGGGACCTGTTAGAAGAAGGGCAGCCTCAGTCCTTTGGAGTAGCAGAGACCGAGTTGGAAGGCTTGTAGTAATGGGTGTAGCATGTCCTAACGAAAGGTCTGAAACCTAAGATAAGGACATAGAACCAAGTTGCATGAAGAGTAAAGAACAAGGTATGTTATTATCCTTTTGGTGATGTTTTTCTAGTAGATAAATGGTCCAAGAGTGGATAAATTTTTGGAGCATTTGTGTTTGTTGGAGGTTAGAAAGTAGGTGTTCCTTGTATGCCTTAAGTACATATATGAATAGGACATTTGGATGAAGTATAGAGGGTTGGTTCTGAGAAAAAGAAGGATTCTTACAGTCAATAAGTAATGAGACTTATATAAAATTGCAAGTTGAAATACATGCATGTTTTAGAGGCTGAATTTCCTAGTAGGCCTTGTTGAGAATTTGGAGGGCTTGAGGTTAATATAAATTCTCTTCTTCATAATTACTTATGAGCTTGCTTATTTCATTCTTTCTTTAGCTTAGTTAGTCTTTCATCAAGGCAATTACCAAAATGCACGAGACACAAAAATTAGGCTCTTAGAGCCAGGGAAAAACCTCTCCCTCTTGGAGAGGAAAACCCGCAAAGAATTCTTCATATAGATCTTCAAATGACAAGTACCATGACCTAGAATCGGACCCTTGACCTAGATATGCTTCCAAGACCTTGATACAAATTCTTCATATAATTCAAAACTTGACTCTTCTCCTTTATAACAATTTGCATTGTTCTACGCTTGACCTAGAGAACTCGGTCTATTTTCACACCTTTCAAATTTATCTCTTTTCATGCATTGTGTGAGTGAACTCACTTGAGAAAATCTGCACTTTGAATGGTGTACTTTACTTCTTCTTCTATGTCAATTTGTATCATAATTCCGCATACTTATTTTATTATATTAACATTCTATATAATAGCTTCTTGACCATCTGCATTATTATTTCTTCCTTAAATCTATTATACAATTCAGTGCAAATCTGCAGATGATATCTCTTTAGGTTGTCCCCACTTACATTTGCATTTTATTCTATTTCAAATCTAAGCCTGATTCCATTTTCCCTCCACACCTTTTCTTTCCTTATATCCGCACCTTTATCATTAGAGAGATCTGCAATACTTCACAAAACTATCCGCGAATCTGTCACTGTTTTCACCTTGATTTTCAAGCTTTCTTCTGCTTGAAATCTTCGCACTTATTTATGTTCTTCTATTCACATTTCTCCTCAGGAAAAATCCACAAATATTTCATTGTGTTCACCTTGATTTACAAGCATGTTTTTGCCTAAAATATTCGCACTTATTTATGTTCTTCTATCCGCATTTATCCTCAGGAAAAATCTGCACTTTTTCCTCAGAGAGGTCCGCAATTGTTGTTCTCCAAATGGCCGCAGAACAGGGGTTATAAATACAATGTAAAACTGGCTTTTAGGCCGACCCTTAAACCAACATTTAGATTGACTTTGACAAATATTGTAAGTTGTCTTTAACATATCATTTTCCAGTGTTGAGTAAGGTTGTCTTGAGAGTTGTTAGGAGAATATCTTCAACATTGTTTAAGGGTTGTTAGGTGCCCTTCTTCCACAAGGTCTTGGAGTATATAGCTATACTATGACATTTAACTCAAACCTAATAGACATCAATAAGAAGTCCATCTACTTAATAAATATTGTTCATGAAACCCATGAAGCAAGTACAACAAAAATATATATATTATTATTTTGACATCTTCTTTTTCATAAGCGCATAATTACATAGTCAACATGAAGACCGACCTAGTTACACTTTTCAACACTCCCTCTTAACTAGGTAGGTATTCACACAGGTACATGGTCACTATCAGACAGAAGAATCTCATAAGAATAATCGTATTGGTAATCGCATTTGTATAGCATCATATCAACCAGCATTGTCCTAGTGTAAGGCCTTGACAATAGCCCCATCTCTCAACGAGACAATGGGCTACAATGTTGGCGAGACACATGACTAATAGACACCATATTTATTGTCTCTCCAAGGTACATACCCCACCTAGGTGTTCCCAGAGTATGACCTTCTTGGACTATTCTTCTCTTGGGTAGCCAGCCCTCAAAGAATATCGGTCCTCGATTACTCTTATCTTTAATGCCCTATCTCATTCCCAAAGTGTATCGAATTCCAGATGATCACCCAATCCTCCATTCTATCTTCCAGGTGAAGACCAGAATGATGTGTCTATCCATTCCCTTCACATGGCCTTCACTAATACTTACGGTTGTTAGTCCTGGTCTAGTGCATGACACATGTAATAGAGAATCACATACGTCACTCCCTCTTAACACAGGAAGGGCGTACTCCAATTTTCTTCCAAGCAAGAAACTTACCACCAGGATTCCTCTCATCCAAGGTCCTCCAGCAGCAATCTAGCTACTCATGAAGAATTTCTCCCCTCGATGTCATGGATTTTGATGTTGAGGAATCTTCAACTTTTGGCTTCATAGGGCATAGATCATCCATCACTTTCAGTCACGAGTCATGTCCATTATCAGAAAGTGATTCACCAGTCTTTCTCATCTGGTCCATTGTTATGCCATGCTTCTTTCCTTAAAATCATCTCCAAGGATCATGTAACCTTTCTCATGATTATCAGCCTTGCACAAATTCATCCAGATAAACATATACATATGAACCTTTTAAAACAAAAGGTTACCTCAGTAATGATATTTCACCATGACATCTTCTTGTAGAAATCGGCATCCTCTATTCAGATTCGCACATCTTCTAATGATATGTTTCGTCAAGGGTCTTATTATTTATCAAACTTCTGTCAAAGTCTACATATCTTCCCAGGAGATCTCCTGGTCACATATTCTTGGCCTCCAGATGATAATTTCCTCTTGACATGATTGCATTTCATAATCTCTTCCTCTCTGCACATTTCTTCATTCCCAGGAACTTACAAATTTTCCAGTTACTCGTTCATATACAACCACCTCATATTCCATGAGGACATATTATGTTGATTTCATCTGTTAGTATACTGAGAGATCCTTCTTCATAGATCATACTTCTAAAAACGGAAGACTATTACCTGCAACCATATGACATGACTTCATAACATCTAGTGTCAACATATAAATATATACATATCTCATACCTTTTTCCTTTGAGTCATTCTGTATCAATTTCTCTAGAATGAAGAGCTTCATTCCCTTGGCCTGCTCCATCAATATTTCATCACATCACAGAATTTTGTTTCCATGATGACCCTTGATCTTGATGACTGCTTTCTATTAGTGATGTTATCAGAGATGTTTTTCCCGGAGCTGATTCACCAAGAGCTCCTAACATGATTTTTATCATGATGCTATAATATAAATTGCTTCCTATTATACTATTTCATAAACAAAAAAAATCACTTAAAGGAGAATATGATCTCAATCATAGTGGAGATCCCTCACTTCTTCTTTCTTAGATTTCTTGCATCAGGTTCTTCTCTTATATATGATACATGGGCTTCTTCCCTATTTATCTTGTCATTTTCAAATTTTGGATAATCTATTTTATAATTCCCAAGTCTATCACATCCAAAGCATCATACTATTCTGAGGACAAAAATTACCAAATCTTACTTTCTTCCTTGACGTGGCTGCAAAGCCTTGATTCCCTTCACTTGATCCTGTAACAACTTTGGCTTTCAATCTTGTTTTGCCTATTTTACATAGAGACCCTAAATCGTGGAATGGTGTGGCTTCTATCTTCCCGTATAATCCTGAAGTGAAGTTTCCCCATTATTCTCATAGAGCATTTATCACCACTGTATTCTTCTCCTAGTTCCTACAGTTGATCGAAGAGATTGCCTCTCCTGCAACACTCACAGAGAATAGCTCCACCAATTTCTTATATACTCCTTTTGATGATTTTATATTTGGTACATCTAATATGATAAAGTCTTTATGGTTTTTATAAGAATCCTTTGGGCTCTTATATCTCCCTTCATGAATTTGGCATGACTTCATTGTCCTTGTCTTCTATGGAAAGTTTGAAACCCCAAATAGTTTCTTTCTTTCTTTGCAAAGGAGACATTTTAATAGATTCATATAAAGTCATAGATATATTTACTTGAGTAGATGTTTTTCTTCTTCTATCAACTTGATTTCTTTGAATATGTTTGAATCTTCCTTTGAATGGTGATTGATGAGGATGTTTTGTTTCTTTTTTGAAAGATCAAGGATGATAGATAGCTTGTCTTGAATATTTTTATGGCAATACTTTGAGATGGCAATGAACTGCTTGGACATTTAAGATGGTTCTATAATACTATATTTAAGTCCAAACTGTCTTATTCTTTCATTGTGGGAGACTAACCTTTCTTCTAATCAAATCCTTGCTTTGATGCCTTCCATGAAATCTGATCCTTGAGTGTCTTTATGCCCTTTCTAGCACCTTAGCTCTGATTCCATGTTGATAATTTTGAGGGCTTGAGGTTAATACAAATTCTCTTCTTGATAATTACTTTTGAGCTTGCTTGGGTTGCTTATGTCATTATTTCTTTAGCTTAGTTATTCTTTCATCAATTCAATTATCAAAATGCACGAGACACAAAAATTAGGCTCCTAGAGCCAGGGCAAAACCTCTCCCTCTTAGAGAGGAAAACATGTAGAGAATTATTCTTATAAATCTTAAGATGACAAGTAACATGACCCAGACTCAGACCCTTGACCTAGATGTGCTTCCAAGACCTTGATACAACTTCTTCAGATAATTCAAAACTCGACCGTTCTCCTTTATAACAATCTGCATTGTTTTGCACATGACCTAGAGAACTCGATCTCTTTTCACACCTTTCAAACTGATCTCTTTTCATGCACTGTGTGAATGAACTTACTTTAGAAAACATGTACTTTTAATGTTGTACTTTACTTCTTCTATGTCAAGTTGTCACGGAATTTCGCATACTCCTTTTATTATATAAACATTGTATATAATAGCTTCTTGACCATCCGCATTATTATTTCTTCCTTAAATCTATTATACCATTCAGTGAAAATCCACATATGATATCTCTTTAGGTTGTCTGCACTTACATCCACATTTTATTTTGTTTCAAATCTGAGCCTGATTCTGTTTTCCCTCCGCACCTTTTCTTTTCTTATATCTGCACCTTTATCATTAGAGAGATCTGAAATACTTCACAGAACTATCCGCAAATTTGTCATTGTGTTCACCTTGATTTTTGAGCTTTCTTCTGCTTGAAATCTTCACACTTATTTATGTTCTTCTATCCGCATTTCTCCTCAGGAAAAATCTGCAAATATTTCATTGTGTTCACCTTGATTTCCAAGCTTTCTTTTGCCTGAAATATTCGCACTTATTTATGTTCTTCTATCTGCATTTATCCTCAGGAAAAATCAACACTTTTTCCTCAAACAGGTCCGCAATTGTTGTTCTCCAAATGGCCATAGAACAGGTGTTATAAATACAGTGTCAAGACTGCCTTTTAGGCCGACCCTTCAACCAACATTTAGGCTGAATTTGACAAAGATTGTAAGTTGTCTTTAACATATTATTTTCCAGCGTTGAGTAAGGTTGTCTTTAGGTTGGTTAGGATAATATCTTCAACATTTTTTTAGGGTTTTTAGGTGCCCTTCTTCCACAAGGTCTTGGAGCATATAGCTAGACTATGAAATTTAACTCAAACCTAATATACATCAAGAAGAATTCCATCTACTTAATAAATCTTGTTCATGAAACCCATGAAGAAAGTACAGCAAAATTATATATATTATTATTCTGACTTCTTTTTTTTCATAAGTGCATAATTACATAGTCAACATGAAGACCGACCTAGTTACACTTTTCAACAGGCCTTCGAAAAACAAGGTCACATCTCTCTATGGAAATTGTGCAGGGAGCCTAGGTCCTTTGGTGAGGATCTTCTGTTGTTTTTTGTAGGTACAAGTAAGCCCTAGACAAGGCCAAATGGTGCAAGCTCAAATTTGTGAGTGTTTAGAGGGCATACTTTAAGAATATCTTCGCACAGTGAGTGCAAGAGATGATTCACCATCGTGAGGATAGATCTATGAAAACTGTAAGGAAAATGAAGCAGTGGACATTCACTATCAAGTGGGTTGTGCTTGGAAGACCTTATGATAGTAATATTAGAGAAAATAAGTCACCATTGAAAGGAAATTTCATTGGTACCCTAAGGACTGTCAATTTGAAGCAACAATTGGATAGTTACAGGGATATTTGAAGACCTTGAGAGTTGGATATTTTAGAAAGATGATAATACCAACTAGAGGGCAGAATTATTTGTCTATGGAGATTCATTGATTGATAGAGACTGATTGGAAAGGTCATCCAAGTTGTGTTCAAGGTTGAATTAACAATATATTAGCTAACCTTGTACTGTGATAATCAGTCAGTTAAAGGTATTCTGTGATGGACTATCTTCAAGGCAGGAAGTAGTGTAGTGTAGGAGGTAGTGTTGGACATAGTATAGGATGTAGTAGGTGAAGACCTCAAGCACAAGATAATGATATTTTAGGAGGAAAATTTGGAACCATATCTCAAGAAGTTACAAGATGAGAAAACTCAATGATAAGAGGGTTGATTGAGGAAGCTACAACAATTGAAAGTATTTGATGTAACATAAGTATCATAGTTGAGGCTTGTTGATGAACTCTCCCTATTTTGAGAGGGAGTGAAAATGGATTTCTCCTCTCAGGTTGAGAGGGGGTAAGGTTGGACATTGGTTCTCCATGTTTCATGTACTAGGACGAGACTAATAATTGCAAGTCTAGTGCATGCATAATGGATAGGGAGAATGATGGATTGAATAATCATGGTTCTCCTTGTCTTAGGTATTGTGACATATTAGGGTTGATAAGCTAAGTCAAGTACATGGACATGGATAAGGAGAATGGTGTATTAGATAAGAATCTTGGACATACATTCTTGAGTCATGTACTGTGATAGATTAGGATGTAGATCTGAAGTCAAGTACATATTATCCTTGAGAGAAATGGTCCAGTCGAGGACATACTCTAAGTATCCTAGGTGGAGTATGTGCCTCGATGAGGTGGTGTGGTGTCCAATGGAATGCCTCCCAACATTGCACTCTGATCTTGTGGAGACATAGAGTATACCTATCAAGGACTTGGTAATGTGACAATGTTGGATATGATGATACTATCTCCATTTATGCTTATAAATGTGTATGTCTTCTTATGAGTATATTTTAACTTGAGATAGACCTATTGAATCATTATGAGTACCTCCCTAATTAAGAGAGAGTGTTGGAAAAGTAACTAGGTTCAATCTTCATATTTGTCTTTGTACTTGTATGAATTTGTATTTTATGTAAAAGAAAAAAAAAATATTCTAGCATGAGTTTCATGCTCCATTTAATTGGTCAACTAGGTCAAGCATACATTTTATGATTTTAGGGTTTTTTAAGCCAAGAAAATATTCATCATGAGTCAAGAAACTCTTTATCATATGTATAAGACCCATTTAGGCAATTTGTAACAAGAAAGAAGCAGTATTTTTGTGTCTAAAATGTCAAAGTTGACCTCCAAGACCAATTCGGCCCTGTCAAAGGAAGTAGGCCTAAAACAAGCCTAATTCAACCTCATGAGAAGCATATATATAGAAGAAACTTTGAATCCCTTGGAAAACATCATCTCATATTCGATCTACAATAAGAAGCAAGAAGAAAAAGGAGTGAATGTCAAGAAGAAGAGAGAGTTTCAAGAAGAAAGTGAAAATATGATTTTTGCACTCATTTATGCTCACACCTGCAAGAAAATTAGGGTTTTTGTGATTTTTTCGAGGCCGAAGTTGCATATCTAAATTTCAAACCTGAGGTAGAGCGCAAAAACTATGATTTGAACATATTAAATGTGGTTTAACCTTCGTTGACTTGGTTAACCTTTCACTTGTTTGGAAGTGACTTTGAAGAGTTGACTTGGTAATTGGAGGAATTTTGGTAGGTCCCTATATTACTAGTGTAGTCCCTTATTGTTGTTAGTGTAGCCCCCTTATTTTTATTGATGTACCTATGTAGTCCCCATATTGTTATTATTTTTCCCCATAAAAGCCCACTATTGTTATTGTTGTGCCCTTACATTATTATTACTAGGTCGGCTAAGATTATATTGTGACCCCATGGACTCCTATATATAGAAAGGAGGTTTTTTCATTTGTATCATCCAATAATTTTTCATTTATGTAATGTAAAGTAGGTTTCCCCCTCAAAGTAGCTAATTTCTAAGGCGTTGATCTCTCTTTTCCACTATTTTGGGAGTTGGTTTCATAACATTTGGAATCAGAGCTTTGGATTCTAGGGTTTCCCTGCTTCAAACAGGTCATCGTGGAATTTTCACTATAAATTTTTTTATATGAAGGTTAAGAAGCTAAAAAAAAATCCATTTGAAAATAAATCCTGAGGAACTTCATGTAAAAAATTCAGATCTTGGTTCACAATATTTTTGGAGATATGATCTGTGGAAGTTAGGGTTTTTGCAGGCTCTCGAATTTCATCTCAAAGAGGTGACCTTGGTAAAATCATCATAACTCTCCCTCTGAACATCGGATTGGAATTCTGTAAAAAATGGCCAAAATTTCATGGACTATAGCTTCCTATGTATCAATTTCATAGCCGAAGGAGGAAACGGTGATATGTGGCACGTTGTACAAGTTTCCTCTACTAAACCAGTCCATAATTAGGTCATTGCGGGATATTGGGCATAACTTTGTCTTGAAGAATCCAAACCTGTGGCATTGGAAAGAAGATTCAGAGGGATACTAAAGTACTGAAGATAAAATCTCAGGGATCCAAAATTACAGAGATACATTAGTTGCAATATCGAGCTCCTCAAAAGTAATAAAAAGGTGTGTATTCTTTTTTCAAATTGCATAAGTCTTGTTTGAAAAATCAGTTTGAAGTGATTCCAAGAGAATATTGAAGCATATATATCAGTATTGGGTTCTAAAATGGCCCCTAAAAATAATTCAACACCCATTAAACCATAATAAGGTTCTACTATGACTCATGAAGAGGAAGAAGTGAAACATGATATATCAAAATTACAAGACCAAGTGCACCAAATTTCGCTCTCGCAAAGAGTAACAAAAAATGAAATGGAGTTTTGAAGAAAGGTGTGGAAGCCAAGATGGATGGTTTGAAGAAATGTGTGGAAGCTAATATGGATGGTTTGAAGAATGGCATGGAAGTTGTTAGGAATCTGTAATTTTAGCAGATTGGTAAGACTAAAACTGCAGAAGCAACATCGTTTCAACCAACTTTGGGATTCTAAGATCTAGCCCTCTTGAATCCGGAGAGGGATCTCTCCAATATGTGCAAAGATGGATTTTTCTTTAAAGTTTAGGGGTAATAATATTAGGCTAGTTATGAAGGCCAAAGGTTTTGTTTGTTTTTTGGATGGTTGAGCATGAATATTACTTGAGGGGAAAGTTCTAAATGAAAAATAGTTTCAAAAGTGAGAATTTGCAAGTGAATAGAACATATTAGGCTAAAAAGATAGATATAACGCTGGTTTTTAGTCCATTGGGCTATGGAGTCATAACAGGGCTTTAATTGAGCAACAACATCAAGAGTGATCCAAGGGGAAAGTCATCTATATCACAAGATTATTTGAGATTAGAGTGATGGAATGGAAAAAATAAAGTTTTGGAGATGATGGAAATTGATAATAATTTCACAAAGGATTTGTAGTCAGTCCAAACAAGAAAGCCTCTTAAGTAACTGTTTAAAACCAACCAAGTGCAGGGCTAACCATTGACTCCTTGGGCAAGTTTGTATTAAAGCAGCTTAATTGACAAACAATCCAGTAATCCACATAATTACCTTCAGAAAGTATGAAAACACATAAGAGAAACAAAGTGTAACTTAAGATCAGATAAAGTACTTTCAAACCTATTCTTCTTTCAGTCAATCACCAAGGGAAACTTTCAGAATCTGCTTTTGGAGAAAAACTAGGACCAGGGCACACCATATCTTCCATAGTCATCTTTAATAAGAAAAATAAGGAAAATAACTTTCAAGAACAATGTTTAAAGAAAACAGTAGGACGAGGGAACTCCAACATTCCTAACTGCTTAAACTGTATTAAATAATTCTTAAATAAACAAATTAGAGGAAAACATTGAGATAAAGCTTTTCAGTTAGAGAAGGTTACTGATATACAGTAGGTCCTAACTCTATAAATGTTGTTCTTTATCAGAGAAAGTGAACAATATGACATACATGTAGGACAGTGCGCAACAAACTGAATAAACACAACAACAGCAAACTTAATCATGCACACAAACACAAAGGTTTACCGTGGTTCACCCAAACCTCCTGGGCTACGTCCACACAACAGGGCATTGGCAATCTTTATTATTCAAACAGGAGATTACATAATTCACACACCCTCTCCAAAACAAACGTATGCATTGGCAATCTTTATTATTCAAACAGGAGATTACATAATTCACACACACTCTCCAAAAACAAACGTATGGATACCTGTTATATAGCAGGAGAATCTAACAGCCTCATAAATCCTCTCAACTCAAATTTAGGATGCATTAACTCCCTCCCAACAAACTGGAGCTAATCTAGGAACTAATTCCTAATTTTTGACACCTACTGAGATTTTGCCTATTTTATCCAAAACAGAAAATCTCAACAATCTCCACCTTGACAACAATTAGCCTGATGCCCTGTTCTTTATTATTTTATCTTTTCTGCAAGCCAAGAGAAGCCAAAAACCAGCGCAGCTTCTCCAACAAAACTGGTTTCGTGAACATGTCTGCACAATTCTCCTTTGTATGCACCTTTTCAAGAGAGACTCCCCTTTCAGTGATAACCTGTCTTACAAAATGATACTTTATTGGAATATGATTTGATTTACTATGATAGGCCGGATTCTTAGCCAAATGTATTGCACTTTGACTATCACAAAGTAACCTGATGTTGTCCTGCAACCTACCAAATTCACCAAGCAAACCTTTCAACCAAACCACCTCTTTGCAAGCATGAGAAGCAGCAATGTATTCTGCTTCAGTAGTGGATAAAGCAACAATGTTCTGTAGCTTTGACATCCAGCTGATAGCTCCACCTGCAAGAGTAAAGACGTACCCTGAAGTTGACCTTCTCTTATCCAAATTACCTGCAAAATCTGAATCAACATATCCGCAAACAAATTCACTACCCTTATTGTAAGTGATACAATAACTACTTGTGCCTCTCAAGTACCGAAGCACCCATTTCACTGCTGACCAGTGTTCTTTACCCGGATTTGCCATGTACCTGCTGACAACCCCAACTGCATGTGAAATATCTGGTCGAGTACAAACCATCGCATACATCAAACATCCTACTACATTGGCATATGGAATTTGAGACATATAATCCTTTTCTTCATCTGTATTAGGACATAAACCTGAAGAAAGCTTGAAATGGGAAGCGAAAGGGACTGACACAGGCTTCACATTATTCATACCAAACCTCAAAAGTATTTTCTCAATATACTTTTGTTGTGATAGCCATAGCTTACCATTGCTCCTGTCTCTGAAAATCTCCATGCCCAAAATATGTCTTGCTGCTCCTAGATCTTTCATATCGAATGTCCTTGCCATCTGAGTCTTCAACCTGTTGATTTCTTCAATGCTTTTGCTTGCTAAAAGCATATCGTCAACATACAACACTAAGATAATGAACATGCCATTACTTAACTGCTTAAAGTATACACAATGATCATATTCACTTCTTATATATTTTGACTCAACATGAAAGAATCAAATTTCTTGTACCATTGTCGAGGCGACTGCTTCAGACCATACAATGACTTCTTGAGCCTGCAGACAAATTTCTTATTGCGATGCTGAACAAACCCTTCCGGTTGTTCCATATAAATTTCCTCATCTAGATCTCCATGTAGAAAAGCAGTCTTAACATCTAGTTGCTGTAACTCTAAATCAAACAAAGCAACTAAAGCTAACACAATTCGAATTGAAACTATTTTAACAACTGGTGAAAAAATCTCATGAAAGTCAATGCCTACTTTCTGAGAAAACCCTTTTGCAACCAGTTGCGCTTTGTACATGTCCTTCGTATCATTCACACCCCGTTTCAGCTTGAAAACCCATTTACACCCCACAGTTTGCCTGTCTTTCGGAAGCTCAACCAGATCCCATGTGCCGTTCTTACTCAAGGCCATCATTTCGTCCTTCATGGCTGCTTTCCACTTGTCACTATTCGAACCTTCTATTGCTTCCTGATAGCACAGAGGTTCATTGTCATTAGCAGTAAATGCAACTGAAGTAACATAATCATCATACCTTCTCGGTGGCCGTTTGATTCTTGTCGACCTCCTTAAGGATGTTTCTGGTTGACTACCATATGTAGGAACTTCTTGCCGATCAGTATCTGAGACCTGTTCATGATCTAAACCTGAACCCTGTTCATGTTCTGATTCTGAAACCTGTTCATGACTAGTATCTGAACTATGGTCATCATGACTATCATTAGAAATGCTATCAAACTGAATGTGTTGAAAGTCAGATACATCATCCTGTTTCAATCTATTATCTACATCTAACTGTACAAGAGAGGATTCATCAAACTTTACATCTCTGTTGATGATGATTTTGTGGGTAGTAGGATCCCACAATCTATATCCCTTTGTTCCAACACCATACCCAACAAAGATATACCTTTTAGACTTTGGATCTAACTTAGTTCGTTGATGTTTAGGCACTAGAGCATATGCATCACAACCAAACACTCTGAGTTTAGAATAGTCACAAGGGTTTCCTTTCCATACCTCTTGCGGAATCTTGCAGTCTATTGCCGTCGATGGAGATCGGTTTATCACATAACAAGCTGTTGCCACCGCTTCCGTCCACAACTCCTTTTGCAACCCGGCGTTACTCAGCATACTTCTTGCTCTCTCTAGAAGAGTCCTGTTCATGCGTTTAGCAACTCCATTTTGCTGAGGAGTATAAACCGTGGTCTTATGTCTCTCGATCCCTGCATCCTTGCAATAGCTGTCAAACTCCTTGGAAGTAAACTTACCACCATTGTCAGTTCTTAAACATTTTATTGTTCTACCAGTGCTGTTTTCTACCAATGCTCTAAACTGCTTGCAAACTGAAAAAACATCAGACTTCCTTTTCAACATGTAGACCCACACCTTCCTAGAAAATTCATCAATGAACGACACAAAATATGACGAGCCACCATATGACGTTGTAGGAGCTGGACCCCAAACATCTGAATGAATATAATCAAGTATCCCTTTACTAGTATGTTTGCCTGTTTTAAATTTTTGTTTACTTTGTTTTCCAAACAAGCAATGCTTACAGAAATCTAACTTTCCAGACCTTAGATTAGGAAGTAACTTGCGATCAGCCAAAATTTTCAACCCTCTTTCGCTCATATGGACCAACCTTTGATGCCATAGGCGAATGGAACTACCGTCATGTTCAGACACCGTAGACACATGAACTGACCCTGTTCTTCCTTCTAACTGAAACAGATTTCCTACTTTCTTAGCTTTCATTACTAGTAAAATACCTTTATAGATTTTCATAACTCCACCTTGAATTACAGTTTTATATCCATTTGTTTCAAGTGCTCCCAGTGAAATTAGATTTTTTCTTAAGTCTGGAACATGTCTCACATCTGTTAACAATTTAGTTGTGCCATCAAACATTTGCAGTTGTATACTTCCTATCCCAACAATATTAGATGTGACATCATTACCCATGTACACGACTCCATCATTAACTGATCTATATGTCTTAAACCATTCTCTATGAATACACATGTGGTTTGATGCACCGGAATCTAACAACCAATGTTGACTATGATTTGACATATTAACAGACAACACTTCGTCGCTCATACCTGAACCAGATGCCGAACCTGTATCTGTCGCATTTGCCTCCTTCTTCTCTGTCGAAGAGTCTCCTTTATTCTCTGTTTGCTGTCTCTTCCAGCAGTCTTTCTTCAAGTGCCCCAATTTGCCACAAAACCAGCACTTTACTTTGCTCTTCTTCCCTTTCGACTTTGAACGCGAATCGATGCGCTTACCAGAGCGTCTTTCTCTTGAACGACCTCTAGCCATCATTGCCTCTGATGTAGAGGTGTCAGCATTCGACTTCTTCCTCGTCTCCTCAGACAACATGGCTCCAACCACATCGTCAAACTCAAGGACGGCTGCAGTACTAAAACTTATGGAAGTAACAAAGTGATCCCACGATTCGGGCAATGAACACAATAGAGTTATTTCCTTATCCTCTGAATCAAATTTTACATCTAGACTTTGTAATTGTACCAAAAAAGTATTGAAAACATTCAGATGGTCAGTAATCGAGGTACCTTCCTTCATCCGCAAACCATAAAGCTGTCGCTTCAGGAGAATCCGATTTGTCAAGGATTTCGTCATGTAGAGCTTTTCAAGCTTTATCCACAAGCCTGCGGCGGTCTTCTCTGACACAATGTTGAACAGAACGTCATCCGCCAGACATAACCGAATTGCGCTCAGAGCTCTATCATCCAACTCATCCCATTCATCCTCCGTCATGGAAGAAGGCCTTTTGCTTTTCCCCAACAGTGCTTTCGCCACGCCTTGTTGAACCAGCAGATCGTGCATCTTTAGCTTCCAGATCTCGAAATTGTTTTTGCCATTGAACTTCTCAATTTCAAACCGGGCATTTTGAGTTTTCGCCATCTTGTTTCAGCAAAAAACACAGTAATCTCCAAATCCAATTTTCAAATAAAGAATTCCCTTTTAATTAAAAAATG